>ML779481.1:336936-373151 GCA_009831015.1 Picea engelmannii | reverse complement strand
AAGGAATGCCGACATTATTAATGTTCCGTGTTAATTATTAGGAGATGGCAATGTTTATTTTTAATGAGGAACTTATATGTTGGAATGCCTTGAATTAAGCACAGTGTAGATTGAGTCCTCTTGACCTGCGTCTCCCGTAGAGGCCATGATTGTCCCGGATTTTGTAGTACTTGGTGGTATTGTATTGCGTAGTCTGTCGTGTCGGGCGGGATCCAGACCCCTCTCGTAGCTTATTATTTATGTCTGTGTGTAAACCCGGTGGAAGGAACCCAGTGCCGTATCAAGAGTCTCGGGTTGTTTAAAGGCACAGTTCCACTCTTGTGACACACTCTGAGCTGTATCAGTAGTCTCGGGCTGTTTAAAGGCACAGTTCCACTACTGCGACTCTACCATGGATTCCTTCATTCTGTGACATTACTATGCCTAACCCCTGGTGTCTGATCGGCTTACAGCTGATAGCTGCACACCTTATGTCCAGGGGCGTTGTTTCTTGTTGTCACTGTGATATGTCGGGTCATCTTGAATGTGTTCATCTTACTTGCGTCCTGTTGGTTTGAGTGGTGACGTAGAGTCGAGGGGGTTGTTTCTTCTACACGCGCGCACACACTTTAACAAAAAAAAAAAAAATTGCACCGGTTGACAGAGTAGTTGTGCTTAGCTAGGAGGGATCTTACAGTTTGAAAGAGGACATGATCGCTATGTTTTTCCAAGCCAATGTGAACAGGTCTTTTACTCAAATGTTTCAGGTGAAAGGGATTGGTCATTTGTTGTTAGATATGATCCAAGAGGAAGGCCAATTAAGTATACACATTTATAGGAAGAAGATGATATTGAAGATCAAGAAGATGATTCGATAGATCGGACAAAGCCAGAAGATCATGGAGGGTCGACCGATGAAGAAGACAAAGAATATCATGATCCAGGTGTAGGAGACAATATTGCAATTCTTGATGATGACGACGATGAAAATATGCTTGAAAAGGAGATTGATGACGATGATGATATCATCAATCCTTTCAACATTGTTTCTGAACTTGATGATGATACAGATGTGGAGTTCGATGAAGAAGATCAAGATAGAGAATAAGGATGATGACACAGATGTTGAGGTAGTATTAGGTACGTGACTGTAGAATATTTTAATTTGTATGAATTATTCTCTTAAAATAATTTACTTTTAATATCATGGGTTAATTACATGTTTTTAAGTTTTATGCGATGTTTTTATATCCTAGGTTACAAGTTGTTTAATTATTATTTGAAACCTTAAAATAGTTGCCAATATACTAAAGTGCGTGGTAGACTAAAAATATCATTTAGAAACACATAATTTCATGTACCTTCATTAATTTTTGTTTTTGTAGTTTCTATGCATGAATCTTAATAGGACGTTGCTTTTGATTATTTTCTATTTTATAGATTGGGTTTTGGGGATCAATTGAGAGTGATGTGAGGGGGAGGGGAGGGGCCATATGAGCTTCCACCTTCACGTGGTTGGCCTTGTTCAATAGAGGATAAATTATTCTTGAAACCAAGAGAAGATATTTCATTTTTATACCATCATGATCGTATAATATTTCATCAATATTGTTACCTATTTAAATCTTCTCAGAATTGAGATTCGTTACATAGTCGTTGAAAAAAGAAAAAATAGTTATCTAGAGGATATTAGTTTGGTCTTTGTGTGGGAGATTTTATGCCATTAGCATGTTTTGTACAAAAATAATGGATCTTGGGGACAACACCATGGTCAAGGAACAAGGAACAAGGAACAAGGAATCAGGAATGAGGAACACAAAACAAGGAACAAGGAACGAAAATTGTACGAGGACTAGATACCAACAACAATGACCTACGAATGGGGCCAACGTTGAAATTTTTTCAAACAGTTTTTGTATGCATTGCAATTTGTCATTGATAGACTATTGGCATTCCTTAACGATATGTGAGGGTTTATGGACTCAAATTTGAGTGACACACCCTCTTTCTTCCATCATCAATTCATCATGTAAACCATAAACCCTAATTTTCTTTCAAAGTACACAATTTGATTGACACAAGTTTTAGGTTTTCGTCATTCTTTCCTCATTTTTCTTTCAGGTTCTACATTAGTGTATATAAAATGTATATGCATCACATTTGTGATTAAAAATCCCTCTATTTCATTGATTTCTTAATCAGCACCATCAAGATACTAGAGGCGAGCAACAATGACATGGGAATGGGGCCAACGTTGAAATGTTTTCAAACTGCATCTGTATGCATTGAAATTTGACCTGGATAGACTATTCGCATGTCGTAACGATATGGGAGGGTTTCTGGACTCAAATTTGATTGAGACACCCACTTTATTCCATCATCAATTCATCATGGAAACCATAAACCCTATTTTTCATATGTATCAAATTGAAATTTCAAGTCCAAGTTTCATATTTGTATTTGAATGAAGGTCCAACTAGCTTGAAAAGTATCAAATTGAGATTTCAAGTTGATAAAAAAAATATGAAATGAATACAAGCATCATTTGATATCATCACAAGAGAGATGAATGTAAATAATCTTGCGACGAATTTGCTATACTATCGACAAAAAAAGTTCGTCGATAGTATAGCTAATTCATCGCAAGAATATTGTGTCTAATTTGAAAGGTGTTACATGTTTTGCAAGGAGTGTATGGATTTTATTATGGTGCAATGTAGTGTATTCTATAAGAACAATCTCTATGCCAAACCTCAAAATGGATAGTACCATATCTTGATAATAAGACAAATATTATTGGTATGTTTCCTTTGTGGATATGGTGGCTCAAGCCCTTAGTACACATGATGCCTTACAATGAAATGTAAAAATTTTACTATTGAATGATAGTGTTGTGTCACCCATGGTTAAGGAAATAACTTAAGGTTATTAGGTCCTATTTGAATCTTCTTAGAATTGATATTTGTTACATGGTCCTTGAAAAAAGACAAAAGACTTATGTAGTGGATATTAATTTGGTCTTTGTGTGGGACATTTTATTCCATTAGTATGTTTTGTACTAAAATAATTGATCTTTGGGACTACACCATGGTCAAGGAATGAGGAATTATGAACAAAAATTGTACGAGTACTAGACACCGACAACAGTGACCTGCGAATGGGGCCAACTTTGAAATTTTTTCAAACAGTTTCTATATGCACTGAAATTTTTCATTAATAGACTATAGGCATGACTTAACGATATGGGAGGTTTTATGGACTCCAATTTGATTGACACACCAAATTTATTCCATCATCAATTCATCATGTAAACCATAAACCCTAATTTTCTTTCAAAGTACACAATTTGGTTGACGCAAGTTTTAGGTTTTCATCTGTCTTTCTTCATTTTTCTTTCAGGTTCTACATTAATGCATATAAAATGTATCCGCATCATGTTTGTGACGAAAAATCCTTCTATTTCATTGATTTCTTAATCAACACCATCAAGACACTAGAGGCGGGCAACAGTGACATGTGAATGGGGCCAATGTTGAAATGTTTTCAAACTGTATTTGTATGCGTTGAAATTTGACTTGGATAGACTATTCAAATACCGTAACGATATGGGAGGGTTTCTGGACTCAAATTTGACTCACACACCCACTTTATTCCATCATCAATTCATCATGGAAACCATAAACCCTATTTTTTATATGTTCTAGTAGATATGTTAATGATTCCAAGTTTCATATTTGTATTTGACTGAAGGTCCAACTAGCTTGCAAAGTATCAAATTGATACTTCAAGTTGATGAACCAAATATGAAATGAATCCAAGCATCATTTGATATTATCGCAAGAGAGACCAATGTAAATAATCTTGCGACGAATTTGTTATACTATCGACGAAAAAATTTCGTCGATAGTATAGCTAATTCTTCGCAAGAATATTGTGTCTAGTTTGAATGGTGTTACATGGTTTGCAAGGAATGTAAACATTATATTATGGTGCAATGTAGTACACATGATTCCTTACAATGAAATGTAAAAAATTTACTATTGAATGATAGTGTTAATTCAACCATGGTTAAGGAAAGAACTTAAGGTTCTTAGGTCCTATTTAAATCTTCTTAGAATTGAGATTCGTTACATAGTCCTTAAAAAAAGAAAAAAGACTTATGTAGCATATATTAATTTGGTCTTTGTGTGGGACATTTTATGCCATTAGTATGTTTTGTTCAAAAATAATGGATCTTGGAGACTACAACATGGTCAAGGAACGAGTAAATAGGAACAAGGAACAAGGAATGAAAAACGATGAACACATAACAAGGAACAAAAATTGTACGAGGACTAGACACCGACAACATTGACCTGCAAATGGGGCCAACATTGAAATGTTTTCAAACAGTTTCTGTATGCACTGAAATTTTTCATGGATAGACTATTGACATGCCTTAAATATATGGGAGGGTTTATGGAATCAAATTTGACTGACAAACCCACTTTATTCCATCATCAATTCATCATGTAAACCATAAACCCTAATTTTATTTCAAAGTACACAATTTGGTTGACGCAAGTTTTAGGTTTTTGTCTGTCTTTCTTCATTTTTCTTTCAGGTTCTACATTAATGTATATACAATGTATCAGCATCATAGTTGTGATGAAAAATCCCTCCATTTCATTGATTTCTTAATCAACACCACCAATATACTAGAGGAGGGCAATAGTGACACGTGAATGGGGCCAACGTTGAAATGTTTTCAAATTGTATCTGTATGCATTGAAATTTGACCTGGATAGATTATTCACATGCCATAATGATATGGGAGGTATTTTGGACTCAAATTTGACTGACACACTCACTTTATTCCATCATCAATACATCATGTAAACCATAAACCCTATTTTTCATATGTTCTAGTAGATATGTTAATGATTCCAAGTTTCATATTTGTATTTGACTGAAGGTCCAACTAGCTTACAAAGTATCAAATTGAGATTTGAAGTTGATAAACCAAATATGAAATGAATCCAAGAATCATTTGATATTGTCGCAATAGAGACGAATGTAAATAATCTTGCGACGAATTTGCTATACTATCGACGACAAAAGTTTGTCGATAGTATAGCTAATTCGTCGAAAGAATATTGTGTCTAATTTGAATGATGTTGCATGGTTTGCAAGGAGTGTAGAGATTATATTATGGTGCAATGTATCCTATTCTATAAGAATAATCTCAATTCCAAACCTCAAAATGGATAGTACCATATTTTGTTCATAAGACAAATATTCCTGGTATGTTTCCTTTGTGGATATGGTGGCACAAGCCCTCAGTACACATGATGCCTTACAATGAAATGCAACAATTTTACTATTGAATGATAGTGTTATGTAACCCATGGTTAAGGAAATAACTTAAGGTTCTTAGGTCCTACTTGAATATTCTTAGAATTGAGATTCGTTACATAGTCCTTGAAAAAAGACAAAAGACTTATGTAGCGGATATTAATTTGGTCTTTGTGTGGGACATTTTATGCAATTAGTATGTTTTGTACAAAAATAATGGATCTTGTAGAATACACCATGGTCAAGGAGTGAGGAACAAGGAACAATTTATGAGGAACGATGAACGAGTAACACAGAACAAGGAATGGAAATTGTACGAGGACTGGACACCGAAAACAGTGACCTACGAATGGGGCCAACGTTGAAATGTTTTCAAACAATTTCTGTATGCACTGAAATTTTTCATGGATAAAATATTGGCATGACTTAACGATATGGGATCATTTTTGGAATCCAATTTGAGTGATACACCAACTTTATTCCATCATCAATTCATCATGTTAACCATAAACCCTAATTTTCTTTCAAAGTACACAATTTGGTTGACACAAGTTTTAGGTTTTCGTTTGTCTTTCTTCATTTTTCTTTCAGGTTCTACATTAATGTATGTACAATGTATCCACATAATAGTTGTGATGAAAAATCCCTCTATTTCATTGATTTCTTAATCAACACCATCAAGATAATAGAGGTAGGCAACAGTGACATGTGAATGGGGCCAACATTGAAATATTTTCAAACTATATCTGTATGCATTGAAATTTGACTTGGATAGACTATTCGTATACTGTAATGATATGGGAGGGTTTCTGGACTCAAATTTGACTCACACACCCACTTTATTCCATCAACAATTCATCATGGAAACCATAAACCCTATTTTTCATATGTTCTAGTAGATATGTTAATGATTCCAAGTTTCATATTTGTATTTGACTGAAGGTCCAACTAGCTTGCAAAGTATCAAATTGAGATTTCAATTTGATAAACCAAATATGAAATGAATCCAAGCGTCATTTGATATCGTCGCAAGAGAGACAAATGTAAATAATCTTGCGACGAATTTGCTATACTATCGACACAAAAAGTTCGTCATTAGTATAGCTAATTCGTCACAAGAATATTGTGTCTCATTTGAATGGTGTTACATGGTTTTCAAGGAGTTTAGGGCTCAAATTATGGTGCAATGTAGTGTATTCTATAAGAACAATCTCTATGCCAAACCTCAAAATGGATAGTACAATATCTTGTTCATAAGATAAATATTATTGGGATGTTTCCTTTGTGGATATGGTGGCTCAAGCCCTCAGTACACATGATGCCTTACAATGAAATGTAAAATTTTTACTATTGAATGATAATGTTATGTCAACCATGGTTAAGGAAATAACTTCAGGTTCTTATGTCCTATTTGAATCTTCTTATAATTGAGATTCATTACATAGTCCTTGAAAAAAGACAAAAGACTTATGTAGCAGATATTAATTTGGTCTTTGTGTGGGACATTTTATGCCATTAGTATGTTTTATACAAAAATAATGGATCTTGGGGACTACACCATGGTCAAAGAATGAGTAACTAGGAACAAGGAATGAGGAACAAGGAACGAGGAACGACGAACACAGAACAAGGATAAAAAATGGTACGAGGACTAGACACTAACAACATTGACCTGCGAATGGGGCCAACGTTGAAATGTTTTCAAACAGTTTCTGTATGCACTGGAATTTTTCATGGATAGACTATTGGCATGCCTTAAAAATATGGGAGGGTTTTTGGACGCAAATTTGAGTGAAAAACCCACTTTATTCCATCATCAATTCATCATGTAAACCATAAACCCTCATTTTATTTCAAAGTACAGAATTTGGTTGATGCAAGTTTTAGGTTTTCGTTTGTCTTTCTTCATTTTTATTTCAGGTTCCACATTAATGTATATACAATGTATAAACTTCATAGTTGTGATGAAAAATCCCTTTATTTCGTTGATTTCGTAATCAACACCATCAAGATACTAGAGGTGGGCAACAGTGACACGTGAAAGGGGCCAACATTGAGATGTTCTGAAATTGTATCTGTATGCATTGAAATTTGACCTGGATAGACTATTCACATGCCGTAACGATATGGGATGGTTTTTGGACTCAAATTTGACTGACACACCCACTTTCTTGCATCATCAATACATCATGGAAACCATAAAACCTATTTTTCATATGTTCTAGTAGATATGTTAATGATTCCAAGTTTCATATTTGTATTTGAATGAATGTCCAGCTAGCTTGCAAAGTATCAAATTGAGATTTCAAGTTGATAAACCAAATATGAAATGAATCCCAGCATCATTTGATATTTCGGCAAGAGATACGAATGTAAATAATCTTGCGACAAATTTGCTATACTATCGACGAAAAAAATTCATCGATAGTATAGCTAATTCATCGCAGGAATATTGTGTCTAATTTGAATGTTGTTACTTGGTTTGCAAGGAGTGTAGAGATTATATTATGGTGCAATGTAGTGTATTCTATAAGAACAATCTCAATGCCAAACCTCAAAATGGATAGTACCATATCTTGTTCATAAGACAAATATTCTTGGTATGTTTCCTTTGTGGATATGGTGGCTCAAGCCCTCAGTACACATGATGCCTTACATGAAATGTAACAATTTTAATATCGAATGATAGTGTTATGTAACTCATGTTTAAGGAAATAAGTTAAGGTTCTTAGTTCCTACTTGAATATTCTTAGAATTGAGATTCTTTACATAGTCCTTGAAAAAAGACAAAAGACTTATGTAGCGGATATTAATTTGGTCTTTGTGTGGGACATTTTATGCAATTAGTATGTTTTGTACAAAAATAATGGATCTTGCGGACTACACCATGGTCAAGAAGAGAGGAATGAGGAGAAAGGTATGAGGAATGATGAACGAGGAACACAGAACAAGGAATGAAAATTGTATGAGGACTAGACACCGACAACAGTGACCTACGAATGGGGCCAACGTTGAAATGTTTTCAAACAATTTCTGTATGCATTGAAATTTTTCATGGATAGAATATTGGCATGCCTTAATGATATGGGCAGGTTTCTGGACTCAAATTTGAGTGACAGACCCACTTTATTTCATCATCAATTCATCATGTAAACCATAAACCCTAATTTTCTTTCAAAGTACACAATTTGGTTGACGCAAGTTTTAGGTTTTTGTCTGTCTTTCTTCATTTTTCTTTTAGGTTCTACATTAATGTATATACAATGTATCTGCATCATAGTTTTGATGAAAAATCCCTCTATTTATTTGATTTCTTAATCAACACCATCAATATACTAGAGGCAGGCAACAGTGACATGTGAATGGGGCCAACGTTGAAATGTTTTCAAATTGTATCTGTATGCATTGAAATTTGACCTGGATAGACTATTCGCATGTTATAATGATATGTGAGGGTTTATTTGGGCCTATACCATGGTGAGGGGAGAAGAAAAAGGACCTTGGGCCTAAAAGGAAGCTTCTGAATATCAAGGGCCAGAAATCGGTCCCAAAACAACTAGATAGATCATTACTAACAGATATTTGGCCTTCGGGTAGGATATGGGAACCATTATAATTTAGGAGAATTTGTGCACCACATATAGGAGTCAAGGCATGTTCCATGGCTGGTGGAGGAAAAAAAGGGCCTTAGGCCATAAATGAAGCTTTCTTGTGATAAATGGCCATGGAAAATGTCTTTGACTAGGAATATGGACAAAATTAGTATGTTTTGAACAATAAGAATGGGTCTTAGAACCTTCACCATGGCCAGGGGAGGAAAATGATATATTTAGGTCCTAGAGAAATCTTCTTAGGGTATTTACCATGGGTAGGGAATGAACATAAGGTGATTATTCCTTGTTTAAATATTCTTAGGAGAGAGCTTCATGATGTAGTCATAAAAAAACTAGAGAAGACCTATGCAGGGGATCGTTTACCTTTGTGCAGTATCTTTAGCATCATTGATATGTTATTTTAAAGAGTAATAATGGATATTAGGGACTATATCATGTTGAAGGGAGGAAAACAAGGAAATTGGGTCCAAAATGAATCTTTTTGATTTTAAGGGCCATGCACTAGGCCTTGAACATCCATGTATATCATTTTTAAATGATCTTTAGCCTCTAAGTGGGATATGGGTGCCATTAGGAATTTGTTCACGCCACATATGGCATTAAAGGCATATACCATCATTGAGGGATGAAAACAAGTGCCTTAGGCCAAAAACAAATCTTTCATGTGTTTAATGGCCATGAACAATGCCTCCAACTAGGAAGATGGGCACTATTAGTATGTTTTTAACAATAAGAATGGGTCATAAGAATTCTTTATCGAACGGTTGATGAGTCTCTATGCAATATTACTCTGATATGATTACCTCCAGGATATGATTGTTGAGTCTCATTCTGGATACGATTACCTCCAAGATACGATTGTTGAGTCTCATTTTGGATACGATTACCTCCGGGATTGGACCACCCTCTCTGTCAATTAAATGAAGTTCATCCACAATGAAATTGCTGACTTGTTGAACCAGTTTGCACTTCTTCCATATCCCAATCCCGATATCTCTCTTTGGAAATGCTAACTTGCTTCCCAGTCCCGATATCTCTCTTTGGAAAGAGCTTCTATAGGAGCAATATTACAGACACATCTAAATATGATGTTTGTGCTTTGAATATGCAAGCGTAGTAAAGCAAATTTATCAACACAAATAGTCTTCCAATAGCTAGTAGGTGTTGCCACTAAAACATTATCATCTGAGGCATAGAGAACTATAAATACATGATTTTGAATAGGATTGAAGTGTCTAACCTATTGATATAGTTCTTCATATGAAGGATTTCTTAACATAGACACAAACATGTAGTTACTTATTCCTGAAGCATGCCTCCCAACAAAAAGATTGTCATCAATTCCTTTACATTTGATCAAGCTCTGAATTGAGACAAGAACTTGCAAAAGAGTTGACTATGAATTGATGCATAAAACCTATGACTGGTTCCCATATCCCACCCAGAGGCCAAATATCCCTTAGATATGGTATCTGTGGTGCTTCAAGGCTTTGTTCATAACCATTGAGATCAAGAATATTTGTACAGGGCCTAGGTCACTTGGTTTCCTACCTCATCCATGGTATATCTCTTGATAGAAAATATTATTTTCCATAATATATTAATGGTGCACACATTCCCAATAGAAGGAATTGTTCTTCACCATTAGGTACGAGAAATATTTTCTTAGAGCATAAGTCCCTTGTTTTCCTCCCCCAAACATGGTATGGGCCTTGGATTTCATTTGCGGTGCAAAAATCCTCCTAATGGCTCACATATCTCCCCAAGAGGCCAATAATCCCTAAAATAGGAACTGTGTGGTTGTTCAAGGCCTATTTCATTGACTTTGATATCAATAATATTTATTTTATGCCAAAGTTCCTTGTTTTCCTCCCCTAGCCATGGCATAAGCCCACAATCCTTTCTTATTATGAAAAATGTACTATTGGCATGAAATATCCCACACGAAGGTGAAATATCCCCTACAAGTGTCTTGTGTGGTTGTACAAAGACTACATCTCAAAGCTCAACGAGAAGATTGAAATTGGGTCTAAGTATCTTATTTTCTTTCCCTAACCATGGGTAATATCCAAAGTGCCATACGTGATGTCCAAAACTTGTGAATAGTGATTGTATCCCGCCTAAAGTCCATAGATCCATTAAATAGGTTTCCACTAACACTCTTATAAACCAAACCCTTATGTAATTGTTAACATATAAACCCTAACATGTATAACCCTCTTAATCTTATAAAACCTAATATAACCTCCTTATCCCCTACCATCTATAATCTCAATAACCCTTATCCCATTAACAACTAATAGAACCCTTGGTATCTATAAATACATCTAATCTCTAATCCTTACACCTTATATTGCATCTAACTAAAATAACGTTGGATTCCTATACCCTTTGATCCATAACCCTATAACCCATATCATAAATAACCCATATGACTCCCAACATGAATAACCACTTCCACAGTACATTATAACCCATAATATAAGACATAACCACTACAAATCCTAATCGCTAAAAAATATAACACCTATAAAAGTTAATCCATAAACATTATAACCCTCAACCCAAATCCCCAAACACTTATCATTCCTAATATAAACTTGAACTCTTATATCATAATCCTTAAACCCTACGACTCTTAACCCATATAACCCTTATTATTAATAACCCCTAAACTCTATAACCCTCAAACTTTATAAACTCTACACCTAATAGATAGGATGCCCAACTCGTATAACCCCTTACTCCAACACTTGTATACCCTAAAAAATATAACCCCACAACCCCATAATGAGTGTAACATTCACCCCAACAACCTATCACCCTTAACCTTCATAATGTGAAACATGGAAAAAGGAATAATGTCCAAGCATATGTCATTAAATCTAAAGCAACCTAAGATACAACATACTTAAATGCCTCAAAAATTGAAATGACATTCACCATAATACCTGACTTGTACCTCATGGACAAAGGCCCAGTGCCTATCAGAATCCATATGGTGTGGTGGATGCCATATGAAATCCTGACCTCTTTGGTTGTGAGAAGGGTCTCCATAATAATCCCTCTAGGCGTTCAACCCCTTCTTCCCATAGAATGACACACAACCCCTTCTTGGGTCAATAAACCCTAAAATCCCAAGAGACAAGGATATGGGGGGGTTAAGTAATGGAAAGTGGTAAGTATGAATTGGAATGGTACAATGGATCTTCAAGGGAGTTCCTAATGGCATACATATCCCATTTGGTGGCTAAATATTCCTTCTGAGGACATGTGTAATGGTTCAAGACCTTTGTTTGTACTATAAGCCCTAAAATATTGATTTAGGTCATACAGGCCTTCCTTTCCACACTTAATCATGGTTAAGACCCCAATATACTTCCCTAGTATGTAAAGACTCCTATATATTCCCATATCCCATTCTAAGATCAAATATCATTTTTAGAGGACCTATATTGTTCTTTGAGGCCATGTTCACAGACCAAATCCTTAAAATATTTATATACAACCTCGGGCCCATTATTTCCTCTTATTACCATGGTCAAGTCCCATATACCCATCCTTTGTGAACAAAACCTCATAGCAACACTCATATGAAGCCAAGTATCCCCTCTAAAGGTATGTTGTAGTAGCTCAAGGAATTGTTTCATGGATCATGAACCTTAAAACCTTCATTTAGGTCTTAAGACCCTTTAGTTTCTCTCATGACCATAGTTAAGGTCTGGAGACCCATCCATTGTGTCTAAAGATTTCTAATGGTTCCAATACCTCATTTAGAGGCCAAATATTATTATCCCTATAAGACTAATTTGGATCATATGGCCCTTAATTACTAGGAATCAAGACTATTAGTGATGTAGTCATGGATGGACAGATGATGTCGATGCTCTAGTTGTCTTGGTGATTGATTTCCTTTCATACTAGTAGCGACTTGGTTTTGGAGTGCCTATGATCATTGAATGGTAGATGATACATCATGCATGTTTATGTATGAATCCCTTGATGGAACACCCTAGCAATTTTTGGCTAAGATAATATTGTATTGGCATCTTTGTTTGCTTGGAATTATCCCCTTGATATCACTTGATTTCAAATTCATTTAGGTTGATATGTTCTATCATGGTGTGATGTTCATGAGGTGAATCCCCTTTCTCATGTTGAGGATTCATACACATATTTATATGGTTTTTTATGACATATATTACACCCTCATGTCGAGCGTTTCTCTCTTCTACATATTTTTATGCCCTATTACTTGGTGGAGGAGCCTGTCATGGAGCTATGCCCTAGCCTAATTGTGGGATGATTTCACACTTGTTTAGGTTTTATTTGGATATTACTCATCATCCCGTGTGGAGCGTTCACCCTCCTTGCATACATATTGTTAAGGGATGGTCTTATTTATTGATTGATGAGGGGCCACCCCTTTCTTTATGGATTCAATTGATCATTGAAGGAATTCCACATGTGATGTTCTTCATATATTTGATTCCTTATTTCATGGATCCAATTGTCTTAATATATATAATATATAAATATAATAAAATTAAAAATTAAAAAATTAATGACAAAAAATGAAAATATATATATAATATATAAAACAATAAAACAAAAACAAAACCAAAACAAACAAACTATAACAAAATAAAAATAAACCTAAATATAATATATTTTCACTCTCGTGCTCCGAACAATATAAGACTAAAATGAAATCTGATCCTATTCATGCACTCACGTGTGCCAATTCTAGTAAATACCCTACTTGAATATAGTTTGAATACAATGATCGAATACACTGCACGTCGGAGAAGGAAGACACGCCAAATAAGGAAGTTGGATTAGTAGGGAATACAATGATCAAATACACGTCGAAGAAGGAAGATAGAGACAAATCTAGGGCAGGCGGGACATACCAGGAGAAGGAAGCTGGAGAGAGAGAGCTAGGGAACATAGGACCAACCAGGAGATAGATATTGAGGCCGGTAGGGTTTGTAAGGAGGCATATCTCATGGAGGGAACCGTGAGAGAGAGATTGAGGCCAAAAATGGTGAGTTGTTGAATTTCCTCAGAATTTCATTATAGACTTGTTATAAAGTAGGAACCCTAAGGGAATGGATTATTATTTACTAATCAACTCTCAACCTGTATTGATTGTGGATATGATATTTACTACTATATTTTGATTCATATGTTTTATTTATCACATCGAAGAAATTTAAATGGGAAACCATAACAAGACATGACAAGTATGAAAGTTTAGGAAATCTGTTGTTTTAAAGAAATACTGGTCAATTTTACATTCAACGTTTTCATACTTTGGCAAGGTGACAAACCAAGAGATTAAAATCTAGCTAAGATCCCCACCACCATTAAAAAAATGTCAAAAACTCTAATTTCTACATAGATCGATGAAAATGACCCACCCATACAACAAATAGCAAACCCATCAACCCCCTCCCTTGCAGGGCCAGAAGTAAATTTTGTTAAACCACTAAAACCCATAAACCCACTGAAAATACTGACCACTACCACCTTAAGTTTAATCAAAACAGTTAGACCTGAACCAATGTACTTCACTTCTGTTGTTTGACATCCACACAGGTGGTACAAGCCAAAATCCAATGGAAGAAAATAATGAGAAGAGCATAGAAATATTCCAGAGATCTAGCCCTTAGTTTACTCAAGAGAGACATTATTCTCTTGGGCCTCAAATTCTTCATCTTTCTCTTGGCTCTCTCATAAGACTTCTTTGTTTTCTCTACCTTTCTCTCCTTAGAAAAGGTGAACTCCTTAGATGCATCTACCTACAAGCATAGATTCTCTCTTTATATGCACTTATGGGCTTCTTATTCACTGGTTCACCTATCCTAGCACTTTACATTGTTGACATCATCATGTTGGCATGGCCACATGAAATTTGACCCTTGATCATCATGGTGTTGAAGTGGAGGACATCGGTTTCTAATATGGGATATACTCACATTGTAAGGTGTTCAAAGGATATCTTATAGAGCTTAAACATAAGTCCTTGAATTTACTTGCCCATAATATTATGGTCCTATAATATTATAGAACCTAATCTAATACAGCAATAATTTTATGATATGAGCTATGAAACATGACTGCAACCTGTGCCCTCGATGACACGATCGCTCTCGCCAGGACCTTCAACAACGCGGCCTGAAGAGTTAACAAACTCTTCTGACTCCCTCAGAAGTCTTTTACCCATAGTGCTCTTCTCTGCGATCCCCCTTTTTGCCAGTCGGGAAATCGGCTTTCGCGGACTCGCGAACCTTGTGTGCACCTCCCGTGCAATTTGAAACTCCGAATCCCGATCCCCGATGTCAACGGTCAACACTTCTGTGTATCGGGGATTTCCTTATCGGGAAATCGACAGATGAAAGGTGGCGATTTTCTCACCTTTCAAAACCCCGAACGCCGATGTGCGATGCCACGTGCTGTCCTCCGCTCTGTCTCCGTGGGACCCATCGCAACTCGGGGCTTCACTGTTTTCGCGTGCTCCCTTCGACTTCAAAATGCCGAAGTGCCGAGTCCTGACTCCTCGGGATCTCGTGCAACCTATCCCTTCGATGATCGACGACTCCGATTAAATCGGGAAATCGCAACTCACGATTTCGACGTGCATGCAACTCTTGCACTCACCAACCCCGATATGCCGACATTTGATGACCAATGGATTCTCTCGTGCGCCTGCAAGGTAACCCCCTCGCAACTCCTCCAAGATCTGACGGTCTGCGGGATTTCGTGACTCTCCACAACAAATTCACGTTGTCGATTCTCTTCCTCTTGAAGAGTTCTTCGCTTCACCATCTTCGTCTTGTGCAACTGAAGCAAAGATACTATCCCTCCTGAGCTTTTACCAACTCGGACTCCTCCAGAGTGTTTGCGCACACTCCATGTGCTCAACCTTCAACTGCTCCCAACAGTACTTGAAGTCTTCTAGGTTCTGTGCTTTCACAGTCACAACAACCCCGACCTTTCTTTTCTCAGGCTTGCTATTGAGACTTCAATCCGACCTGCACTTCACCTGCACGGCTCGAATAACCCAACACGATTTTGGTCAATGAGAATAAGAGCTTCACTATTGAACCTCCTCAACGCACTCTATGCGGAGGAATTCGACTGCACTCTATGCAAGAATCTCCTGGTTCGGACAGTGAAACAATTTAGAACTTATTCCCTCATTCTCTCAGGTTTCGAACCTGATATGCAATCACATATGCAACATATAGAATATAAGCATAAAAATAAGTGAGTATGCAATAGCATAATATCAACAACACACAGAGATCAAACCCATCCATGAAATTGAATCAAAGCTTTCCTATTAATTCAATGTCTGTACATGGGGATTCTTCACAAGCTCCCTGTTCTGCTCTCTCTTGCTCCTGTATGAAATGAGAATGAATTTTCAATGATACAAAGGAGGGTGCCTATATTCCGTTTTCCCTCTCGAAAGAAAAACTGTCTAATCTACAGTTAATTCCTATCTAACAACATTAAAACTATTAAATGCCTTCCTATCTATATTACAATACAAGTGTGCTTCATATGAATGCTTTCATTCAAACGACGGCGCAACAATCTTTTCAAAGTAATTCAAAAATGTATGTGCTGGCGCTGTCCAGCTATTCTTCCCTTTCCAAGTGCTGGCTCGCTTGATGAGATGTGGATGCTCCTGCATCAAAACATAAGGAAAATAAGTGTTGAAAACTACCTATCATAAGTATTTGCATTACTGTCCTTAAATGGATTCCATGTGCATAGGTTGGATGAGAATATTGTTGGTTGGTGCATTGGAGGATGGCTACATGGATATGCGTAAGACTTAGAGAATGTGAGGTAACCGTGTAGTCACATTAATGTGCCTAATTAGTTTTTCTTCACATTATATAACATAAATTGAGTATTTGTTTAATAGAGTTAGTCCTTCAAGAATTTATCTCAGGTATTTGACCTTGAGATCAATGACTTAAATGGTGGATATTCACTCCTAATATATGTTGTAAAAATTGTCAAAAAAATTGAAATTTGTGGATATTCATTTCCTTTGACTAGGATATGAATCACACAAGGCTATCGAGTAGTTATAGTGTCCAATTTAAGAAAAAACCTCATATTGGTTCTTAGAATGGGCCAATTTGTACCCCTTTCCCTTGAGGGCACTAGTTTTCCATCGTCAAGTTCTTTCATGTTACCTTGAGTGTCGGGAGAGTATTGAAAAATTGTTCTAGACTTCCTCCCAAGGTTTCGAGGTCCAACTCTCTCAAACTTTGACTCTCCCTTGAGGAAATCGTAAGATAATTTATTGATACCTTCTCCATTGTCAATGATCTTATAAGGAAATTTTGATCATCTTCCTTCTCTACGTCCACCTATATCTTTGATGTGGGTGCATGGGAATCCTCCCCCCCCCCTCTCATTTTTCACTTTCTCATGATAATGCATATTCTCTTATCCTATTATTACTAGGGTTATATTTTCATTTAATTGTCTCATGGTTACACCCAAGGAGATGAGGTCTAACATATTGAAAGAACAAAAGTAAAAAATATGCAAGGTTGAGAACACTATAATCAAAGGAGCGAAGGAAAAAAATGAGGATGAAGACACAATAGGGACATAAATAGGCTCCTTGAGAGATATCATATGATTGTTAGGACCAATAGAAGCCATAGAAATGGTGGGAAAAAACCTCAAAGTTGGATAGGTAGAGAAATATTGTTGAATGTCACACCTCAAAATGAATGGGGTAGAGCTCCAACATTATGATAAAGAAGGAGGATAAAGGGGTCCAAATGGTTCATGATGAGGATCTCACACCTGCCTAATAAAAGGAAGGAAGGAAGGAATGGGCCCTAGAGAGGGAAGTAAAAAACCAAGAGAAGTGGGTCATCCTTTGGAATGATAAATCTAAGATATAAGAGTTAAAATGCAAAATTCAAAAATAGGGAGACATAACCAGGATGACCTAAAGTAGTTTGAAAATAATGGCATGGAATTTCAGGGGCTGCCTTTGGAGGAGAGGTTGTAGTTTGGGGCCACTAGAAAAATAATGAAATATGTTAGTACCAGTTGAGACTCATGAACATGAAGGCTATATAATTCAAGAAATGCAGGGATAAATATGGTCAACACAAAACCAAGGATCAAGTAATCATAAAGGATATGGAGACATTGCATGCATCATAATGGAGGAGTTGCAAGACACCATAAAGTTGAAGAAAACCAACAAAAACAATCAATAATCAATCAAGTCATATGATTGAACTATTCAATAGCCTATAAATGGTCATACCCATCTTTATAACTGGACATGCTAACCCCAATTTGGTCTTGCATAGCAGAAACATATTATTTTGGTTCTACATAGCAGAAACATACTCTAAGGTAATGACTATCCTTGTCCTTGTCCAAATCCTTTTCCAAAAGACTTAAGTCATCCACTATAATCTATTAAAGTCATCCATCAACCTAAAAAAAAAATTGTGGGATACTTTTTTATCTTGACTTGGTGTGGTTTTATGTGGAGCTCCTACCAGTGGAATATCCCTCGTGTAACTTTTTGCAGTTACCCTTTGTAATATCCTCTATGAAATTGTTTCTCTCTACTCTTGATGTCTACACATATGTTGCCATGTAGTGAAAGTCCATATATTATGCTAGGTGAAATGAATATATCTTCAATACAACCTCTTTCATCGAGGTAGATATTAACTTTCAACCGAGAACTAAGAGTGAACTCAAAAACAATAATTACTTAACTAAGAGAAACATTACTTACCTAAGTTCTATTAGGTAAGTAATTATTGTTCAATTTAGGTGTTTGGATTTAATCGTAAAATGTGTGAGGCTTGAGCCCTATGTGACTTAGGTTGAGGATGGCTTATCTCAGAGTCATGTGAATGGTCTATGACCGAAGAAAGGCATGCTTTTCTTTCAAGATTCCAGGAGGCCATAAGGTTAGATAAAAATTGTTTGTATAACATACGTATTTTGGCCCTTTTCTCAACTTGAGGGAAAGCTAATTTGATAAATTAGTATTTTGGAGATCATTAAAGGTATATTCTTCTATTGTAGGTGCATATGTAAGCACTTATTATGTGAAGTCTGATTTTTAATAAAATAAAAAATTGTATATATATTTTGGAAATATATATATATATATATATATATATATATATATAGTTTCTCATACACATGATGATATATGTGTGGGGAGAATGGTGTATAGGAATGTCATTGTGATGGATGGGTTGAAATTTTCAAGTATCCATTTGTTTCCCTTCCATCGGGATCTTTTGTAAGAAATGTTTTCAAAGAACGTCAATGTAAGTTTCTATAGAACATTAGCAACGACTAATTATTGCAACCAAATCCTTCGCTATATATTGATGGTTTCGTCTTGGAATAAAAAAATATTTGTATATTGATGGTTTTGTACTGCAATAAAAAAAATATTCACCATATGGTAGATGCTTTAAATGATTACATAAGCATTGAAATACAAAAATATTTTAAAATTGTTTTCTAGAGCATGAACTACAACGTAACCACCAAACGTTTACCATCAGAATTCACAAATCTTGCTAAGGATAATAACATCAACATGTTTCCCAAATCAAAATAATGATATGTTTGAATAGGTTCAGAATTGATGGATATCGTTTTAGCGTTGTGAATGTACATATCACGCTAGCGTTATGATGTAGCGATTTAAAACACTACATCAATATTTGTTTATAGAAATATGTTGCAAGCCTGCTGCTATCTACTCTATCATATCAAGACACATGTCTCTTGCATAATGAATTGTGCATGCATGCCAAAACATGAGTGAGCATGGAGGTAAAGAAAGCAATTTTCTCTATGGTAGAAGTAAGCTTTCTGGATTAGCACATAATTTCCATCCTTTCTATGTGGTTCAACCATTCTTAGGAATCATTCAAGAAGAATGTAATGTCAAATTCAATTTGGGAGACAAGAATTTTAGTTTTCTAAATTAATATCTTCATTACTCTTTCATTGTAAATTTATTTGGTTTTCCTGAAATTTTTGTTGTAATAAACATTGAAACATTTTCTAAAATGGTTAAATCAAGAAATGGAAACTTTATTCCAAGAAATTGTAATATTCACAATGAAATTTCAAATCCATGTCATAAATCATAAGTTAAAAAATAAAACCCAAGTCAAGAAAACCCCAACCCAAACTAAGAAAATGGAAACCCCCATACTATGCATGTAACTTCTCGCTTGCCTACAAATAGAAATTCTAAAATTATTCAAAACTTCGATTGCTAGTTAAAATGATGAAGTGCTACATTTAGAGGGACTAATGACCATGTATGTTGGGACCTCATTTTGATTCTCATAGAGGACATAATGTGGCTGAAAGGAATGACATGGTTGCATGATTTGAACAAACAAAAGGGATACAAGTCATGCCACCTGAATCGAAGACTATTAATAGCATTAAAGAATATTGATCATAGAGGGAGACAATAACTACAATAGGAGGTGATATTCCAAGTGACGAAGGAGTTGAGTGGTGAATGAGTGAAGACACCTAGGAAAAGAAGAAGAAAATATGAGCTAGGTCATAAATAAGGAACTGAAAGTATACTAGCAATTTCTTGATTTTGAATGTACCTTCCCACCTTTGAGTACATTAATATAATTGTGAAGGCCTTATATTCTCAAAGGGTTGATTCCCCATTGGTCATCTATCTTGTTAATGTATTTTAATTTCAAATTAATTAGTAGATTGCTATCTGAGTTCTGACTATGCTCATGTCATTGTCTCATGACTGATGAACTATTTTGTAATTCTGTATCGTGTTATTTTGGAGCTAAATGGAATGAGACCCCCCTTTCAAATTTTGGTTGTCTTACATTGTATGTTGATGATGTCTTTTACTATTGTTCATTGTTTGTGATTCTTGATAGCAATAATTCAATTACATGGTTGTTTCATTCTTAAGTTGGTTGTTCCATGTTCTTTTAACCATTGGTTGGTTTTCTCTACTCATTTCTACAACTTCTCTAACTTCTTCAGTTATGCTTCTATGCTTCCCTTTTCTTAAATCTATCTACTCAACATTTCAAATTTTCAAGGAATCTCTCTTATCTTATTCAACCAATTCTTTTGAGATATTTCACCATGCTTTAAATGTTTCTCTTATTTCTTTTGAGCGTGCACCTCCTCAATGGTGCCTTCTACATTTAGCTACTATTCATATGGCTTCATCTTAGGTTATCACACAATGCAAGTTCTTGTGCTACTATGACTAGTGGGTTAAATGTAATATAGTCTTCTTCTACCAAAAAAAATTTCATCCAAGTTGTGATTTCCTTCACCAACCTTCCACGAGATCCTTTCTTGAACTGTTCTTCCTCTCTTGAAAAAAAATAGTTCAACTCCATTATGATCTCAATAATATAGAATTATGTTGTAGTATTGACCCAAAAATAAATAACTCATATTATTTCAGGATCAAACATCTATAATGAAATAATATTCTTCAATTAGATCTCTCTTGTCCTATTCCAAGAAGGTTGTAGATGTTCTCCCAATCTAGTCAACCATTCAAACAATTTCACCAAACATTCTACCCAAAATACATGTTATGTATAGCTATGGTTATCATGCAACCAATGTGACTGGTATCCCATATGTACTTCTTCTCAAAGACGTTTATTTTCCTAAACCACCAAACTTCCACATAGATTTGGGTTAACTTTCCAGTCATGGTGTGAGAACTGCATACACATCATGAAGGTCCTCATGATGGAACCAATTGTTGGCTAAATTTTAGATCATGGTCCATATCAATGTCCAATAAAGTGGGCTTGTTGTAGTTTAGGTGCTAGCATTTTCAATGCCCATAACGTTCAAAGGTATCACCCAAAGTGTCATGCTGAGACTTAAGTTTGTATAGGGCTCATACATTATGACTACAAAACTAACACCCATCTCAATACTCCTACTTCAATGTTAACTATTATGCGTGCATTTAACCATCAAACCACAATTATTCTCTATATATTTAGTGTTTAAACACTGTCATATCAAGAACCATCCCTAAATTCACTCATAATTAATTATATCAATCTCAAATTAAATTCACTCACCATTAATTATATCGATATAAAATTATCTCTTTGAGATATGACTGCACTAACAATTTCAACAAACATTCTCATAATATTAAGGAAAATACAAATGAATTATTAACCCAATAGTTTATTGAGGGTCTTCTAGCCTTGACCAAAGTACTACTTATGTAGCAGAAGTGGACCACCTAGTGGGAGGCCTTTGGTGAGTTCAAGTATTACAACAATAAATGTTGTTAAATATCAAGAATCACACTTAAATTTTCAACCAAGGTAATCATCGATGTGAAGTATTTTGTAAAGTTTATGCAATTTTCAAGTGTAAATAAGAGTTATAGAATGAACTATGTGTTATCTTCTTATTAAAGAATAAAAATTGTATGATTTATGTGCGAATAAATACAATAGGTATCTATAAATCTATAGTATAAGTTTTCCATGGATGTAATTCCTTACGTCTCACTAGATGGTAATACAAAAACCTACAACATCATCAAATTTGATGATGTTGTTGTATTGAAGCTACCACATTGTATTTTTAATAGAACCTCTTTCATCAAAGTAGATATTAGACAATTGTACTCAACCACATTGCAGGGGGTGTAGTTGTACTTCCTCCTAGTCACCAAGCTTATTGTTGCCCCACAATAGTACTAATGTGAAGTGTGGAGGGCATGCCTCTTTTCTTTCAAACCCCATAGTCTATACATTTTCATCCACATTGGTATATAGCTCCACATCAACACTCCACTTCACTTTCCTTTTCACTTATCATAGCCCCTTAATTTTAATGTGATTTATGCTATGTGCATCAGCCTTCTCCATAGCCTTTATATCATGTCACCCTTTTTCCTTATCCTTTTTCTTGTAGATGCAAAGTGCAAAGTGAAAAGATATGAAATTCCCTTCACTACATTCTTAGCTCTGCATGCATAAAAATTTCTAAGGAAAAATAATAGGATTTTGGCTAAACTTGCAAAGGAGGTTTTTTTGAAGGCCTTAAACCCTGTAAAACTGTATCTTAGAGCATTAAAATTGAACATAAATAAAAAAAAACATTAAAGAGAACCTTCTTTATTATTGGTCCATTTAGGATTGAACCACACATCCCCATTGGGATTATTTTGTTCTATAAGCTTCATCCCCTTCTAGTTCTTCCACCTCTTTAAGCAATGGAAGTTGGATGATGCATAATGTAGGGATGTATCGAGTTGTGTGAAATTGTGGGATGTATGTTGCATGGATGTTGTATCAACAAGGTGAAGCTCGTGTGATCCTTATGAGTATTCAAGATGTGTATGGTGGTCTCTATAATCATAAAATTTTACTATGTTAGAAATTATGACATTTGATTCAATGTTGTATAGGTGTACTAAGTGAACTATGACATTTGCATGGTATTTTTAAAATTTGGGTCATTTTGCAGTACTGCACACATAGTAATCTATCAAGAAATTAGTTCTTTCCTTAAAACCTCTTTATCCTTCCCATAGCTAGTTTTCATCAAAGTTGAATTTCTTGCATTTCATTTTCCTCTTGCATGGTTTAAAGAGTTGATTCAAAACGCCATCAATTTCACGACCACTCCTTTGAGTAACAACAACCTAAAATCAAGCGCTAAATAAAATTTACCTAGCAAATTTTCTAGGGCTCTTCAAACCCATCTTAGCTTAAGTGTAGAGCTTTGGAATAGGATTGTGAGAATAACTTTCCAAAGCTACTAAACAAACATAAAGTCTTGATTTAGGGAGTGAAATCCAGTTTCTATATCACTGACTTTGAGAAGCCCTTCTAACACAAGGTTCAATCACGAGGTTGCATTGGAGCCCTCAGAGTAATCAACCCTTCTTTGTTGGTCTTGGTGTCGATTGTTGACTTTCCCCCCTCTTCTTTGGTATAGTAGGTGGTACCGTAGATTCCATAATCGTTTAGAATTCCTACACAAGGTGATAGCACAGGGAAGGTGGTGTTGTACATGGGATCGACGTTGGCTAGACTCACTCGGACTCCATGGAGGGTTTCCCACTGCTCGGTGAGGTAACTTGCACCAGGGCATTAGTTCGTTAAGAAGGTTGTCAACGTAACTTTCCCACCTACCGAAACTCAACCCCTTCGTGCATCAATTCTGCAATGTTGGATTCCATCACCAACTAGCGCTTCTTTGTGAGAAGGTTTTCTTGCATGCTTGACTCCTAGATTAATTAGTGTGTGTTGTTTTTTCTCCTTAGTTGGACTTAGGGTTGAGTTTGTGTCTAATGGCATCAGTTTAGCGTTAATTTCTCATTTGATGAATACAAAATATGGATGCAATTAAAATAAAAGGTAATAAAGAGGTAACAAATAGCTCATACCTAACTTACGTCTTATAATTCTCCAACATTGTTCTTTACACTTAGTGCAAAAAACTGACATCAACGTATGCTCCCTCCACAACCCGCAGATTGGAAGGTCCACGTCAACACAGGATCATTCTCCCTTTGTTGGCCCGAAGAACTCCACAACGTTCTTCTATTTTCCTTTCAGAAAATCTGCACCCACAACAAATTCTCACGGGGTCCCCTCTTTGCACTTAGGAGATTGGGTTTTGCACTTTTGCGAATCCAATGGTCGAGCGCCTGTCTCTCGAATCTCCAAAATCCGACAACAGTCAACGCTGACTCTTTCTCTTTCCTTTTCAGGACTTTCCCTATCATGATTTCGGTACTCGCAATGTCGAGCAACTTGTCCCTGAGATTCCCAAATCTCGATTTGCCGAAACGTCGATACGCTCGCGTGATTGACTTTTCAACGCCTCCTACTCTGTCAGGAATTCAGACTTTGCGGTATCGAGAATCCTGATGCGTAGATTTCAGGACTTCACCCCAAAAAACTCTGAAACGGTCAACGTCCCTTGACCCCCCCGCCGACAAGGTGCCACCTATCTGCCTCGCTTGACTCTCCTGGCCCACGCTGTCCTTTCAACTATTGGGACTTCGCGTTTCACGATTTCACGATTCTCGTTGCAATGTTTACAGGACTTCCACCCTCGAAACCTTGAAATAGGGATTCACTCATAATCCAACGGTCTGTGTGACTTAAATCTACGGTCCTACTCCTCCTGATCTTAGAACCCTTTAGGAATACTTGCAGTAACTCCCCTACTTGTATGTGAGATCTGACAGCTCATGGAAATTTGCAAATCCTCCTCAGAGAGTTCTGACCGTCCGTCCTCCTTGCGAACTTCTGTGAATGAACTAAGTGTTCCTCCACAAACTTGTCCACCTGCAGTCCGACGTCGCTACTCCTTCCTTCGAACTTTCAAAGTATTTTTCCTTTGGGCTCCCTTCGACTCCTTCAAAGTTCCAAATCCTTCAGAGCATTTCCATGACTCTGCGTCTTTTAGGAAAACCCATGCACTCACTCCTTGCGGCAACCTTCAAACACTTTCAAGTGTTGAATATCCCTTTGACTTTGTGCACACCTACAACAACAGTCTCTCAATGCTTCGCTCAGGTTCGCAATCCTGAGATTTTCTTCGGCCTGCACACTCCTTGCACGGCTCCTGTGCCTAACTGCACTCCTAGGTGAATGAGAACAAAAGCTAACTGTCTGAACCCTTTGTCAACGCACTCCTTGCGGACAATTCAACTGCACTCCTTGCAGGAAATCTCTCTCTCAGACAGAAAAACAATTGAAACTCATTCTACTTCCTTTCAGTCTTCAAACTCAAAACATGAAATCATATACACAACATATAAGGCAAATTCATAACAGGAAGTAAAATTCATGAGCATATCAATCAGCATACATACACAGAGAATAACAAGACGCCATGAATTTGAATCAACTTCTTTCTATTAATCCAAATATCTATACATGGGTGTTTTTACACAGCTCTCTGCATGCTCTTTCTCTCTCTTATGTATATTCATGCTCTAATGTTACAATAATACAGGTGAGGGTGTCTATATCCCATTCCCTCTTTCTTTCTAAACTGTCTAATCTACTCATTTAATTCTATCTACCTGCATTAACTAACACAAATGCCTCCATCTACTAAGGACGAGAGTGTATCACTCAAGGTCCATTACATTATACAAGTGCGCCTTCATTTAATTGCCACATTTAAGATTGACACATTATCTTTAAGGGAAATTCAAAATCTGTGCTGGGCTTTGTCCAGCTGTCTGGTGCCTCCGCGCTGGCTCGCTTGATGTTGGCGATGCTCCTGCATCAAAAACACCAAATAAAATGGTTTACGCAAGGTCAATAAAGAATTTTATTCTTATCTTATTCTTATCGCCATAACTAACTTATTCTTCAACTTGGATTGAACAAAACTAATATTTCTATAGTTCTAATATTGGCTTGAACAAAACTAATATTTGTATAGTTCTACTCTTGTATCGAACAAAAGTAATATTTGTATAGTTCTACTCTTGGCTTGCCTTAGAAATATTCCCAACTAAAGCACCCAATATTTCTAACATACCAACTGATGGTTGGATTTCTTACTCCATAGCATTGACCCTCATCTTCAATGGACATTTCTTATAATAATTATAATTTGCACAAATCCAACAAACAACAACCTTACTACTATTTTTTTCTTAGATCCATATGCTAAATTTATCATGTCCTTAGTGTTATCACATTAATATGTCCTTAATATGTCCAAAATCAAGAGGCATATCACATTAAATTAGGTGGTTGACCACTAATATTGGTAATTGCACCCTAGTCTAATTGTGCATCCAAAACTAAAGATATAATTTTTTTATTTAGAACTTTGAATATGATGATGGACTACTAACTAACAACACGTGCACATTCAACTGAAGGTACAACCAAACAGGTACCTATCAAATATTTCTTCATCGAGTGAGGAAATCTTAGGAAAAATAGAGGAAGGAAATGCGACTGCATCTAATAGATATGATAAGAAAATAAGGACCAGAGGTGAAAAAGTCGGAATAAAATTTTGTAGATGCATGAAATTTTTTCTTGCCGAAGGAGGATCATGCTCTTATGATGATGAGAGAATAGGAGACATAGATGTTCCACTCAGGTATAAGCATCTGTTGAAACAATGGGTACCTAAGGAACTACCTCCTATAGATGTTGACTTTGTTGTCAACATTAGGACATATCGGATTGCACCATCCTCCCTGCATGGTTTGGGGCTATTTTCCATGGATGGAATAATTGTAAAATACAATACAATAAATGAATTGATGGAATATGTCAAACCGTGTTACAATTATAACGATTGGATGCAGCTGGTCCGGTACATGTGAAGTATGCAGAGATATGCACTCACTGCAAATTATATAAAACTAATAAACAAGGATAAAAATAAGGGAGCGACTATCTATATTGATGGAAGGCCTAAAGCTTCTGACAATATTGCAGGGTTTATAAAAAGAAAATGACCCAGGACAACAAACAAACAACCGAATTGCATATATGAGGGATGTGAAGAGAATCAGGTAGTCTTGTGCGTAATTAAAAATATAGCTCTCGGGGAAGAGTTATTAGTGTATTACCATTTGAATCGAATAGAAACATTGACTAATAGTGTGAAGGTTCTTATGCAACATCTCTTTAAGAAACCTCTACTTATTGCATTATGTTTTTTTATTATCTTTAACATTGTTGTAAATATTATCTTTAACATTGTTTTTTTGTTATCATTAACAATTTTTTAAATATTTGGGGGTTCTAATTATATTATAATGTGGAAGGATGATCGTGGAAAAGGGACAGCCGCAGAACAAGTAAATGATTATCAATTTCCACTTTCATTTTACGTTGTTTTTATTATTTGCTTATATAATTTTATTGAAATAACATTGATTTTATTGAAATTATATGTAGTCCTTAGGCCATGTTGATCATGATTCCGCCGATGAGGAGGGGATTTATTCATGCGTTGATCCGATGGTGCCAATTATTTATTTTCTAAATCGCCACTAACTACGTTACGTAGAATTGCCTCCATTTGTTTGGCACTTTGATTGATGTCCCAGAGTAGAAGAGGTCTTTGTTCGGTGAGAGTTTGATTCTTTCTGCGCTGAAGAAATACTGCAGTGCGGAGGAAATTGTGGGTGCAACTCTAGCTATGGGTGCGGTAGTGGCTGCAAGGGGTGAGTGTTTGATGTTATTCAATTGATTCATTATGCTTATCGGTGAAATCCATTTGACTTGTTGTGTAAATAGATGGAATTTGGGGTATTAATAGAGGAGGGCATGGAAATTGAAATTTTATGGGCGCTTATTGTTCGCTGCAACATAACATACTCGTAGTAACTCTCATTATAACATGACGGGGAGAAATAAGCAGTCGTCTACATGCTTGGGTGTAAATTGTAACTTTGGATCCAACGACCCACACCATGGCGATTATTGTTCGCCATAACATGAATATAAGGTTGAATGGTTACCTTTAAGCTAAATTATAAGAACATGTTTCACTTTCACGCACTAATGGTGTCTAAAATCCTTCATTGTATACAACTAGATTTTTTGATTACGGGTTTCATTTTGGTGGACTGACGTTTTTCACATGGAAATTGAAATTTTATGGTTCATCATTCATTTTGCAGCTATGCAGATAGCATCCTCTATTTTTTTTAACAACTAATGTGTCTTATGCATATGAAAATGAACCCTCGACCTTTTTTTCAATGAGAAGACAGTGGAGGCACCTTTGTTTCCAGCCACTACTTCTGACATGGGGTAAGTGAAAGTCTTGCCGAGAATTTTACATATGATGCTATATTTTTACTTCTATAGATGCCCATGAAATATTTTATCAGAAAATATGTTGAATGGGCAGACATTTTGATGGTTCCTCTACTATTTCAGGAGAGAGTGGGTGTTGTTTTGAAGGTTGCAAGGGTGGATCCAACTATACCTGTGACCGCAGAACAAGGAACTTGCTAGCTTCTTAGATCATCGAGATCAAACTCCCGACGTCAAAGCAAAGATCATTCTCCTTATGTCACAACTTAACACATATGAGGTAATAACTATAATTTAAAGTGTTTTCTTTTTAATGTACTCATATGTTCAATTATGATACTTTGTTCTTTAACTTTTACATTATCTCATGAAAAAGAATTTTCTTTTTTATAAAGGAATTTTTGGAGCCTATTTAGCCCGATGTTGGCAGTAGTAGATGCTACAGAGTCTTGATGCGGGCGGTCATACAGCTTCTAGAGAACTATTTACTTCTCCAACTTCCACACTTGATTTAGATAGGAGCCATGACACGCACCGCTAGACATCCACACCTCGATCAGAGTTCAGAGATGGTGGCAAATATGAGGATCATAGTGATGTGATTGAGATGGTTGCATTTCCTAGAGCTAGACGTGTGACAAGAACGGGGACCCTTCCATGCACATTTTTGGTTGACGTTAATGGACTTCCATTAAAACAATCAAGACTCCCAGGTAGTTTTAATTCATATTTTAATCGTTTAATGTTTTCCTCATACATAAATCATCTAGATTATTAATTTTAAATTAATGATCATATCTTTTTGTGTGTGGGAAATGACCTTTTTTATAGGCACCTAGATAGAAAGACCTTGTCGAGTTTTAGGGAAACCTTATGCATGAGGTGGAATTGCCAGAATTCCAACCTCAAAAAGGAACTTATGGATATCTTCAAGGCCTCTTTGGAGTAGACACGTTCAATAAAAAAGAGGTCACATCTACAACGGGTGAATATTTAAAATATACGTGGGATGTTTATAGACGAAGCTTGGCAGGAAATTCTAGGTATGAGCGTCCTCCCTCAATTCCATAGAGGGAGTGGAAGGCGATCATTGATGATGCAAAAGAGAATATTTTGAAAAAATCAGTAGAACAAATAACTGGTACACCAAGGTAAATTACAATTTTTTGAATTCAATACCAGCTTTATTTTCTTTTAGATCTAAATAAAAGTGTGGTTATATATAACATACTTGAAAATTTTGATGATAGGTTTCCTGACACTTCAAAGGAAACCAAAGCAAGGATTTCCAAACATGGCCAACACAAGCTAGGTCAGGGCGACTACTGGAGGTTACAGTCACGAATTATTAGTACTGGAACATCTTAAGAATATTATTTGTATCACCTTACAACTTTAAGGTAATTGCAGCCAAAAACATTAAAAAACCATACCCTTATGCAATGCAGGGCGATGATTTCAGAACTGAAACCACAGAGGAATACCTCCAACTTGGTTACAAGTACAGTTATAAAGTCATGGTTGATCATAGGAACAACATGGGGTAGACCCCAAGATCCAATATGCGGGATAAGGTAAATAAAAATCAATCCACATTAACCTTTCATTACTTATAAAATACGTAAATGTTTGATATCGTCCATAATTTAATGTCTTACTTTGTTTTAATCAGAGGAGAAACACTATCAACGAAACCATTAGTACTAGACAACAGAGCGTTGATAGTGCAATGCAGCCAGAAGATCATGGTGCTCCCCAGCAGCCCCATCCCAGTGAGGTGCAGCCCCAAGATGTTTCTGTGACTGAGGTCCACGACGGTAAAATGTCTATATATTAATCATATACTTAATAATTTTGTACTTTTAAATTTTGTACTTATAAATTTTGACGTTTCAATGGTAGAGAATGTCATAGTTGATCCTCCTCAACCTAAATATCAGGTGAATAGGCTGACAACCATTCCAACGGTGCCGACTAGAGAACTAGGTAAATAATTACATTGTAGAGTTTTTTTTAATATTAATGAACTACTTCAATGATATTTAAAAATTGGCCATATAAATTTAATATTTTTTTATTTTTGTAGGTGATGGCCCCTCACATCAACATCCACGCCATGAGTATGAGATTAGACGTACTCGACATGGAAGGAATGAAACAACATCAATTGTTGAAGAGCACCTAGTAAATGAAGACATGGAGATGGATGAATTACTTAAGACCTGAAAAGCACAAAAGAATACTAAAAGAAATTCATGTTGTCATGTAATAATTTTATAAGATAGTTAGATGTACATTATATATCTGAAAATGTAATGATGCATATAATGCATTGACATTATGGGTACTTTTTCATCTGATAATATACACAAGTCTATTTCTATGGCTTGTATATATCTGTGAATGTAATTTTATTATACACTTAATGATAATTTCAGCTTCTCTTATAAGACTTGGTATATATTGATTCAATACTCCTTGATTCAAGACGTGAGAATGCAAGAAAGACCTGGTGCCTTGTGCTTGGGCTATGGATTCTAGGCAACAAATAGAACTTGAATATGAAATATGCAACTTCCAAAGTCTTGTGACATGATATATGCAACTTTGAAAGTCTTGTGACATGTGACATGTGGCAAGCATCTTTTTCCAAGAAATGTGAAAACTTTAAACTTGGTGCAACATGAACAAATACATTTTTGGGAATATGTAATAATAAATTTTAAGGATTAAACATGAGGGGTTGGAAATGGCCATGTCAATCATTTCATAATATTTTTTCAGAGCATTACCCTTCTTTTCATTGTGTCTTTTTCATTGTGTCTCACATGACAAAGAAACAAAATCACATTGCCATTGTCAATTTATATGTGGAGGGTTATTCAAGGTTTCAAGACTTTCTTCATATTTTCCTACTTTAATCATCTCATGGTAATGTTAATCCATATATAGGTCCATGATATAAACACTCATTGTTCTATTGCTGACATAAATTCAAATCTTCACTTTGTCGATTAGAGGGCACAACAATGGAAACAATGAGAGAGTTTTGACCACATCTCAACTAATTTCTCCCTTTAAAAAAATTTCATTGATGTGCAAGGGAGCACTGTGTCTATGAAAGGTCCTCTACATATTGAAATATTGATAATTAGTTCATGAAAGAGTCCTACATATTGAAATAAAAAATTGGTGGACCCAACAAACAAATTATTTACTACACCGCCTTTCGCACAAAATGGCACTTCCATCAACAAATAAATAGATGGGATAGTACGTTGAAGTCATTGAGCCAACACAATGGACTCGACAGTTGACTAGGATGGAAATCCATGAAATAATCCAGAGAGAAGCCCTATTAGGGAGCCACAATAATCCTTGAAACTCCAAATAGAATGGAGAAGTCTTTTTTTTCCAGTGCCTCTCACAATGAGCTTCACCAAACTTACAACTCGTGTTTTTTGTAATATATGTTATTACATATATGTGTAGTAGAATATTTATGTATGTTTTATTACACATATATGTAATAAAATATATACGTTATTACACACAAACACACACCATAACACATCAAATATGTTATTATATCCCAACTCCATATTACAATACTTAACCCACATCCACCTGCAAAGATAACAATAGACTAGACCCTATAACAATAGAGACTTGGGGCCCATTTAGTATGCCACTTCACGTTTCAATGAAAATAAGAGCGACAATCAAGTCTTTTATGAGAATCCTTTCTCGATTCTTCTCCCCACCTGGTGCACCTTCCCGGCTGAGTTCCTCGACTCCACATCAATTATCAAGTTTTTTCTCACTGCGACCTGTTTATTCACACTAGAGACTAGGATGCCTCTGGTGCGAATAGAGAGGTCGTAGTGAGAAAAAACTTGAGAATTTATGTGGGAGCCGAGGAACTCAGCTGGGAGGGTGCACTAGGTGGGGAGAAGAATCAAGAAAGGCTTCTGATAAAATACCTAACTATCGTTCTTATTGCCATTGAAATGTGAAGTGACCACTACATCTGCCATTGATGTGTGAGAGGACAATTGCGTCCTTCTAGTACACCTTGCATAGCTAGTTCTCTCGCCCAAGTGCCCAGCCAAACACACTACCGTAAATCCTCTCATGGTGTAATCAATGGAGGAATGAATGCGTAGGGGCCAACGGCTGGGGTAATTAACTCCATCGGCTGCTCTGTGCCAGCTGTTCATGCGCTTTCTCCAGGTGGCACCCCATCCCAGTAATTTTGTGTAATGTTACTTATATATATATATATATATATATATATATATATATATAGAGAGAGAGAGAGAGAGAGAGAGAGATAAATATATATGAGTTCCTTTTTCCTGTATGCTGCGACATATGTAGGCATGGAAATTATAAGTGTTTCATGTTAGTTAAATGTATGTTTAATCTGTATAATATTGTTGCATGTGAGAAGTATGACAAATATTAAATATTCATGTTAGTTCAACTTTGTGGTATGGTTAGAAGATACCAAGGCAAGGTATGAATCGACAAACACATTGTGAAGAAATCTGCGTGCATGAAGTTGATAGAATCTATGTACAATATCAGATTGATTGAGTGCATAGTAGTATTATGTGTGAAGAGTGTTTTCACGCACAAAAATGTATATGTGTTCTGAAGGGCTATGTTTGCAGTAGAATTGTAACATTTATTCCACTGGTATAATTTTATTAAAAGAGGTATACTCTTGGGTCTGGGCGCAGTACCTTAAGGATGTGCGTATTTATTCTGGTCTACTTGTAATAGGGAGCTTTATAAGTAGTATCTGCACACTAGGATTTTTGAAGTAGCATGGTTCAGTAGTGAGCTTGGGCCACTACAAAGAGTATCATAGTGATAAAAGTTGAGGTTTGTATTGATGTGTCCATCCTAGGAGGCTGGGGACTTTACAACAATCATCATTAAAGTAGAAGCTACAATGTAAGAAACACTTGGTGCTAAAATGGATGTTGAAGTGGAAGCAATTTTGGAAAGTTTTCCTAGTGCAAATGAACCAATTTTGGTGCTAAAATTGAAACTATATTTGGAGCAATATTAGGTGCTAACTCAGGTGCAATATCAAGTGTATTGTTTAGTGTTAAAATATGTGGAAATAGTGTTAGTTGACATTGTTTGTGATGCCAAAGTAGATTCAAGGAAAATTTAGCACAAAATCTTATGTGATTACCAATGAAAAATATGAACTATCATTTTCTATCGATTTTGGTGTTGGGAAATCCACCATGAAAAAAAATAAAAAAAATAAGTGCAAAACTAGGTGCTAATTACTTGTTTTGTTGTAGTGTATCGATGCCTTGGTGGAGGGCATGTCAATGTTAGACAGAGAGGGAATCATAGTGGAAGATGAGTTTGAAGTTGGAGGTAGTATTATCACGTTTTTGAAGGTTGTGGACAATAAGTGTTGTGTGGAGCATTTCATTAGGTGGAATGCCACAATGAAGCATGCCTTGGACGAGTGCATATTGGATGAGTAATGTGTTGGAAGCATTTGGTGGTTGCAATGATGGGCACCCCATGTTATTCAAAAATTTTGCATTGCTATCAACATTATAATAAACAAATGGACATGAAAAACGGTATTGTAGCGACGATGTAAACATGAATAGATCCTTTCATTTCTTAAAAGGTAATAAGCTCAATAGACAAAATGGATCTGAATTATGTTATGAAGGGGAAAATGGTAACTAGTAAAAACGTTTAAGATGGCAAAGAAATGAAAATGAAACCATATAGGTAATACATTGCGACACATTGAGATCCTAGTATATCATGATAACATATATTGAAATTTTAAATCACTATCTAGCATCCAAGAATTCAAAAAATAGGGTCTTGAGAAAAATTTCAATGTTATCAACGTGACCATAACCAAATAACCATTAAAAAAAGTATTTTAGCCACATGGGCACTTGTAGTTGCATCTAATGACAATATCCTAAGGTGTTAATGAGCTTATCTTGCAATTTTTATGTGTTTCTTTTGACCACCATTTAACTAGACCCCATAGGATCTTGCACATGTCATATATGCTTTGGGAAGACCTAAGATGAACTTATGAGCATTTGAAACCTCAATAACTGCCATAATCTACTCATGGTTGACTATTTCATCCTTTTCATAAGAAATATTTGCACAAATTGTTGGAACCTTTTGGCACTCTCACAGATGGGTAACTTTTGTAATTGCTAGTTTCTCAATGAAGCATTGTATGACCTAAATACCCAATGTCTATAAAACTAAGACTAGTCCTTGTAATTTGCAATGGTGTATTATAGGATAGGGTGTATTACCTTTAATTTTGAGATTATAAGTTATAAAATTATTTTAGATATGTTGTATATTTCTCTAGGATTGTCGAGATATATTTCATCCCCAAACTTCACATCCATACAATATAACATGAATACCTACCTCAAAAACCGTTATGAATTCCCTTTTGTTGTGGAAAACATTCCAAACATTTATATAGAGGATGAAGTGTTTTCTATAGACGACATAAGTTTGGGCTTAAATGGCTTGCAAAATGGAATACTAAGGACATTGAAGGATGCCAAGATAAAATATTAAAAATTAGAGGGCCTATCCTCATCCCTCACATACACAATCTCTTTAATTTATCCCTCAAGAAGGGATTCCCTAAACCATGGACTCAGAGCCTCATTTTTATTGTCTTTAAAAGTGGGGATAAAAGTAATCCCTCTAATCAAAGGAACGTTATGACTAGCCGCATCTTAGCCAAACTATACACAAGTATTTTGGAAAATAAGATCAACATATGGCTTGAAATCCATAGGAAAAGAGCTAAAGGCCAAGCCAACTTTAGAAGATATCATTCAACTAAGGACCATATTGTTATGCTTAGGATCATTGCAAAGGAGTGTCATAATAATAAAACCAATCCCCTTTGTTTTTTCATTGATTTTAGAAAATATTTTGACACAATGCCTTGGACTAACCTTTGGAATAGGTTAGAAGAGATAAAAGTTCCATCCGAGCTGAGAGTTTTTGTAGTAAGGCTATATGAGAGTGTTATTGCCAAGTTTAGGAACATTGAAAGATGGTCAGAAGAAATTATTTGTAATATAGGATTCAAGCAAGGTTGTCCCGTGTCCCATTCCCTCTTTGACATATACATTGATAAATTATAATATTGGTTGGAACATGTTGGTTGTACTAGATCGAATCTTGTTGGCATAGTCATCATACTTATTCTTTATGTTAATGATATTGTTCCTATGGAAAGGAAAACCTATGAACAATATCTAAAAACCCTCATGGATTTCTATTGTAGTATGCATATGAATATGAACACTGACAAAAAAATGTTATGATAATCAAATCTAAAAATATCACCTATGACACTTGTTGGACACACCTACCACACTTA
>ML779481.1:322698-336915 GCA_009831015.1 Picea engelmannii | reverse complement strand
GGGGGGGGGGGGGGTGAATGAGTGTGGGGATATTTTTCCCAAAACTTCCCTCTTACATAAAAACTCCTGAGTTAACATTCAACATTTTCTCATTACTCATTGCTATCATTTATAATCAGTTAGATGTGAATACATATCAACAACATATATTAGCAACATATCATCAACAAATCATCTCCACAAGGAACACAAAGAACACAAGATGTATGTACAATTTATCTTTTTATTATGGAATTCAATCCGGGGGCTTTTCAGCAACAACTGAATAGAGTACAAATCTAAAAGAGCACCAAATCTATATGAAAGACTCATCTTACATTCTCATCACCAACTGAGATGAGGCAACAATCCTCAACAGATATCAATCTGTCAACATAAACAAGTGCATCGACCATGCACCAACCTATGCCAAACAACCTGTAATCAACCTGTACCATAAACAAGTGCATCCAACCATGTACCAAGTATAAACCAATCATATTTCAACTACTCATCAACAATGAATAATCAATATGTACCAAAATCATAAAAAATACAACTCATGTATGTGTCATCTCATCAACTGCTTGTCTCAACCATGACTAGTTTTGGATTAGTCAACAACCCCAACTTGAAATAATCATAACTTTGTACCTGTAATGAATAAGTATATGAAACTGATACACAATGTTCATCAGTGTGTTTTATGCAATTCCTCCAGGTGGCACTACTTGGAACCTCTCAAAAAAAGGGTGATAGCAAAAATGGCATAGCTTGCTGAATTCTAGCTTATTCTAGAGAGCGACCTTATAGAGCGTTCCACACAAAAAATATTAATTGAATTGATCTAAAACTGTTACAAAGAATACTAAAGACTATAATATAACCAACACAATTGGTATCACTGAACTTGGATCTATTATGAAGCAGTTATGATGTTTTTACCCGAAACACTTGTTTTAGACTAGTTTTAGGACTAGCCACAAACCCTATTTTTCACGTAGTGTATATCCAAAACTAAAACAACCCACAAGCTGAATTGTTTACCACAGATACTTGGATATATTTCCTGAGTGGAATATCAATATCACGGTCTGAATCATTATAGAAAAAAAGTTATTATGAAAATGGTGAGATGACCTGTAAATAACATACCTTAGAAAGCATCATGAAAATAATTTATCCTTCCTTCAATTCCATCCCTCTTTTCTTCACCTTCTTTATGAAATTAGGCTTAGATATCCTTGGTTACCTCAGTCACCTTTAGATATTCAATATGCTCAAGTGTTCGGCACCAAAAATGCTCAAGAAGCTCTCACGAGAAGCTCTCCACCAATACTCCAAAAGATATTCTCACAAGAAGCTCTCCATTGATCCACAAAAAGGATGATCTACAAGAGACCATTGCTATATTATTTATAATTTCATCTTCTAGGTCACTTAACCCATTTTTAGGTCACTTAACCCATTTCTAGGTCACTTAACCTATTTTCCTTATTTTAGGGTTAATCACTTTCCATGAATAGAAACTTCTCCAATACTTTATCATTTAAATATTCCTTCTTGATTTTGTCACCTTACCTTATCATTTCTTGATTTTGTCACTTCTCTTGATTATTTAAATAATCCACCTTGAATTTTTCACCTTAATTTATCATTTAAATAATTATTTCTTCTTTTAGGTCACTTAACCTATTTTCCTTATTTTTAGGGTTAACCACTTTCCATAAATATTCCTTCTTGATTTTGTCACCTTACCTTATCATTTTAAATAATGATTTCTTCTTTTAGGTCACTTTGACTTGTTTGACCTTGGGGGCTTCAAGCCTTCATGTGGGGGTCCTTCATCTTTGTAAGGCCATAACTTTCAAACCATGAGGAGTTATGTGACATTCCACATACCACCGAAAATGGGATGACAATCACTATCCATCTAGGATAGTTTCACCAACAATTTCCTTGATCTTCATGTCGTTATTCCACATACAAGAATGGGTCCTCCAACCATTGTTCTAGGATAAATCAATCCACAAAGCGTCTTCCCGTGAGGGCTTTCACCATAAGGGGACCACTTTGGAGTTCATCCATTTGTGCACCTTATCAATCATGATAAGACAATAATGAGAGAATGGGTCCTCCAACCATTATTCTAGGATAACTCAATCCGGAAAGCGTCTTCCCATGAGGTATTTCACCATAAAGGGACCACTTTGGAGTTCATCCATTTGTGCACCTTATCAATCATGATAAGACAATAATGAGTCATCTATACATTTTTCCAACAATGCATCATATACCAATGAAACCACATCGATCCATATTCATCATGTATCAATGAAAACTCATTGATCCATCTTCATATATTCATTCTCGTCAAGGAAAATACATATTATATTACACCAATCATAAATAAATCACTTGAAATCAATCAATGACATCAATCAATCAAACCATTGGCATCAATGAAAACATGATCCAACAATCTCCCCCTTTGGCATTGATGGCAATACCAAGATTGATGTCAACATGTATATAAGGCTTGCTCTACATCAATAGTCAATGTGACTATCTCTCCCCATCAATAAACATCAATCACATCGATGTGATTAACTCTCCCCCTTTGACATCAATGGCAAAGGGCCATTCTCATCTTGGGGCTGTTCCCCTTGCTTAAACTCTCCTTGGCGCTGCTCCCCCTGTCTGAATGCCTTTGATATTCCTCTAAATAATATCTCCCCTTTTGAACAAGGGATATCACTCTAATGTAATGCTGAAAATACATCGAACATACTCCCCATGTGACCATCACTCCCCCTGGAATTATGCTTCTATGCTCTTTCTTCAAATATAGGGATATTTTCCAGGTATGCATCTAATAAATATCTCCTCCTAGAATCATGGGAAGAAGAATGACTCCCCCTAAGGGTATGTATCCCCAATGTGCTACCATATAGCGATCCTTGGACCTATTCATGCATAAAACTCATGCCATACCAACCATCATGAAACAACAATGAAATAAAGAATCATGATCGAAATATCAATCATGTGCCAAAATGTGCCCATCATGCACAACATCTATGTACATCATGATCATTTCATCAACTCACCAACTATATGTCCCAATATGTAGCCCAATCCACATGAAAAATGCATGCATCATGATATCAACATATGCTTCCAATAATATAACATAAGATATATCAATGAAACTCAAATATGTACCAGCCATGTACACCAACAAATCAATATCAATCCATACTCATGGGTTAGTGTCATGCACTCGAGATTTATTTTAGATAATCCAATAGATGAATTCTTAAACCTACAACAAATAGTGTCATAACCTGCAAGAAACAATGTCATACCTTGCAACAAAGTGTTATACCATCACATCAAGCTGCAATCCATGTGCATAGCCCTTTTCTCAAGGCTTTACCACATATACGTGGTCTGTTGCACAACAACTCGCGTATGTACGTGACCTATACAGGGTCAGTGTGCGTATGTACACGAATGATACCACTGCCACCCATGTATGCTTTAGTAGATGACTTACTTGAGCTTCCCTCCAGTCTTTCATTTTGTTCTGGCTCCTCTGTCTTCTTCACCCACTTATGTAGATGTTCCTGCTCCTCCGAACTTGATCTCTGAGCATCCATATTTTCAAAGATGTCTCCCTTCCTTAATTCATTCCTTCTTCTAGCCATGCTATTTGAAGTTCTCATTGGTGCAGACCCCCAACCCTCAGGTCAAGGTCCGCACATGATCTTTCAATTTCAGCCCCTTAGAGTCTGACCGACTCTTTTATTTCCTCTCTGGAAATTATTCACACATCCAACTCAGTGTATTTCACAGGTCCTTCTAAGTTATGCCCACGTGATCATTCACAGGCATGAACTTCACGATCAACCCACAACTATGATTGGGGATTTTCCTTTTTCCTTTCAGGATTTCGGATTTCGTGGTTTCATGAATCCTAATGTCGAGCCCCTTGTCTCTTCGACCTCTGAACCCTGAAACACTGAATTCAAGACCCCTCTTGCTACTGATTTTGGCTTCCTGGAACTTGAGTGGATGACCAACACATGTCCCCCTTTCCTTATGATTTCCCGGTTTCTGAAATTCCTCCCTTTTTCAAGATCGACGATCTTTCAGGATTTTCCCCGAAGTTTGACCGCTCCTATGACTTCTATCACCCATACCTTTAAACAAATGACCAGGACTCAACTTTTCAGTTTTTTGCTCTTCGCGATTTCAGGAGTTACGATGACGTGCAACTCTACCTCTCGACTCCCGGAGTCCTCAAACCCAAATTACCGAAACCCTGCGACTTCACACTAAGTCCCTGTCGCACTTTGAAACTTTTGGATTTCCTTTGCACTATGTCGCATCCCTTGTCAATAGGATTCTCGGTATGTCGAATATCGAAATACTGAAACACTAATGTTCTTCTTCCAAGGAGATCAACGGTTGTGATCCTCCCCCTGATCTAACGACTTGCACGATTTTGCGTACCAGGAGTTCGAATGATGTATCTCGAACTCTCTACCTCCTCTACCTTCCAGACCCCGAATCAACGAAATGCCGAAATGGTTTTCCTCTTCCGGGATTTTGTGAACCGGGAGTTCGAAACTCCCGATTCCAAATCACTGTCTCCTCGAGATCCCGTATCCTGAAACTCTGAAATGGCGAAATTCTCTTCCATAATTTTCTTCACGTTTCACAATTTCGGTACTTCTGATGTGGAGTGTTCTGCCCCTTATCAACGGGAATGCCAAAACCCGATTACCGAAATGATGACAAATATCCCGCTGCGATTTCTGATTTCAGACTTTCCTCCCTGCTGTGTCCTGATGACTCGCCCTCAGGACCTACAAAACCCCGAATTCCGAAGTTCCAAATTTTTGACCTCGTCACTCTTCGCCTTTATACATGAAAGCTCCTTTCTCTTCTCGGGGATTTGATCAACCAAAGGTTTCGTCCACGTTTCGGGCTTATGAACCCTGAAATTTTGAAATGATCTCGATAGTCCAATGATCAAAACCAACGATCCACGTTAAATCCTTCCTTTCGAAGGTGGATCTGTCCAATGCTTAACTCCCCAACAACTTTCCTGGATCCTATGGTGCTCGCTATTTCGAATGTTCTCCTTGAAGAATTCCGACCATCCAAATTTCTTCTTCAAGGACCCTGGCTCTAAATCAACTCAGCAATCCTCCTCTGGGACTTGACCTTTGCACGATGACTTGGGCTCCCTTCCTTCTCTTGAACACTTTGAAGGTGCTAACCTTCCTAAGCTTTCTTGCAAGTTTGAGTCTCCAGAAGACTCATGCACGCACTCCTTGTGGAAATCCTTCAAATACGTCTAAGTATTTGAATCTCTTGACTCTGCATAACTCTGCAACAATATTCCTTCACCCTTTTAACCTTAGTTAACAACTTCTAAGGCCTCGACCAGCCTGCACACACCTTGCAAGGATTTTGTTTGTGTCTTGCACTTTTGCTGGAACAAGAACAACGATATCTCTCGTGAGCTTTTAGAGGTAAACTCTGAACCTTGTCACGCACACCTTGCAGATGTTTTCACTGCACTCCTTACAGGAAGTTCCCTCAGGAAGAGAAACAATTGAAACTCATTCACTACCTCTCTCTCTCAGATTTCAAACATTCGATATGAAATCATACATTCACACAAAGCATAACAACAAATGCATAACAAAAAGAGAAAGAAACTGTAAACAGACCGTTCAACATGTATACATAGAAAACATCATAACACCATGAATCTGATTCAAAGCACCATATATTAATTCAAAGCTTTTGTACATGGGTTCTCCTCTACAACTCTTCTGCTACAACTCTCTTCTTTTCTATTCTATTGTGCTTAATTTATCTAATTATGATTGATACAATGACACAAAGATGATGGTGTCTATAGTCGTTTTCCCTCATGTTCCTAAAACTGTCTAATCTAGAATTTAAATCTACCTACTTTCATTAACTGGGTATAAATGCCTTTTACATAGACAGATGAGAGAAGATTGCTCAATATATGTTTACAATCACTTATTCATAAATGCACGTACGCCTTCTTTAACTATTTCATTAACATTCCTTTCTTAATCTTTCAAAATATTTCAAAACATTTTCAACATGTGCAAAAATGCATTGTGCTCATCCAAGCTGTCTTCCGCCTCCGCACTCGCTTGCTGTTGGCGATGCTCCTGCATCATACTCCCTCGCTTGAAAATTTTCATGGAATCATGTTCATGAGCTCTTGCACGGTTTGTCCATGCTAATCAATTTCTGCTTCATTCTCCCAACTGGCATCTTCAACTGGATGTCCTTTCCACTTGACCAAGTATTCAAAATATTGTTTCCTCCTGGTCCTCTTGTTGATTCTCTTGTCAAGTATACTTTCCATCTGTGGCCTTTCAGCTACAGGCATTTGTTTAGTCCACTGAACCTCTGTCTATTCATTATCTGCTCCTGTTTCTTCAGCTTTGTAAGGGTACAAATCTGAGATGTTGAATATCGGTGAAATTTCGATCTCATCGGGTAATTCGATCTCATATGCATTTTCCCCAAATTTCCTCACGATCTTGCATGGTCCAACCTTCTTCATTTTTAGTTTGTTATATGTTCCCCTTGGGAACCTTTCCTTCCTTAGGTGTGTAAGAATCAAATCACCAACTTCAAATTGAAGTTCTCGCATGTGTTGATCTACTCTGCATTTATACTCTTGGCTCGAGTTTTGCAGTCATTCCTTCACTTGGCTGTGAAGTTCCTTCATTGCCTCTACAAAATCCTCGGCACTAGCACTTCTAGTTTCATTATGTTCTGAATCTTTCAACTCAGAAACTCCCCTAGGTTTCATTCTATAAACAATCTGAAATGGACTCTGCCCTGTTCTTCTGTTGAGTGAATCATTGTAAGCAAATTCATCATGTGGCAGAATGTGATCCCACTGACTATAGTGTTCAGTCACTAGGCTCCTTAGCAAATCTCCCAAGCTTTTGTTTATGACTTTTGTTTGTCCATCCATCTGAGGATGATAAGCTAAGATAAATGACAAATTTGTTCCCAGCTTCTTCCATAAAGTCCTCCAGAAATGTCCCACGAACTTAGTGTCTCGATCTAAACTATACTTCTTGGTAAGTCATGAAGTCTGATGACTTCTTTGAAAAACAGGTTCCCAATATGAGTTGCGTCGCTAGTTTTCTGACATGGTATAAAATGTGCCATCTTTGAAAATATGTCTACCACCACAAATATTGAATCAAACCCTCTTTGCATCCTTGGCAATCCCAATATAAAATCCATGCTCACTGCATCCCACAGCCTCTCAGGTATGGGTAATGGCTGGTATAACCCTGTGTTCTGCCTTTTCCCCTTCGTGTGATGACAAATTCTACATCTGTCCACAAATTTCTTGACATTTGTCCTCATCCCTGGCCAAAAATATGAGCCATTCAATTTTGAGAACCTCTTATCATGACCTAAGTGTCCGACCAATCATCCACTGTGTTTTTCCTTCAACTGATTTTCCCTCATGGAGCATTTTGGAATACACAGTTGATTGCCTCTAAATAATAATCCATCATGGATCATATATTCAATCCATTGACTTCTGTCCCTGAGAATTGGATTCTCAGATGCCTCATACGCCTCTTTGAAATCTGGGTCATCTCTGTACATGTCCTTGAGGTTATCAAAACCCAATGTTTTGACTCTGAACTCCTGCATAAGAAAACATTTCCTTCTCAAAGAATCAACAACTTTGTTAGCAGTTCCAGAGATATGTTTAATTACAAAAGTAAAATTCTGCATATATTCGACCCATTTAACATGTCTTTGGTTGAGTTTCTCCTATTGAGTCACGAATTGTAAAGCATGATTTTCACTGTACAAGACAAACTCTTTAGGGATCAAATAGTGCCTCCATTTCTTTAGCGCTTGTATAATCACATAGAATTCTTTGTCATACGTGGAGTACTTCACTTTTGCTTCATTCAGTTTCTCACTGAAGTATGCAATCGACCTGTTATCTTGGCTCAAGACTGCTCCAATTGAAAATCCACTAGTGTCACACTTGACCTAAAATGTCTTACTAAATCTGGAAACACCAAAATTGGTTGTTCAGTAATTTTCGTCTTCAGCAGGTTGAAACTTTTTTCTGCTTCTTCTATCCAATGAAAACATTTATGTCTTTTCTTCACCGTATCCATCATTGGTGCGCTAGTTCCACTGAAGTTTCAGATGAATTTCCTATAGAAACTAGCTAAACCATGAAAGCTTCTAACTTCAAATATACTCTTCGGCGATGGCCAATTTTTAATCGCCTCTACCTTATCCGGATCCATTTTCATCTCATCTGTAGAGATAACAAACCACAAATAAACGATCTTTGTCTTCATGAATGATGATTTCTTCATATTTATCAGCAAATTCTCTTGATGTAATCTCTTCATCACTGTAGCCAAATGCTTCAAGTGCTTTGTTTCTGTTATACTGAAAATTAGTATATCGTCAGGATATACAATGACAAATTTCCCGATGAACTCCTTCAGGACTTCATTCATCAACCTCATGAAAGTACTAGGTGCATTTTTTAAGCCAAATGGCATAACAAGCCATTCATATAGCCCCTCATTCATCTTGAAGGTTTTTTTCCATTCGTCACCTTCTCTCATACAAATTTGATGATAACCACTTTTCAAATCAATCTTTGAAAAAATTTTTGCTCCACTCAAGCAATCCATCAAATCATCCATCCTTGGCAATGGAAATATGTATCTAATGGTAATCGTGTTGATTGACTTTCAGTCTGTACACATCCTCGAGCCTCCATCTTTCGTTGGGCTAAGCACTGTTGGAACAAAACATGGACTCAATCTTTCTCTAACCAATCCCTTGTCCATTAAGTCCTAGACTTGTCTTTTGACCTCTTCATTCTCCTGCAGCGTCAATCTGTACGCTACTTTTTTTGGTAAATAGATCTAGGTATAAGATCAATATGATGATTTATACTTCTGATCGGTGGCAACGAACAAGACAGTTCGTCCACTACTATATCAGCGAACTCTTCCAACAACTTATGGATTTCCTCTAGTAAATCATCCACTCTTATACTGGTTAAAACAATTCTAGGCTTCCTAACCACGATGAATTGTGTGTCTTCATTATTATTAACCTCCTTAAGAAGTTCCTTCCCACTCATGAGAAGTATAGTATTGCTTACCTCAGGTTTTACTTCTTTGTCCTTAATCGACAACAACATGTGAGTTCTCCCATTCTTCTCCAGGGTGTATGTGTTAATTCTCCCATCATGAATCACATTCCTATCATATTGTCATGGTCTACCTAGCAATAGATGACAAACATCCATGGGAATAACATCACATAGTATTTCATCCTTATATCCTCCTATTTTAAAACCTGATGTCCTTTTTGTAACCACGAAACTTTATATGGTCTTGGATGCTAAATAGTCTCCAACTCCATATTTTCTACCATCTCTATAGAAATGAGATTTTCTGTGTTGCCACTGTCCACGATGACTTTGCATACCCTATATTTGGTCTTACAAGCAGTCCGAAAAATTCTGTTCCTTTGGGATGGATTCTTTGTCTCCTTCTCTGGCGTTAACAGAACTTTTCTCATCATCAGTGATCTTCCGCCCTCAACATATTCTTCCTCAACATTCCGTCTTTGTTCTTTGGCAATGTGAGTCTCACCACCTTCTTTCTTTCTGTCTGGACATTCATAGGATTTGTGTCCATTTTTCCCGTAGGTAAAGCATTTTATTTCTCCACCTCTGCCTCTTCCTCTTCCTCTAGTTCAAGGAAAAGTATTTCTATCAGCATACTGTCCTCTCTGTGAGCTTCCACCTCTCTCAGTTTGAGTTTGAGGTTTCTTCCACTCTTATTTAGGTTTTCTATTCCTGTCTTGGGAAATTGTTTTGCCTCTGGTTTGAATTCTCCCTCAGTCTCTTTGACCTTGTTTTTAGCTCATCTTCTCTTCATCTTTCAGAGCCATCTGATAAGCATCCTCCACATTCCGAAGGCTCATCATGCTCATCTCATCCTGAATATCATATCACAGACCATTCATGTACCTCTCAACCTTTTCATCATCACTCTACCAATGACCTGCTCTGATGTTTATCTTGTAGAACTCCTCAGTGTATTCTTTCATTGAATCCAACATCAAATTCTGCATTCTCAGAAACAACATAATTTGATAATCCTTGGGTTTGAATTTTTCCTTCATCTTTGCAACCATTCTATCCCAACTCTTGATTTTCTGCTTTCCCTTACAACATCTTTCATCTTGCAATTCATCCCACCACAATGATGCATGTCCTTTAAGTCTTGTGACAACATGTTTGACCTTCTTGTCTTCCTCGACATATTCATATTCAAAATACTTATCCAGAGCTCTAATCTAGTCTAGAATCTCTTCAACATCCAGGTTTCCTTCATATACTAGAATGTCCATTTTTTCTCTGGCACCTATCCTTGCAACATCTCTGAATAGGCGTTCATCTGCTGCATCTTTGGCTGCAAATTATTCTCCTTCGTTTCCAACTTCATTTTCACTTTCAACCTCGCTGATATCCCCAACGTTGACTGTGCGCCTCTATGCTGTCTCCATGGCATCAAGCCTGGCACATAGGTCACGCATTTCTCTTTCCACTACTCGATCAGGCATTGGCCTCTCTCTTCTTCTCGGCGGCATGGCTGCAAATCTTTTCTCTTTTCTCTACTACAGAAAGAAAATGACTCTTTCTAAGCTCTAATACCACAAATAGCGCAGATCGCCAACCCTTAGGTCAAGGTCCGCACAGGATGTTTCAATTTTGGCCCCCTAGAGTCTGACCGACTCTTTTATTTCCTCTAAGGAAATTATTCACACATCCAACTGAGTGTATTTCACAAGTCCTTCTGAGTTATGCCCGCGTGATCATTCACAGGCATGAACTTCATGATCAACCCACAACTGTGATTGGGCCTTTTCATTTTTCCTTTCGGGATTTTGGATTTCACGGTTTCATGAATCCTAATGTCGAGCCCCTTGTCTCTTCGACCTTCAAACCTCGAAACACCGAATTCAAGACCCCTCTTGCTACTGATTTCGGCTTCCCAGAACTTGAATGGACGACCAACACACGTCCATATTTCCTTATGATTTCCCGGTTTCCGAAATTCCTCCCTTTTTCAAGATCGATGATCTTTCGGGATTTTCCCTGATGTTTGACTGCTCCTATGAATTTTGTCACCCGTACCTTTCAACAAATGACCAGAACTCTGCTTTTTGGCTTTTCTCTCTTCACGATTTCAGGATTTTCGATGACGTGCAACTCTACCTCTCGACTCCTAGAGTCCCGAAACATGAATTACCGAAACCCCACGACTTCACACTAAGTCCGGTCGCACTTCGCAACTTTGGGATTTCCTTTCCACTATGTCCCGTTCCTTTTCAACAGGATTCCTGGTATGCCAAATCCCGAAATATCGAAACAGTAATGTTCCGCTTCCAAGGAGATCAACAGTTATGATCCTCCCCCTGATCCAACGACTAGCGCGATATCGTGTACTGGGAGTTCAAATGATGGATCTCGAACTCTCTACCTCCTCTACCTTCCAGACCCCGAATCACCGAAATGCCGAAATGGTTTTCCTCTCCCGGGATTTCGCGAACCGGGAGTTCGAAACTCTCGATTCCAAATCAATGTCTCCTTGAGATCCCAGATCCTGAAATGTCAAAATGTCGAAATGCTCTTCCACAATTTCCTTCACATTTCACAATTTTGGTACTTCTGATGTGGAGTGTTCTTCTTATCAACGGGAATGTCAAAACCCGATTCCCGAAATGCTAACAAATATCCTGCCGTGATTTCTGATTTCAGACTTTCTTCCCTGCTCTATCTCGATCACTCACCCTCAGGACCTCCGAAACCCCAAATTCTGAAGTTCTAAAATTCTGACCTCGTCACTCTTCACCTTTATACACGAAATCTCCTTTCGCATTTAGGGGATTTTATCAACCAAATGTTTCGTCCACGTTTCAGGCTTATGAACCCCAAATTTTTGAAACAATCTCGACGATCCAATGATCGAAACCAATGGTCCATGTTAAATCCTTCCTTTCGAAGGTGGATCTGTCCAACGCTTAACTCCCCAGCAACTTTCCTAGATCATACGGTCCTCCATATTTCGAGAGTTCTCCTCGGAGAATTCCAACCATCCAAATTTCTTCTTCAAGGACCTCTGGCTCTAAATCGACTTAGTAGTCCTCCTCTGGGACTTGACCTCTGCACGACGACTTGGGATCCCTGCCTTCTCTTGAACACTTTGAAGGTGCTAACCTTCCTGAGCTTTCTCGCAACTTTGAGTCTCCAGAAGACTCCTACACGCACTCCTTGCAGAAATCCTTCAAATATGTCTAAGCATTTGAATCTCTTGACTCTGTGTAACTCTGCAACAACAGTCCTTCACCGTTTTAACCTTAGTTAACAACTTCTAAGGCCTCGACCAGCCTGCACACACCTTTCATGGCTTCAGTGCTTGTCTTGCACTTCCGCTGGAATGAGAACATCGATACCTCTCCTGAGATTTCGGAGGTAAACTCTGAACCTTGTCACGCACACCTTGCAGATGTTTTCACTGGACTCCTTGTAGGAAGTTCCCTCAGGAAGAGAAACAATTGAAACTCATTCACTACCTCTCTCTCTTAGATTTCAAACATTCGATATGAAATCATAAATTCAAACAAAGAATAACAAAAAATGCATAACAGAAAGAGAAAGAAACTCTAAGCAGACCGTTCATCATGTATACATAAAACATCATAACACCATGAATCTGGTTCAAAGCTCCATATATTAATTCAAATCTTTTGTACATGGGTTCTCCTCTACAACTCTTCTTCTACAACTCTCTTCTTCTCTATGTTAATGTGCTTAATTGATATAATTTTGATTGATACAATGATACAAAGATGAGGGTGTCTATAGTCGTTTTCCCTCCTGTTCGTAAAACTGTCTAATATGGAATTTAAATCTACCTACTTTCATTAACTGGGTATAAATTCCTTTTACATAGACAGATGAGAGAAGATTGCTCAAGATTTGTTTACAATCACTTATTCATAAATGCGCGTATGCCTTCCTTAACTATTTCATTAACATTCCTTTCTTAATCTTTCAAAATATTTCAAAACATTTTCAACATGTGCAAAAATGTGTTGCACTCATCCCAGCTGTCTTCTGCCTCCACGCTTGCTTACTGTTGGCGATGCTCCTGCATCACTCATCATGGACTTTCTTCTTGTGTTCCAACATTCATGGGATTTGTGGCCAAATCCACTACAGTTGTAGCATCTCATAGTGTTACAATGAACAACAATGTTTCCTACTTGATCACATCTCCAACACCTCATGGTGTTATAAAATCTTCCATTATATCTCCTTTCATAAGATCTACATTCAAAAGATTTGTGACCATATCTATTACATGAATAACAATGCCCATGAAAAATACTTTCAAACCTTTGCTTTGGTGTCCCAAGAATAGCTTCTTGATGTCTTCCTTGCTTTATTCTTTTGAAATTTTCTTTTCCTTGTGTAGATGGTTGCTTTGCAACATTGTCTTCCTTCTTTGATGGATTTACTTCATGCTTCTTTGAGGTGATTTCTTCATCATGTGTGTCTTTTTCCTTTGTATCCAAGACCTAATTTATCACATGATGATCTTTGACTTTCCAATATCTCATCCAATATTCGTGAGCTATTCAAGAATTTGTTTGGCTTTTCCACATTCTTTCTAAGGTCAACAATTTCATCTTCTAACATACAACATGACTCTTCGTTTTCATTTATTTGAATCTTCAATAGTTCCTCTATTCTTTTGGCTTCTTCAATTTGTGTCTTGAGATGAACAATGGTTTCAAAACTTTTGCTAATCTCATCATATACATTTATATCTTCTTTTCCATTCTTTAGTCTTGTGATCTCTTCTTCCTTTTATTCTAATTGAGTCTTATTGCTCTCTTCTTGTTCCTTGATAATTTCTTTTAACTTCAAGATGTGCCTTAGAATCCTCCTAAGAAACTTCTTAGTGTTATCCGAAAGATAGTTATAGTCTATATAATAATGATCACTTCTATATCTATATAAACCCTCTTCAACTTCCTTTTGAAGTTTTAATAGATTTTCTTCTATTCTTTTCATGG
>ML779481.1:285296-316434 GCA_009831015.1 Picea engelmannii | reverse complement strand
TCAGATACATTTACATGGAAAAATGATTCACTATGGTACAAAGATCACTTATATTTATGTAAGAACTCCCAACTCAAATAAAAGGTACTATTGGAATTGCACACCTCTCCAGTAGGAGGGCACTCGGGATTTTTGAAAACCTATCATAGAGTCAAGAAGGATTTTTTTTGGGATGGACTTAAAACTAATGTTCAAAGGTTTGTGGCAGAATGTGTGGTTTGCCAACAAAATAAGGTGGAAACAATTAAGACCCCACGTCTTTTACAACCATTATCCATCCCAAGTCAACGCTGGGAGGAGGTTTCCATGGATTTCAGCACAGGGTTACCAAAGTTTGAAGGAAAGAGTGTAATCATGGTGATTGTTGATAGACTGACCAAGTATGCACACTTTTGTGCACTCTCTCATCCCTTCAAAGCTAGTACAGTTGCCACTGCATTCATGGAGACATTTCAAAATCTACATGGCAGCGCAAAGATTATTGTAAGTGACAGAGATCCCATCTTCACTGGACATTTTTTGACAGAATTATTTTCTTGTTTGGGTACTCAATTGGCTCATAGCTCATCCTATCATCCTCAATATGATGGACAAACTGAGATAGCGAACAAATGTCTGGAAGTCTACCTTCGTTGCTTTGTCTCTGATAAACAAACACAATGGTTCAAATGGTTACCCTTGGTAGAATGGTGGTATAACACTTCCTTTCATACTGCAACAAAAATGACACCATTTATGGCACTTTATGGATACCACCCTCCTTCCATCACGTCTTCTCTAAAAGAAAAATCTAAGGTTCAAGCAGTGGAAGATCACGTCGAGAATCAACAACAAGTTCTCCAAATCTTAAAGGACAACTTAACCATGGCACATAATCGCTTGAAACAACAAGCAGATCAACATCATAGTGAAAGCAGTTTTGAAGTAGGGGATTGGGTGTTTTTAAGACTACAACCATACAAATAGATGTCCCTCAAGCAAGCCAAGAAGGATAATAAATTATCTCCAAATTACTATGGCCCTTATAAGGTGTTGCAAAAGATTGGTACTATGGCATACAAATTGGAGCTCCCTGCATCTTCACGAGTACACCCAGTTTTCCATGTTTCATGCTTAAAGAAGGTTATAGGTGACAAGATCCCAATTCAAACTATATTGCCAGAACTTGACGAGGAAGGACAAATAATATTGGAGCCTGAAGCCATCACTGACACAAGAATTTGCCAGTTGAGGAATAGATCCATTTCAAAGTATCTCATTAAATGGAGGAAACTACCGACTGAAGATTCCACTTGAGAAGATGAGTATTTTATACAGAAGCATCCAGAGTTACTCAAGTGTTGCGGAAAACACGTGTCTCAAGGGGAGGGGCATGTTAAGCCCAAATATTGGCTCATTACCCCTTAATTGGGGCATATTATATTAGTAATGTTATTTAATTTATGTCGGCTTTAGGCCATTAGTTGTAATTATACCTCCTAGTCTCCTATATATACCAAGGAGACATTTTCATTTTGAGTCATCTTGTACTTGAACATTTAAGTGGGGTAAAAGGAGGTTGTCCCCCTCGAAGAGGCTTATTATCTGAAATTATCTATTTTCCAAGGCGTTGAGTACTTTTTTTCTGAGGTTTTTCTATGCTATATTGATATTTGGTTCTTAACAACTTTGGAGTTCATACATTTGTGCACCTTATCAATCATGATAAGACAATAATGAGTCATCTATACATTTTTCCAACAATGCATCATATACCAATGAAACCACATCGATCCATCTTCATCTTGTATCAATGAAAACTCATTAATCTATTTTCATCTATGCATTCTCATCAAGGACAATACATATTATATTACATGAATCATCAATAAATCACTTGACATCAATCAATGACATCCATCATTCAAACCATTGGCATCAATGACAACATGATCCAACATTTTTTATATGAAAACAATAGCTTGGAGGAAGTGCCTTCATACAAATATCTTGGAATCAATATTCATCACAAGCTCAATTAGAACTATGGTGTTGAGAAAAGGATAAATGAAGGGTGGAAAGATTATTATGGACTTGAAAATAAGTGTAAATTAGTGCCTTGTGTATACCCAAATTAGATCACAATTTCAAAATATTAGTCACAATAGTGACCTTCCTAACCTCCTAAGTCAACAAAACTATGGTGATCTTGGAACACTTCTCTCAATTTTTTTTTAGCATAGAAATGCAATTCTAAAGAAATATAAGTAATTTTTTACCTTTCTTAAGGTTGGATAGACAATTTCTAGTCCCAATGGACATTAATCATCATCATCATCATGATCATCATCATAATCATCATCATCATCATCATCATGTTATTATTATTTGATTTGTAAACTTCCATGGATATTCCACTCGAACAACTCATCACAATAGATCCAATAAATTACTGAAATCTTTACTAATTTTGTTCTTATGCATGAAATTGATAAAAAAACAGAAAATAGATAACAACAAAATACGATCAGACCATCCACAAATAAACGCAAGATATTCTCTGAGAAACCCAATATGGGACAAAACCCAACTAGAAAATGAGGTTGCTCTTCTCTCTTTTCTCTGGTATAGAAATGATGCAAGTACAAAGAAAGAGACACTCTCTCTGAAGTTTCATTTGACCCGTGGCCTGTATGATAGTTATATAATATCTCCTCTATTATACTCACATAATATCACTCTCATATGTTTTTCTCAACTATCGAACAAGATACAATGCAAAAGAATGGAATTCCTTCTCCTCGTAGTGGCCCAATATTTAACATATCCCGATACCCATCTAGGGGTAGGTTTTTGACTTCCTCAACCCTCAAATGCGATAATGTTTTGAACCTTCTAGAATATTATTGAAATTACATATGTGGCTAGCCCCATATGCGTGAGTCACGGGGGATGACATGGAATCGTCTCGTACTATAGTGGCCCACACGATAGGTCAACTTGAGGGAGCCATAAATTTTGCATACGAGATTTGATTAACACAATATTTTCACTGTTGGAAAGGTCTCGATGTCTAGAATATCATCACATGGTACACACTATGTTGGAAACTTTTTAACCCCAAAAATATCGTTTGATGCCTAAAAATGGCCCTAGAAGGTTCTCAACCCCAATTTTTCAATCTAGGACCTGCCACTAAAATGGCCCTGCAAGCTTATTCCCCCATTTTTTCTACTTTGAAAGGATCAATATGGATGACAAACAATATAATGGTCCAATCCGGATTATACCTACCCATTTAGAGAGGATTTTGGTCCCAAAAATATTTACTAAATGAGGTGAGGAAATTTTTCCTCTACCTTCTCCCTAGAGTACCACTTTGTTTTTCCTAGAAGTTTTCCTTTTAACCCAATCTTCTAAAGGTCATGATGCCCATGTCTAGTAGTTCTGGACCGCTTCTAGAAAGCGATGTTTTCTACCAAATTTGTGATCCGTATTATTTTGAGAACGAAATGAAGGGGGAGGTATAACAATGAAATATGCATAGATATTGCAATAAACACAAAGATACAATAATGCACATTTTTTTTATTAATGAGAGAATGTACACAAACTGTAAAATTAAAGAGTGAATGACTTGCTAGAATGATGAACACTTATCTCTAGGAAGAGATGTGATGGCTATGCTCATTCGAAAGAATATGATGATGTTTACAATGATTGTCTATAGGCCTTTTTAACATAAATAAAATCCAAAATCCTAACCCCAGAAGATGAAATGCCAAAAGGTTTGTGGGTTTCGATGGGGGTAGTTGGTACTTCAACTTCCCAAGGGTGTAAATTTTTCATATGATCTATGTTTGGAGTGAGCAATAGGTTGTTGGAAAGGTTTATCCGAGGACTACACATTTTGTCGTCACACTCTAGTTAAATCCTATAGTGTGACTGTGGTAGGCCCAAAAAACATTGTTTAGGGCCTTAAAACGACCGTGGAAGTTTAGGACTTGAAAAGACATAGAAAAACTACCAAAGTGGAAAGCCCTGTTTTGAGCCAGTGGAATAACTGGGTTGCCACAAATTTCCACTTGGATCATTATTCCTCCCTTAGAAAGAAATGGTCTCCAGTATGTCAAGTCCCTTGGGAAGATTTTATTGAATTTGAACCTTGGTGAGATGCTTTCCATGCTGAAGAAGTTGTCATGCTTAGCCTTGTTGAAGGTTGTTATGAACCTATTGTTGGATAGGTTGGATTCATTTAACCAATGTAATTGCATGATCTGCCTTAGTGTGGGAGGACTATTTCAGTGAAGATGCGACATGAAGAACATGAAGGGATTTATCATAACTTGGATTGAGTGGGTAGTGTGGAGGCACCCCTATAGGTGCAGTAGGAATATCTTGGTGCTCTTATACAATCTGTTAATCTTCTTCTACTAGATAAAAGGGTCTTAGGATGAGGTTGTAGTGGTTGCAATGTCCTTCTCTCCTGACCAGATTTTGAAGAGGCCAAACTTTGTAGTATGAGAGATTACTTTGCGACATTGTTTTCTCGGGACAATAATCAGAACTACCTCTGGTATCTTGTAGGGCTGACCCCCCAGAGTGAAAATGATGCTACAGAGTCAAGACACATAAACAACATGACGCCTCTACGTATATAACGAGCAAATTTGGTTCATTTTGCGACGGCTATTACGACACGCTTGCGACGTTATGTCGTGGATATTGCGACGAATCTTGAGTCTCTCAAACTTCATTTCATGTGATGTGGCAAGTTCGACGAACTTGAATTAATGTCACAAGAGAGACGACCATAGGGAACTTCTCAGAATTGCGACAAAAAAATAAATATCGTCGCCAATACGACTAAGTGAAGAATTCGTCGAAAGAGCAACATAGTAAGGAAATCGTCGCACACTCAACAATAGAGGCAAAGTAAGTGAAACCATTTCGACGAATCGACTATCGACATGTTCGTCGCTATTGCGACGACAACATGGTATATAGCGATGATTTTGCTATACAAGTTTCGTGGTTTATATAGCAAATTCGTCGCAGGATTTCTATTGTGTGTCGAAATTACGATGAAAACTTTCATGGTGTATGTCTAAATTGCGATGACAACTTTTTTGGTTTATATAGAAAATTCGTCGCACAATTTGTATTGTGCATCGACATGGCGATGACAACTTTCGCAGTGTACATCGAAATTGAGAAGACAACTTTCGTGGTTTATATAGAAAAATCGTCGCATGATTTCTATGGGGTGTCGAAATTGCAATGACACCTTTTTTGGTTTATATAGCAAATTCATCGTAGGATTTCTGTTGTGTGTCAAAATTGTGACGAAAACTATTTATTTAAAATAATAATAATAATAATAATAATAATTTTGGGTAAAATAAATAAAATTGTGCGTCGAAATTGTAACAAATATACCACTATGAGGACTCTACCATACATGCCAACATAGATTTAATGAATGTTTGGTTCCTGTGGTGATCTATACTATATAGCATATTTTTTTTTCTATGGTGATGTGACCTATAGAGAATGTATGGTTTATATGGTGATCTATGCATGGATATTTTGATCAAAACAGTTGATCTATTCATAGATATTCTAATCAAAACAAGTGGTGTGTGCATGGATATTTTATTTGAAACATTGTATTTCTCTGTGGGATCCAATGCCCTTCGTTGAATCTAACTTTTTGATCTTCTTAACTTGATACTTATATTATTCAAAAGATATGTCCCTTCATGCTAAGCCATCATTACATCAATAAATCCTTTCCCTACCTACCATGCAATTATGACAAGAATTTTACTCAATGAGTTTGTTCTCTCATATTGGATGCAACAAATAAGTTGGAGGTATTGCAAGGAAAAATGATCTTCATGCTAAGCCATCATTACATCAATATAGCCTTTCCCTACCTACCATGCAAATATGGCAAGCATTTTACTCAATGAGTTTGTTCTCTCATATTGGATGCGACAAATAAGTTCGAGCTATTGCAAGGCAAAATGATAACTTATGTGGGAGATTTATCGAATAGAAACATGTCAGAATCCCTAGTTTGCATTCTTCGGCATGGGGAAAAAACAAAAAGTGAGTCCATGAGATCTCAAGAAGACTAGAGTTCAAAACAAAAGGTTTCTATGCATTTTTGTATGAGGTATTTAATCTTTCCATAGTCATCTTCATATGTTTTTTCTTGGTGTTGAATAACACGCGTAGAGGCTTTTATGTTTGTTTTCATGACTATAATTGTTCAATAGAATTTTCGAGGTCTTCCTTTCTAGTTCAAGAATGGGAGATGTATGAGGGAAATGAAATAAAGAAGGAAGTTTTGAGACTGGAATTGATAGAAATATCTGGTTCAAATATAAGGAAGCAAACATTGTTGTTTTCAACATAGGCCACTGGTGGACTCGTGAAAAAACATCAAAGGGATGCTTTCCTAAACCTCAACCTTTTCACTATTAATTTGAAAGTCCTTGCGGTGGATTGAGAATATGAGACTGAAGTTATTGCAAGATTAAAAATAAATATGGGCCATTGTCACTGAAGTTAATATAAGACTAAAAATCCTCATAGAAGCGAGCCTTACCCCCATTGAGAGAACAACTATGATTAGGTACTTAATATTCAAGAACATTATAAACAACAAGGATAACAAGAGGATTCCCAAAATTACTTCAGAATCTAGCCAAAATCACCAACAAATCGAGTGGGGATGACATAATGATGCCTTGTCTTGGCTAAATCATTGTAGAATAAAAGAAGAAGTTATTCTTCAAATATCGATGATATTAAAAGTGTTGTTCAAGTTAAATTTAAGGAGAATTTATGGTGCGGTAAAGAATTAGAGGATAAAATAAAACTAATATATTATAAGGAGGTGGTTAACCCTAATCTTGAACATGAAAAGTGTCTCTCTATTTGTACTAGCATTAAAAAGAGAAACAATATTGCTAAAATTAGAACTAATTCTCATGAGCTAAATAGTGAGACTCGGTGTTGGACAATCCCCAAAACACCTTGGCATGAAAGAATGCCACCTTTGTGACACCAAGAATGTTGAAGATGAAAAGCACTTTCTCCTCCCTGCTTTCTCAATTTTAAAATATCTCTCATAATACCGACCTTTCTAACATTCTAAGTCATCAAAACTATAGTGATATTAAAATTCTTCTCCTAATGCTTTTTCAGCATATAAATAACATTATAAAGAAATCTAGTTCCCGAGGTGTAGGACAGTCGGTGACAAAGTCTGTTGTTAAGCCACTCCGTGTTGTTAAAGTCACCGGTTCAAAACCTGTGGGGACAAAAAATCCAACCATGTTAAAGGTTGGTGTGGCTCAGGTCGAGTACGATCCCCGGGTGATTTTGATGTCTTATATTCCCCTAAGTTGCGGTTTCTCAAGCCACAGGTTAATCCCGCAGCCAACAGGTTCGACCAAATTAAGAAACAAAAAAAAAACATTATAAAGAAATCTAAATAATCTATTACCTTTTTTAAAGTCATATAGACCAATTTTGATCTTAGTGGATGTTAATCATCATCATTATTTTCTTTAGTTTTACAAGTCAAAAATTGTCTCCATAATCTCTTAGGATTCTTTCTATTTATGTAACATCTTTTCAAAATTACATCAATATATTATAGTATAATATATTAATTTCTCCTATACTTTATATACTATATTAACTATTATAATATTTTTTGTGCTACTATATAATCATATAAGCTATTTTTTCATGTAGAATCAACAACTAGTATTTTACCACTATAATATGGAAGCATGTCACCAAAAAATCATATAAACTAATTAATTATATATTAATTATTAAATAGAAAAATTAATAAAATTATACAAAATTAACCACTCAAATATATAGATCCAACAATTTATTGTCAGATTTAGAACAAAATTAAACAAAATATATCCTTGAAAAACTATTAACATTTATAATTAATATTAAATATATACAACTAAATACATATACATAGTGATATTAATATTACTGTGTATATTGTCCCCGAGGTGTAGGACAGTCGTTGACGGAGTGTGTTGTTAAGCCACTCCATGATGTTAAAGTCACCGGTTCGAAATGTTAAGGGTTGGTGTGGCTCAGGTGATTTTGATGATCCCGCACAAATTAACAAACAAAAAAAAATATTACTGTGTATATTAATATTATTCATATAATTATTACATATTAGTAATATGAGTCCCATAAGTTGTGAGTTGTGGATGCTAATAATAGTGAAATGACGTATGGACCATTTAATCAATCAACGTCGACTCCGAGATAGCGATATAGATATAAACTTCTAGAACGATAGTGATGTAGATAGAAACTTCACCGTTGCCAGGCTGGAATATTTATCTAAAACCAAAACGAGATGTGTACTCCTTCGCTGCTCCCTAGAAACAAAACCAATGTAAATTCCATATTTGCTTTCAATTGCATCTGCAATTTTGGACTTCGTAAAATGTTTACAGAGCAACCGGCAAGACGTTGGCCGGGAATATGTATATAAAACCAAAACAATTTGTACAATCCTATCTTCCACGGAATCTTTGTAGTCCTTGTAACAGCAATGGCTTTCTCGCTCTTTCACAAATAGTTCAATTGCGTGTCTTCTCGGCTCTCTGCTACTCATTCTCTTCCACAGGATTAACTTTGTCATTTACTTGAGATTCCAAAAAATACAGAAACGGAAGGATCCACTGTTTTCTAGAAGCATTCTAGTGGTGCAAATGGATATAAGGTTATAATTCAATGAAAAATGCTATATAAATTATAATTACCAAGTTTGAATTTGATTAGGAAAACATTCAGGAGTATAACAAATAAGGAAACATGTTATTTTTTTTGATTGATCGGAATGACCACAGTTTTGTCATTAGACTGTCGACGTTTCGGATCCAAATCAGGATCCATCTTCAGGACAATGAGCCTGAGTTTAGATGATGAGAAAAAATGGTTTTAAATACTGGAGTTTGGCGAGATATTTAGGTGTAGGCTAAGTTGTTTGGTAAAGATCTTCTTTTTTATTAGTTTTTATTATTTATTTAGTGTGATTTAGTTAATTAGGGTTTTGTTTCAATTTTTTTTGAGATTATTTTAATTTATTTAATTCAATGTTTAAATTGAGGCTCATTGTCCTGAAGATGGATCCTGATTTGGATCCGAAACGTCAACAGTCTACTGACAAAACTGTGGTCATTCCGATCAATAAAAAAAAAACTCCAACCACAAAAATATTTTTAATCATGTTATTTTGTTTTTCAAAATTTTAAAACATTTCAAAACTTCTCAAAATTTGTTTTCAATCATCTTCTCTGAAATTTTAGAAAATTTCAAAACTTCTCAAAATTTGTTTTCAATCATCTTCTCTGAAATGGAATAGGAATCACATCATCCTCATAGATATGATGTGTATCGATATAATCAAAATTTGTTTTCAATCATCTTCTCTGAAATGGAATAGGAATCACATCATCCTCATAGATATGATGTGTATCGATATAATGTGTGGATGTGAAAAATGATCCCACAACTAATATTTTGTGAAATTGAACTAGATGCACTACTGTCATGTCAGTTGTCATGTCAGTTGGTTGATTGAGCTTTTGTGGCCGCAGCTTCAATTAGGCAAGAGCATTCTTTTGTAGCATCCAAAGTTCCATGTCTTGGCTTTAAAATGCCAGTCACGATGGTTTACAGTTTCAGTAAACAAATTACCACAATTTGATGGATTGTTTGCAATTTTTTTAATATAGAATATGTGATCAACAAAAAAAAATCCGTATTGAATTCGAATTAATGTATCAATACACGAACCCAACCAAATTATTGAACTCTTTCAGCCAATACGGCCAAATTTGATAACTATCATATAAATGAACCCAACCAAATTATTGAACTCTTTCAGCCAATACGGCCAAATTTGATAACTATCATATAAATTCAGTGGGAGACAATGTAGAGAATCAAATCTAACCTTTCAATTTATATGCTTATATGGCTTGTGTCTGTAGACAACAGTTTTGAGAATGGAGAACCAAATTATTGCCATTAATCCTCCTCCTCTATCAAAAAATTGTAGAGAAGCCCAAAATATATCGAGTGCTTGTTTTCACTTGGTGCTTATGTTATCCTTCTTGAGCTATGGTCTATTGAATTCTCTTGATGAATCATATAGGGTTTGGATTATAGCCTTTGCCTACCAGCTTCGGTTTTCTTTCCACTGGAATCTTGATTGCAACACGAGATAGCTATTCGTTGACTATAAAACATACCTAGAGAGACTTGAACACATGTGAATAATATAAGCACGATGCGTTTGATATGCTCGTAGCACACATTTGCAATTTTTTTTCTTTTATTATATTGTATGATATGGATTTTTTACATGTGTTTTTTCTTTTATGTTCCAGATATGCTGGAGAATCTCCTTCAAAGCTTCATACCGTGGACATAATTATCACCACAGCATATCCTTGGAAGGGGCTGGCCATAATCACTGCCAAAACCGCTCTTTCCGTGCTTCCAATCGATTATCCAGTCCAACAATTGCCATGCTATATTTCAGATGAGAGTGCTTCTCCCATCACGTTCTAGTTCTTTTAGTACTTTTAATCGATTAACTAGTCCAAAAATTGGCATGTTATAGTGCTTCTTCCATGACTTTATACTCTACTATGTGGTAGATGTAGAAAAATGGGAGAGTAGACATTATTTCACACTCCAAAATTGTGTTGAGCCCCTTTATTAAATGAAATGAGTGTAATAGTACACTTATAAATACATGAATGAGAGACGCTATCTTGGTCACACTAACAACTAGTTGAAAGAATATCTCAACCACACACCAAACTAGGAGCTAGCTAGTTGGAGAGAATCTATTATATCCTAGTAGCTCTAACAACCTCCTAAAGGCTCAGAAACATACTCTTGTAGAAACAAATTCTACCCAATAATGACCAATAATCATAACAACCACAAATATTATCACACACAAGTAAGACTTAATAATTTCAACGCTCCCACATAGGAAAAGTAAGAGTTATTAATTCCAACACTCCCCCTTAATAACTACGCGTCTTAATCTTTGTCAACAAAGGTGTTCATTACTATCAAATCAATTGCAACAAATTCTCGAACTGAAGAACCTCGTGATGATAAAAGTCTATATATCTAGTCCAACCTAACACTTTCTCCTCATACCTCGATCATGGAGATATCACCAAACTGTCAAAATGCATATAAAGGAACAACCATCCACTAGAATGCATGGGTACCTAACAACTGCAATTGTTAGTCCAATAGGAAGTCCTTCGCGTGTACATGGTCCATTCAACTTCTTGATGAACTCCCCCTGAACGTAAAACTTTTAGTTTCTAGGCGACTCTACAACCAACATGGTCCACTCATAGATTATCTAGCCAACACATGGCCCTAGTCCTCCAAGTGTTAAAAACCTCCATAGTATAGACTATTGAACCATACCAAAAAGTTATCCAAATCATTAGGGAAACATGGAAAATGGGTATGCATGCCTATCCAAGTCTTGCAACAATATTCCCTTTACATGCTACATCGATGCGAGTACATACAATTAACATACTTCGTCCCATGGAGACACTAGGTACAATCTTAAAACTTCTCAAGGACCAATTGAATCAAAACATGACATCATAGACTTGCTATAAAGACAAGGTGTGATTCACATTACCATATGGTTAAGTCTACTTTTATTCAACACAACTCGTAAAATTTATCTGTTTGTCCTCCATCATTCAACTCCATTATTGCTACAACACTTCCATAGTAATTGCCACCAGCGTCCATTGGACCAAATTTTAAAAACTTTTTGCTACATCTAGAACAACATATTTGTCCTTCCTAATACAATCTCAACATTCCACTCCAAAATTCAGTCTACAATCAACCCTTGGTTGTTATAGCAAGAACAATTTTAACTTCCATGATAACCAACCAATCATTATTCATCCAAGAAACTCGCTTACATATTGAAACCAAAAGGTGTCCATGCTCCTCCATTCTCTTGTAGCATTGTTATCTTGAACATATACGAGCTGGGACACAATCATACTTTTGATCCAAACAATAATTCCACACAAATTGATTAGGAACTTGTTCTAATCTAGGGTCTAACATCAACCTGACTATAAATATTGAGGAAATGACCATCCTATGGAGATATTTCCATCTATCGAGACACCTAAGTACCCAACCATGGTGCTCACCAGTTCTCTAGGAAAATAGTCTAGATATGGGATGTATCCAAGTATATCTTACATTCTTTGCACCCACCAATGAGGACTTATAGTGCAACATTATTACATCAAGGAACAATTAGACGTAGGAAAACATGCAGTCATAACTCCTTTCTATCCATAACACACCATACTAAGCATACTAAGAAATGACCTTTACATCGCAAAGTATTTCCATGTCGGAGTACAAAATATAATCAATATAAAAATCACACACATGATAGGAATACCATCATCTTGCCATGGAATCATCCACAAGCTCAATGTCTTTGTATAGATCTTCCACATCTCTATTCAATATTTTTCTTGTATCTCCATGTTTAACTTGTTATTTGTTAGAGTCATGAATTCTAAAAAAAAAACATATTTCTATTTCGACTTAGTTACACAATAGATTTGTTAACTTCAATGAATCCAAGCATTGAAAATTACAAAGATAGAGTCTCATTGTTACAAATGTTTTCAAATCATTCTCATCGTCACCAACATGCACAAACAATAGATCCAAATAATTAACCGAGCTCTCACTAAGAACATGCCAACATACGAGCATACATATGTGAGTGCATCACATGCCAAGATATGAGCATACATATGTGAGTGCATCAACTGCTCAGTTGTCACTTAACCTAATATTATTTTGTCTCCAAGAATCAATCAATGTCACAAGCATGCAGAAACGCAACCTGTGTCAATTGCCTACAAAATTTTGTCCCAAAGCCACAAGATATTACTAAAAATTAGAAGCTTCCATTGCCTCTCTAATCTTCTTGTCCACTTGACGTTGGGCCTCCCACACGACATTCCTAGTTTTCTATGGGCTTGATGTGCACCATCTCGTCAACACAGTCTAATAAAAATGGGTGGGTGGAAACATCCCTTTCTAGTCATCCATGACTCAACAATACCCTCACAAACACCATCTTGCTCCCTGGTACCTTCAATATTCTCTCTTCCTTCATTGGACATAACACGAGAAACAATTGCATGAACATTAACCTGTGAAAAATATCATTGATCTCCTTGCTGGTAGCACTACTGCATGGAATTGGATAATGCTAGAAGTCATACGCCCCCACTAACTTCTTTGTTGGTGATTGATACTCTATGTTGTCTTTATTGGGAATATATGTTCAATCTTCACAGGTACAAAATCACTTCATTTAAATGGTTGTTGCACACTTTCTTTGGAAACTAGTGGGCTATATTCTACATACTTGTCCTTGGTCTTTTTCTTAGCACCATCAACAGATCCACAACAATAAATGGTGTGACCTACAGAATTTACTCACTTTGTGTGACAATGAAATTCATTTCCCTAAGAACAATAATCATATCCTCCTCATACTCTCCCATAAGAAATGAAAAAATAAGTGGGTGAACCATCTAGATCACCACAACACTAGCATCAACTCCTTAAATGGAATTGGTTTCTCCTCTACTTTCCAAATAAAATTCCTTCTTACTTGCAGATCCCTCTAAAAGGGTCAAAATGATACAAGGGATCTTATAAATAACATCTGGCTCCTCCCTTAACAAACAACTTTATTCTCCATGGGAATGATGACTCCGTACATGTAGCACACAACATTCTCTCTAGATCTGATTGCTTCCAGGTGGCTCTGATCCAGGTGGATATTGGTGGCCACCCAATTGTTCCAATTGGCTCTTTTTGCCATTTTTTTGTTCAGAACGTTCTTCTGTACTTCTTTGTAATTGTGGGTTCTACACTTCCAAGGTTGTATAGATCCCTACACATCTTCCAGGTTGATATTGGTGTCCTCCCACCTAATCCAATTGTCTTATTTTGTATTTTTTCATGTCATCACATCGTGTTGTACTTCCAGGGCCATTTTGGGGCCCTAAACATTGTTATTTTTCCTCTCCATAGTCAAACTATATACAAAGTCAGAGTTTGAGGGTGTAATGTGTAGTTCTCAAAATGACCTTTCCAATGGGCTATCACACGCCTAAAACGCAGATCGTATGCAAAAGTTACGACCCCGAGAAGTTAATGTACTAACTTACCCAAACGGGGCCCACATGAATTTTAGCGTTTCATCTCCTAGGGTTAGTTTTTTGGATGTCTAGGGTTTTTTCATTCCTTTTTAACATAAAAATGCCTTCAGATCCTCATTGTAATCATCTTCTCATGAATGAGCATAGTCATCACATCTCTTCTCAGAGATAAAGTTGTCACCATTTTAGTGAGTCTTGCACTCTGTATTTTTACAGTCTCTTTACAATTATTTCATTAATAGAAATCAAGTATTGTTGTATTTCTATGTTTATAGGAAATTTCATGAGTATTTCATTGAATATATCTACTTTCATTTCATTCCGAAAATATTCTGGATCAGTGGTATCAGAGAAAGCGACTCTTGATTGTTTTTCAGCACATGTCCTCGACGAGGTCCTAGTATAGCTAACTGGGTCTCGAGTTTATCTCTCTTGAGGAAAATCACTCTCACACGCCTAAGAAACCCTCGATGGCGGTAGAAAAAAAAAACGGTGGATCAAAAGATTATATTAACCAGTTGCTTGAGAAATCTCTCGTGCGACAGAAAAATAAAATGATGGAGAATTTTTCACACATCCTTCAACGTCTCTCGATAACAACATGCACATCTTCATCCAACAACCATTTTGGAGGAACCTCTCCCTTCAATGTACAAGTTAATTTTGATATTCCCATGTTTGAAGGTCAGATAGATGCGGATGCCCTAGAAAAATGGTTAAATCTATTAGAAGGTTATTTCTCTATTCAAAATTTTTTCAAGAGGGAAAATATCACCTTCGCACTCCTCAAGGCTTTCTCCCGTGTCAAACATTGGTGGGAAATTTACTGGGAGACAAGTTCCACAGAGGAATCTGGAATATATGGGGCAGAGCCCACTTGGGATTTTTTTGTGGATGCGGTCAATGAACAGTATTATCTTGTTGATAACTACGAAGACTAGTACATGAGATGGACCACACTGTGGCAAGAAAAGAGTCAAACAATTTAAGAGTTCACAAATACTTTCAATACCTTGTGCACCAAGATGGGTATCAAATACTCTGAGCAACACCTAGTTCTGAAACATTGTGGGGCTCTGCATAAGTACATCCAAATAGAAATGGATTTCCTAAACATCTCATCATTGGGAGCTTCCTATCGATATGTTGTCAAAATCGAGCATAAATTTAGGGACCAGAACAAATGGGAATTCGGGTTTGCAAATATACAAAAACCAAAGCATGGTAAAGACGTCCCTAACCAACATACTCTAAACAACCAGTCCAAGACACATGACAAAAAGTGTAAAGTAAAGACAAAGAATGACACTGGAAAGTGGCATGACTTCCACAAAATACCCTGAAACAACACCGATGAATGTCGCTTGAAACAGTCATTGGTGGTCGAGGACAAAGACATAGAGTCGAACACTGATTCCGAATCTGATCCAGAAAATATTCAAAATAGACAGATTAATGACGTAGATCCAACTACCACTGTCGCGACCACAACAATTCAACCAGAAGAATCTGTAGATCCTGAAGATGGGGAGCACCTCTTCCATTCACATATGTCAGTAAAAGGGACCCCACAACATTTCATTGTTGATAACGCCAGCCATAAGAACCTCATCTCAATTGAGGTCATCAAATAGTTAAGGTTGTTGACAACACCACACCCACAGACATACAACAATGAGTAGCTTCACCAAGGATGATATCTTTGTGTCAGCCAATAGTGTCGCATGTCATATGGCATACGACCCTTCAAGGAAGAGGTAGTGTGTGATGTTTCCCCTGTTGATGTCTATGATGTGGTTTTGGGCCAACCATATATGTGGAGACTTCATGTTGTCTATGAGTCTAAGCCTCATAGTGTCATTATTACTCTAGGAGGTCATCTCTATTGGATACCAGAGATAGTTTTGACTACTGGTCCACCAAAACAATGTTGCAAGGTAATCTCTCATACTGCAAAATTCATTCTCTTCACAGTCTGTTCAAAGGATGCACAGAAGACTGCTACAACAACAACAACCTCAACACCTTCTATCCAGCAAAAAAATATTGTCAAAGAGAAAGAAGATATTGTTTCTTCACCTAAAATGGTGCCTTCACAATGCCCCATCAAACCCAAAGACAAGAGGTTGGTGGAGCATATTCAACCCCGCCAGCAACCGGTTTGTGACAGTCTTCCACAGACCAAGCAACAAAACTTCTCTAACAAATCACGTAGCTCACCAAGATTCAGATTCAAAACATGATTTCCCCTCTTCTCTGGGCACTCAATGCAATGGAGATCATTTCTTCATAAGGGAGGATGATTGATCCAGGTGGATATTGGTGGCCACCTACCTATTCCAAATGGCTCCATTTTCCATTTTTTTGTTCAACACGTTCTTCTGTACTTCTTTGTAATTGTGGGTTCTACACTTTCGGGGTTGTCTGGAGCCCTACACATATTCAAGGTGGACACTGGTGGCCTCCCACCTAATCCAACTGGCTTATTTTGTATGTTTTCATGTCAACACATCTTGTTGTATTTTCAGGGCCATTTTGGGGCCCTAAACAATGTTATTTTGGTTCACCACAGTCAAACTATAGACAAAGTTAGAGTTTGATGGTGTAATGCATAGCTCTCTAAAATACCTTTCCAATAGGCTATCATGCGCCTAAAAAATAGATCATACGTAAAAGTTACGATCACGAGAAGTTAATGTACTAACTTACCCAAATAGGGCCCACATGACTTTTGGCATTTCATCTCCTAGGGTTAGGTTTTTGGATGTCTAGGGTTTTAGAATTCTTGTTTAACATGAAAATACCTTCATATCGTCATTATAATCATCTTCTTGCGAATGAGTGTATCCGTCATATCTCTTCTTAGAGATAAAGTTGCCACCATTCTAGTGAGTCTTGCACTCTGTATTTTTACAGTCTTTTTACAATTCTTTCATTAATAGAAATCAAGAATTGTTGTATTTCTCTGTTTCTGGAAATTTTCATGAGTATTTCATTGAATATTTCTTCTTTCATATCATTCCGAAAATAATCTGGATCAGGCTCTTTCTCTTTTTTCTCGGGATCATCTGCACTCAAAATGCCTCAACGACAAATTCTCTCCTACTAGATCCCAAGCAAATTCGATATCCTTATTTAACACGTGCCTCTCATCTTTTCATCACAATCCTTGGTCGCACTATCTTGGTCACACTAACAACTAGTTGAACAACCACACACCAAACTAGGAACTAGTTATTTCGAGAGAATCTATCATATCCAAGTAGATCTAACGACCTCCCAAAGACTTGGAAACACACTCTTGTAGAAACAAATTCCACCCAATAATGACCAATAATCATAATAACCACAAATATTATCACACAAGTACAAGTTAATAATTCCAACAGTCCCCTTTGTCAATAAAGGTCCTCATTAGTATCAACTCCATTGCAACAAATGCTCCACTATGAATTGAAGAACCTCTTGATAAAAAAAGTCTATATCTAGTTCGACGTGGCACTTTCACCTCATACCTCGTTCATGAAGACATCACGAAACTGTCAAAGTGCATATAAAGGAACAACCATCCACCAAAATGGATGGGTACCTAACCACTGCAACCTCTAGTCTAATAAATTTTCCTTCGTGTACATGGTTCATTCAACTTCTTGAGGAAATCCCCCTGAATGTAAAACTTTTGGCTTCTAGCCGACTCTACAACCAACATGGCCCACTCATAGAGTATCTAGCCAACACATAGTCCTACTCCAACTGTTGAATAATTCCATAGTAGAGGCTACTACACCATACCAACAAGTTATCCAAATCATTAGGGATACCTGGAAAAGGGGTATGCAATATTATCCTTGTCTTACAACAATATCCCATTTACATGCTACATCAATGAAGGTACATACAATTAACATACTCCATCTTATGGAGACACATGGTATAAACTTAAAACTTTTCAAAGACGAATCGAATCAAAACATGGCATCATAGACTTGCTACAAATACAAGGTGTGATTCACATTACCATATCATCAAGTCTACTTTTATTCAACACAATTCGCAAAGTTTACCTTTTTGTCGTCCATCATTCAATCTCCAATATTGCCACAATACTTCCACAAGGCTTGCCACGATCTTTCCTTGGACCACACTTTAAAAAATTTCTAGTACATCTAGAAGAGCATCTTTGTCATTACTGCTACTATCTCACCATTCCACTCCAAAATTCACTTTGCAATCAACCCTTGGCTTCTTTAGCAAGAATTTTTTTAACTACCACTATAATCAACCAATGGTTATTAATCCTTGAGAAACTCGCTTCCATATCAAAACCAAAAAGTGTCCATGCTCCTCCATCCTCTTGTAGCATTGTTATCTCGAACACATATCCGTTGGGACCCAACCATACCTTTGGTTCAGACACTAGTATCACAAAGATCGACTAAGAACATATTGTACTCCAGGGCGTAACATCAAACTGACTATAAATACTAAGCAGGTGACCATCATATGGACACAGTTCCATCTACCGAGACACCTAAGTACCAAACCACAGTGATCGTCAATTCTCTAGGAAAATAGTATAGATACAGGATGTATCTAAGTCAATCTTACATTCTTTGCACCTACTAATGAGGACTTATAGCATAACATTCTTCAAATAGTATTACATCAAGGAACAATTAGTAGGAAAACATGGAACCATAACTCTCTTCTAGCCACAACACAATTTATTAAGAAAACTAAGGATTGTTGTTTACATCACCAAGTATTTCCATGTATGACTAAAAAACATTAGCAATACAAAAATGACATGCATGAAACGAATCGTGAATTTCCACATATTTTTTTTCAATTTTTTTCTTGGATCTCCATGTTTCACTTGTTATTTTTTCGAGTCATGAATTCTAACAAAGCAACCATACTTGTATATTATTATATTAGTTACACTCAAAATAGGTTTATTAACTTCAATGAATCCAAGAATTGAAAATTACAAATATGGAGTCTCACCATTACAAATGTTTTCAAATCATTCTCGTCATCATCAACATGCACAAACAATATATCCAAAGAATCAATTGTTCTTTTTGGACACACCGACTACACTGAGAGGGGGGGTGAACAGTGTAGGGATATTTTCCCCAAAACTTCCCCTTCACAAAACTCCTTAGTTAGAAATCACCATTAACTCATTACTTATTGTTGTCACTTATAACCAGTTAAATGTGAACATACATCAGCAACATATATCAACAACATATTATCAATAAATCATCACCACAAGGAATACAAACAACAAAAGATCTATCTACAATTTTATTTTTATTACGGACTAGAATCCTTGGGTTATCAACAACAACTGAATAGAGTACAACTCTACAAGATCACCAGCTATATAATGCAAGACTCATCTTACAGCCTAAACACCAACTGAGATGAGGCAACAATCCTCAACAAATATCAATATGTCAACAGGTACATGACCTGTCGGTAGTGTAGCACGCGTATGTACGTTCCCTACCAGTAGTACAACTCATGTATGTACACATGCATTCTGTACTACATCCTGCGTATCACATATGAGTACTTAGGATTTTGTCTTCAAGATGAACTCAAATCCTTTGCAACCTTCAATCACATTCTCTTGTGTTTTTCATTGTCCAATCTGACCCATAACCAATCAGAATACATCCAAGCTCTCCAACAACTTACTCATGCTCCTCAACCATACAATATGAATTCTACTCAATCATGTATAAGAAATTAGCATATTATGGAAATCATATCAGTACTGAATCATAAGAGTGTTGCTCACTCTATCAACCAACACAAACCACATCACAACAACCATACCAAGAATGCCTTAATCATTCACTACACAACAAGAAAGAGTATCCATCAAGACAACAATGTAACCATACCAAAGTTTCTATGGAAGATCTGAGCCCATAGAATGAAGATTTGGAACATGCTTCAGTCTTTAAGAGCTTGACACTATCTCACACACAAGTCTTCATGACTTCATCCACTGTGGATGCCCTATCCTCATTCAACCCGTGTATGTAAGCGCCCTGGCTCACTACAGCGCGCGTATACATAAAAAACTAGGGTTTATGAACTTCTGAAACTTTTTTCGTCGTGATCTCATACTTACCAAAACTTTGATGCATCCATGAGATCCTCCATACTCTCTTTATCTCAGAATAGATCTTCAATACATGCTCAAGAGATACAAGTTCACAAGAGACCGTTGCCTCTGATTTATACTTCTCCAAGTAGCTTCCTTAGAAGCATCTTCTAGGTCACTTAACCTACTTCTAGGTGACTTAACCCATTTTCCTCATTTTATGGTTAACCACTTTCCATAATTAGAAAGTTCTCCATCACTTTATCATTTAAATATTTCTCCTTGACTTTGTCACTTTACTTTATCATTTAAATAATCTTCTTTGATTTTGTCACTTCACTATATTATTTAAGTAATCCTCCTTGATTTTGTCACTTTAATTTATCATTTAAATAATAACTTATTCTTTTCAATCTCTTTGACTTCTTTGACCTTTTGGGGCTTCAAGCCTACATATGAGGGTCGTCCAACTTCGCAAGTCCATAACTCTCAAACCATGAGGATTTATCTGACATTCCACATATTATAGGAAATGGAATGACAAACATTATCCATCTAGGATAGTTTCACTGACAAATTCAATGATATTCATCTCATTATTCCACATTTAAGCATGGGTTCTTGAACCATTCTTCTAGGATAAATCAACCGTAAAGCGTCTTCCTGTGCGGGATTTCACCATAAGGGGACCAATTTGGAGTTTATCCATTTGTACACCTTATCAACCATGATAAGACAATAATGAATCATCTTTACATCAACCCATTGATGCATCATATATCAAAGAAACCACATTGATCCATATTCATCTTTGCATCATGTATCAATGACAACTCATTGATTCATCCTTATATATGCATCTTATCAATGACATCTCATTGATCCATCTTCATCTATGCATGACATCATATGACTATGATTCTACTTTACATTAAATCACTCACATCAAGGATAATACATATTACATCAATACATTGTTCATCAATCATCAATTAATCAATCCTTTGATGTCAATCAATAACTTAACATCAATCCTTTGACATCAATCAATCAAACCTTTGGCATCAATGACAACATGATCCAACAATCTCCCCCTTTGGCATTGATTGCAATACGAACATTGATGTCAACACCAATCATTGATGTCAACATGTAGACAAGGCATTTATCTACATCAATAGTCATCAATCAAATCAATCTGACAATCTCTCCCCCTTTGAAATCAATGGCAAAGGGAAATTCTCTCCTTGGGGTTGCTCCCCCTACTTGAAATCTCCTTGGGACTGCTCCCTCTGTCTGAATTCCTTTGGTAATCTCTCCCCTTTTGATAAAGTGAAATCACTCTGATGAAATGCATAATATATGTTGCTTATACTCCCTCTGTGACAATCGTTCCCCCTGGAATTATGCTTATGTTCTCTTTTTTCAAGTATAGGTATTTTTCCTCCTAGAATCATCAGAAGAAGAATGACTCCCCCTATGGGTATGTCTCCCCCTATCTTCTCTGCAATATGAGCACATGCTTCTATTGCAAATGATACTTCTCAAACCGCATCATATATCAAATTCTCTTTATATGATGATCCTTGGACCTGTCCATGGATCAAACTCATGCCATACCAAACATCATGAAGCAAAATATATGTCAACAATCAAATAGAGAATCGTGAATAAAAGTATCACCCAGGTACATACTATACCCAAATGTGTTCTCACCATGCACATCATCCATGTACATGAACCATGTCCATCATCATCATACAATGTGCCAAAAGATCATCACTGGAATGTATCAACCATATGCCTCTACCAACATGTAAACCATGTGTTTCATATCACTCATGATATGCTTCTATCATGAATCAAATGCCATAACCATGTATCTCAATCAATCAAGTGTCTCAACTAGTTCATCCAATGTATCATGTACCAAAGTATATGCTAATCAAGTAATACTAATGGCATACTTTTAGCCAAGTACCTATCATCCAAACATATACCATCTATGAGTGTACCAAATCTGTACATCAAGATGTATCACCACTTGAACCAAGCAAGTACATCAACCATGCACAAATACCACAACAAGATGAATCCTCATACATGTATGCCAAATCCACCATAAAACATGTGCCAATCAAACTGCTAGTAAGTGCCTCTACCAAGTGTACTAGTAGTGTACCAATCATGCATCAACTATAAATCAAGCTATGAATCAACAATATTACCTCATCAACTCACCAAATACATGTCCCAATATGTAGTCCAACCATATACCAAATACATGCATTAAGATATCCAACAAGTAAGCTTCCAATAATAAATCATAAGATATATCAATGAAACTCAAAATATGTACCATCCATGTACCCCAATAGATCAGCCTCAATCCTCCATTTACTACAACAAATACTTAAGCAAACAATATGTACTGTAAGTGTGCCTCAATAGATCAATGACATTTCTAGATAGCATAATCATGATATATCTCATAACAAAAGTGCCATAACTTCATTGTCATAACCAACATTGTTCTTCAACATAAAATGACTCAATCCATACTCATGGGTTAGTGCCATGCATGCAAGATAGCCCTTCATTATATATCATCACCATACATAATACAATATGTAATCATGAAAACCTGTAGCAAACAATGTCAGAACCTGCAACAAACTATGTCAGACCCAGCAACACATAGTTATACCATCACATCAAGCTGCAACCCATGTTCATAGCCTTTTTCCCAAGGCTTTACCACATATACACAGCCTGCTATACATACAACTCATGTATGTATGCGACCTATTCAAGGTTAGGCTGCATATGTACGCGACTGTTACCACTGTCACTCGCATATGATTCAATAGATGACACACTTGAGCTTCCCTTAAGGCTTCCATTTTTATCTGGTTTTTCAGTCTTCACCCACTTCTGAAGGTTTCCCTGCTTCTCAGAACTTGAGCTCTAAGCTTCCATATTTTCAAAGATGTCTCCCTTCCTTACTTCATTCCTTCTTCTAATCATGCTATATGAAGTACTCATCATGGAATTTCTTCTTGTGTTCTAGTAATCCTGGGATTTGTGACCAAATCCACTACAACTGTAGCATCTCATGTTGTGACAGTGAACAACAATGTGTCCTACTTGATCACATCTCCAACACCTTATGGTGTTATGAAATCTTCCAATATCTTTCCTTGCATAAGATCTACATTCCAAAGATTTGTGACCATATTCATTACATGAATAACATTGACCATGAAAAACACTTTCATACCTTTGCTTTGGTGTCCATCTTCTTTGAGGTGTAAGGATGGCTTCTTGATGTCTTCCTTGCTTTGTTCTTTTGAAACTTTCATTCCCTTGTGTATATGGTTGACTTGCAACATTATCTTCATCCTTTGAGAGTGAGGGACTAACCTCACGCTTCTTTGAGGTGCTTGCTTCAGCATGTGTAACTTCTCTCTTGTATCCAAGACCTGATTTATCATTTGGTGATCTTTGACTTTCCAAGATCTCATTCAATATTTGTGAGCTAATCAAGAATTTTTTTGACTTCTCTACTTTTTTTCTAAGATCAACAACTTCATATTCTAACTTATGACATGACTCTTCCTTTTCATTTACTTGATTCTCCAATAGTTCCTCTACCCTTTTGGCTTCTTCAATTTGGGTCTTAAGATGGACAATAATTTCAATAATTTTGCTAATCTCATCATCTACCTTCTTATCTTCTTTTTCATTCTTTAGTATTTTGATCTCTTCTTCATTTTCCTCTAATTGAGTCTTATTACTCTCTTCTTTTTCTTTGAGCATTTCCTTTAACTTCAAGATGTGCCTTTGACTCTTCTTAAAAAAAAAATTAGTGTTATCGGAAAGATAGCTATAGTCTATATAGTAATGATCATATTTGTATTCATATAGATCCTCTTCAACTTTATTTTCAAGTTCTGATAGTTCTTATTATATTCTTTCCATCAGATAACTACCATCGAACTCTACACAAACTATTTCTAGATTTTATTCTTCACTTGTAGAGAAATATTCAATATCATCACATTTTGAATTATTGCAATCAAGGGTCTTTGAGGATTCTTTACCTTCATTTGAAATATCTTCAAGATCTTCCTTTTTGCCAACATCATCACATGATTATTTGCCTTCAAGATCTTCCTTTTTGCCAACATCATCACATGATTATTTGCCTTCATTTGAAATGTATTCAAGATATTCCTTTTTGCCAACATCATCACATTTATAAATAATGCAATCAAGAGTTTTTCGATATTCTTTACCTTTAATGATCTTGATGTCCAGTGGTCTTCAATATTTTCCTTCTTGATTTGATATGTCTCCTCTAGCTTTATCCATAGATCCTTGGCGAAAGTGCATTGTTCCATGCTCTCTTTGATAGGTCTTGAGAGTCCATTAAGAATGGTCTTGAGAGCCAATGCATCATTCTTATTTCCTTCCCTTTGAGCTGAACAATTTGATGTGTTCTTCAAGGAAACTAATCCACCAATGGCTGCCTTCCAAATGCCTGCTCCCATTTCCTTCAAATTAACTCTCATTTCTATTCTCCAAGTAGAATAGTTTTCCTCATCAAGGATTGGAACTTCATCATCCATTTGTGTGTCCATGAATATCCTTCAATATTGTTAAAGCTTATGATGAAGGCCTTCTCTGATACCAATTGTTGGACACACCGACTACACTGAGAGGGGGGGTGAACAATGTAGGGCTCTTTTTCCCAAAACTTCCCCTTCACAAAACTCCTTAGTTAGCAATCACTATTAACTCATTACTTATTGTTGTCATTTATAACCAGTTAAATGTGAACATACATAAAAAACATATATCAACAACATGTCATCAATAAATCATCACCACAAGGAGTAAAAAGAACAAAAGATGTATGTACAATTTTATTTTTATTATAGACTACAATCCTTGGTTTATCAACAATAGCTAAATAGAGTACAACTCTACAAAAGCACCAACTCTATAATGAAAGACTCAACTTACACCCTCAACACGAACTGAGATGAGGCAAAAATCCTCAAATGATATCAATATGTCAATAGGTACACGACCTGTCGGTAGTGAAGCATGCGTATGTACACGCCCTAGTAGTAGTACAACTCGCGTATGTACATGACCAGTCTGTACTACAACCTGCATATCACATTTGATTACTTAGGGTTTTCTCTTCAATATGAACTCAGATCCTCTGCAACCTTCAATCACATTCTCTTATGTATTTCACTGTTCAATCTGACCGATAACCAATCACAACGCATCCAAGCTCTCCAACAGCTTACTCATGCTCCTCAACCATACAATATGAATGCTACTCAATCATTCATAAGCAATAAACATATTATGGAAATCATATCAGTACTTAATCATAAGAGTGTTTCTAACTCTATCAACCAACACAAACCACATAAAAAAACCCATACCAATAATGCCTTAATCATTCACTACACAACAAGCAAGAGTATCCATCAAGACAACAATGTAACCATACCAGAGTTTCTATGGAAAATCTGAGCCCATAGAATGAATATTTGGAACTTGCTTCAATCTTTAAGAGCTTGGCACCAACTCACATAGAAGTCTTCATGACTTCATCCACTGTATGTGCCCTGTCCTCATTCAGCCCATGTATGTATGATCCTTGTCTCACTATAGCCTGCATATACCTTAGAAACTAGGGTTTCTGAAATTTTGAAACTTTTTCCGTCATGATCTCAAACTTACCAAAACTTTGATGTGTCCATGAGATCCTCCATAGTCTCTTTCTCTCATAATAGATCTTCAATACATGCTCAAGAGATACAAGTTCACAAGAGACCCTTGCCTCTTATTTGTACTTCTCCAAGTAGCTTCCTTAAAAGCATCTTCTAGGTCACTTAACCTACTTCCAAGTCACTTAACCCATTTTCCTCATTCTATGGTTAACCATATTCCATAATTAGAAAGTTCTCCATCACTTTATCATTTAAATATTCCTCCTTGACTTTTTCACTTTACTTTATCATTTAAATAATCCTCTTTTATTTTGTCACTTCACTATATTATTTAAATAATCCTCCTTGACTTTGTCACTTTACTTTATCATTTAAATAATAATTTCTTCTTTGCAATATCTTTGACTTATTTGACCTTTTGGGGCTTCAAGCCTACATATGAGGGTCCTCCAACTTCGTAAGGCCATAAATCTCAAACCATGAGGAGTTATGTGACATTCCACATACCACCGAAAATGGCATGACAAGCACTATCCATCTAGGAGAGTTTCAATGACAAATTCACTGACCTTAATCTCATTATTCCACATTTAAGCATGGGTTCTCCAACTGTTCTTCTAGGATAACTCAACCATAAAGCATCTTCCCGTGAGGGATTTCACCATATGGGGACCACTTTGGAGTTCATCCATCTGTATACCTTATCAACCATGATAAGACAATAATGAATCATCTTTACATCAACCCACTTATGCATCATATACCAAATAAACCACATTGATCCATCTTCATATTTGCATCATGTATCAATGAAAACTCGTTGATCCATCTTCATCTATGCATCATATCAATGAAAACTCATTTATACATCTTCATCTATGCATGACATCATATGACTATGATTCTACTTGACATTAAATCACTCACATAAAGGGTAATACATATTACATCAAGACATTGTTCATCAATAATCAATTAATCAATCCTTTGACATCAATAAATCACTTGACATCAATCATTTGACATCAATCAATCAAACCTTTGGCATCAATGACAACATGATCCAACAATGCTCTCACTAAGAACATGCCAACATATGAGAATTCGTATGTGAGTGCATCACAAAACAACATATGAGCATCCATATCTAAGTGCGTCAACTAATCACCTGTCATATAACCCAATTGTACTTTATCTCCAAGAATCAATGAATGTCACTGGCATGCAGAAACACATCCTCTTTCATTTTCCTTCAAATGTGTCCCAAAGCCACCCGAGCTTACTAAAAATTAGAAGTTTCCATGGACACTCTAAGATACTTTTCCACTTGATGCTAGCCTCCCACGCAAAATTCCTAGTTTTCCATGAACTTGATGTGTGCCATCTCATTAGCATAGTCCAACAAAAATGGGTGGGAGGAAACCACCCTTTCTATTTGGTCATTACTCAACAATACCCTCACAAACACCATCTTGATTTGTGGTAGTTTCAATCTTCTCTCTGCCTTCATTAGACACAACATTGTTGAAATATGGTAATTACTCTCATTAGCTATTTTTGGAGAGTTCTAAGTTTAGAAAGTTGTAGAGGATTTTTAGTTTGTTCCAGATAATTGAAGAAAACTCTAGAAGAGTTGAGTTCTATTATTAGTAAATTTTGTGTATTTAACTCTCTCTCCACAAGCAATGAAACGAATCGGGAATTTTGAGTCACAACTCATGTGTTCCTTCTTTGTTATTTTTTTGTGTTTGCATGAGAGTTTATATAGACATAGTTTTAAGGGACTCACCCTTTCCTCCTTCAAAGGAGGACGTTAGAGGACATCAGTGAAAAATTCATCTTTCTTGGGTACAATGATGAGTCCAAGGCATATAAAATGTATAATAAAATGAAAAAGAAGGTGATAATTAGTTGAGGTGTTGAATTCAAAGAAGATGAAGCATGGAATGGAAGAATAGATAAGACTATATTTGTTGGAGCAGAAATACCTCAAGAATAAGATGAACCAGATGAGCAGATTGCACAAGGTTGACAACAAGGCTCACAAACTCAATCACCAATAAGAGATACTCCAACAAGAACTCTAAGAAATTTTGTTCAAGGTCAGTCATTTGGCTGAGTATCCCAGCCTACTTCTACTTCTTAGTCAAACAGTGTATCTGATTCTACAATTTCCTCCACAAGGTCTAGAAAGACTAGAAGTTTAAGACAAATGCATGAAGATCTAGATGTGCATTCGAATTTTGCATTGTTTTCTTATCAACCCACGTGTTTTCAAGAAGTGATTAAAGAAGAAAATTGGCTCCAAGAAAAGGATGAATAAATTGATTCCATAGAAAAGAATAATACATGGGGTCTAGTAGAATTACCAAAAGATAAATATTTCATTGGTGTAAAATGGCTTTACATAACCAAGTTTAATGGGAAAGGAGAAGTTCAAAAGTACAAGGCCATATTGGTAGCAAAGGGTATTTCACAACATCCTGGAGTAGATTATGGTGAGACCTTTGCATCGGTTGCAACATTAGATACAGTTAGAGTTGTCTTAGCCATAACAACTCAAAATAGGTGGAAATTTTATCAAATGGATGTCAAGTCAACATTCTTGAATGGTATTTTAGAAGTAGAAGAATTTGACATTGCAGAAATAATTGAAGAAGTTATGGAAGAACTTGTTTAAGAAAAAAAATATAAAAAAGATATGGAGATTGCATTTGTCCTGAACACTGTAGAAAAAATTGTTGAGGAAATTGTGGAAGAAAAATGTGACTTTGCATGAGATTCATATCATGGAAATCATAAATAAAATGAATCCCATTGTGTAGATACATAATGGATGATGAAATCGAAGAATTTGATGATGAAAATGAAACTACCTTTGCAGCAGTAGAAAAATGTGAGGAGAATATAGAAATGGAAATTGTTGAAGACATGAATGAGGCTGCAGTGAATGTTGAATTTTATATTGAATTAGCATTTCTTGAATACTGGCTTGCAAAGCCCAAGTATGAAGGATGTGAAAGTGGTTATGAAAAATATTCCATAATTACAACAGAAGAAGAATCAAATAAAGAGGAATCATCACACTTGTTAAAGTTATTGCGGCAGTGGAAGAGGAGATGAAAGAAAATAAAGATGTTTTTGATCTTACAAAGGTTAACAAAAATGTTAAATCAACAATAGTTGAAGTACAAGTAGATGCAGAATAAGAACCAGATGAAAAAGACAAAGATGATAAAGAAATATTGAATACGATGATCAAAGTAAAGTTGACGCTAAAGAAGAAGAAAAAATATGTAGAATATAAAGTTTGGAGCAAAAAGAAGAAGAAAAACCTTGCAGGGCATAGAGAGTACAACCTAAACCAACATGAAGTAATAAGGTAAAAATAAATAAAAAATGGTCGATCTCAAGTGTTGTAAGCCTAATTGTGTTGAAATATGGTAATTACTCCTGCTAACTATTTTTTGAGATTTCTAATGTTATAAAGTTGTAGAGGAGTTTTAGTTAGTTCCAGTTAATTGAAGAAAGCATTCTATTATTAGTAAATTTTGTGCATATAGCTCTCTCCAAAAGCAATGAAACAAATCAATAATTTAGAGCCGCATCTCATGTATTTCTTCTTTGTTATGTTTTTGTGTGTTAACATGAGAGTTTATACAAGCATATCTCTAAGGGACTCGCCCTTTCCTCCTTCAAACACGAGGAAAAAATACCTAAGCATTAACCTTCTAACAATCTCACAGATCTCCTTTGCTGGCAGCACTGCTCCATGGGATTGGATAACGCTAGAAGTCATACACACCCTCTTTATTCTTGGTTGGTGATTGATACTCGATGTTGTCTTTATTGGAAAGCTCGGTTAACTGTTCACAGGTCCAGAAAACATTCCCTTTAAATGGTCATTACACACTTTCTTTCACAACTAGCAGGCTGTATTCTATAGACTTCTCCCAAGTATTTTTCTCAGCACCATCAATAGATAATCCTTCTCTATTAAATATCCACATCAATAAATGGTGTGACCTATGGAATTTAGTCACTTCCTGTGACCATGAAACTCATTTCCCTAAGAAAAAGAATCATATAATCATATCCTCATCCTCTGTCAGAAATCCACATCAATAAATAGTGTGACCTAAGCAATTTAGTCACTTCCTGTGACCACGAAATGCATTTCACTGAGAACAAGAATCATACTCATCCTCTCCCAAAGGCCATGGAAAAAGTAGTGGGTGAATCATCTAGATCACCATAGCACTAGCATGAACTCCTCAAATGGCAATGGTTTATGTTAGAGATAATGCTTATAACTGTTGTAATCGTGAGTTTCTAGGTTAACTATTACTGTTGTAATAGTTAGTTTCAACGAGACTGTTGTAACTGTGAGTTTTCTAGGTTTACTATTATTAGTTAATCAGATCCACTTAAGTCAGTGATCTGCATGCTATATATGTAACCTCCATTTGTTTGTTAAGCAATGAAAAACGTTTTGTGTTGTGTGAATTAATTCTTCCAATTTTATCTTGGTATCAGAGCTAGAAGGAAAGAGGCGGATCACTGTGGTCTGTGGTTTGCGCCATTTGCTGAAGAGACTACTGCTAGCTTCCAGCGTATGCGTGAAGGCTGAAGTGCAAATTCAGGAATTGAAGAAAACGCGTGGGTTCTTTATGTTGATGAGCAGGTCGTGAGAACGGGTGGAGCTGCGTGGACTCGTGAGATTTGCATGATGGAGCTACTGCGTGGACTCATGAGATTTGCATGAGTTAATGCGTGAATTTAGTTGAGAATTGGTGTGTGGTGCAAATAGTAAGTTTTTTTTTATGGAGTGATTTGGTGCATGTAAAACATAAATTTTGTTTTCCGTTGGAGCGTTGAAAGAGGAAGCGTGAGTTTTATGAGTCATTCAAGATTTGCATGCATGCATATGTGGAGCATTG
>ML779481.1:254905-284374 GCA_009831015.1 Picea engelmannii | reverse complement strand
TGTTAGAGATAATGCTTATAACTGTTGTAATCGTGAGTTTCTAGGTTAACTATTACTGTTGTAATAGTTAGTTTCAACGAGACTGTTGTAACTGTGAGTTTTCTAGGTTTACTATTATTAGTTAATCAGATCCACTTAAGTCAGTGATCTGCATGCTATATATGTAACCTCCATTTGTTTGTTAAGCAATGAAAAACGTTTTGTGTTGTGTGAATTAATTCTTCCAATTTTATGTGTTTCTCCTCTACTTTCCAAATGGAATGCCCTGTTACTCGTGGCTCCCTTTAACAGGGTCAAACTTATATGAGAGATCCTCTAAATAGCACGTGGCTTCTTCCTCAACCGAAAACTTTATTTTCCACAGGAATGATGTCTCCTTACATGTAGCATGCATCCTTCTCTGCAGATCCGATTTCTTCCAGTTGGCTCTTTCTCTTTCTTCTAGGGATCATCTGCGCACAAAAATTCCTTAACAACAAATTCTCTCTGAGTAGATCACAAACAACTTCGATTTCCTTATTCAACACGTGGATCTCATCTCTACATCACACGCCTTCTCAGCCAGAATAACTATCTCCATGGATAGTTAGCCAATGGAACTCTTCGCGGTAGCTTCTAAATATATCTTAACATAATGAAAGTTACTCTCTTTCACGCCCTCTCCAACAAATCTATATGAATCTATAACAGAGGACCTCTATGTGATTTTTCGTTCTAGAAACCCCCTTCGGATAAGATTTTCAAAGCTTCAAAACATATCTTCCAAGCAAAACCCTTGCTATAATATTTTGATAACAATTTTTCCAGATTAAACCTTATATCATCGCTTCAAAACATATCTTCCAAGCAAAACACTTTCTATAATCCGCTGATAACAATTTTTCCAGATTAAACCTTATATTATCTTACAGTGTGGAAATATCCTGAAAGTTCCACAACACCTCATATGTACCCTTGAAGATGAGAGGCTCGAGCTCGTGAAATGATCCATAGCTTCTAGAGCATTCCAAACTCATTCCCGTGAGAGACAAGGACTTGCGACCTGTAACTGTTGTGAAATATTGAGAGGAATGCAAATGCTTCACAGTTGTTGGGTTCCCTCACAGAATGAGGAGGTACAGAGCTTGAATCTCGTCAACTCTCAATGTCGTTGTACTAAAAGTGAGAGTACAATGAAAAAATATTTGGGGGGCATAAAAGCACCTTCCATTATTTGACCTCCACTGCATAGATCAAAATGACCCATGTTTGCTAAATGCTCCAACGCATCAAATCGAAACCTGCACTACGAGCTGAACAACGGGACGTTCTTTTAGAGTGTACGTGTTGAAACCTGCATTGTGACCTGTTTTAATGGTTCTTCTTGCGATTCGAACTTGCATCGATGGATTGGATTGGTAGTGACCCGCTCTTGACCTCTCAATATATAGTCATCAGCTTCTCTTCGTCCTAGTGCAAAAAATCATAGTACGCAACATGCATCTCATAAAGATGAAAAATCGTGTTGTACATTAATTTCTCCTCATCAGGAACATTCCAGATGTCCTTTTCCTTGCAAAGACAACCGTTCCACCTAATCCCAACCTTTTGGATCTTGGATCTACAACACATAGACAAACTCTATGCATCATAGTTGAAAAAACCACGCAGTGAAATTCTTCATCGTTGAACTTTCAGGACTTACCACGCAGTTCACACACTGCTCAATATACTGTGTTATAATGATAACACTTAGGAAAAATGTTTTATTGTGCTACTCTTACTCTTAGCACATAAACTATGAACTTAAGTTTGAGCATAAACAAAGATACCAATAGAAACCCAAAAATACAACAACACAAAAAACTTAATATATATTACCAACTTGGGTGTTGCAGGCAGTTACATAATACAAAAAAAATGTTGAGCTTCGGCTCCGACAACTTCTGTAAACTTACAAAACACAGAGCTTCTGCTCTCATACATCTTGGATTACCTTCACAATTGCTACTGCTTTTCCCTATCGACTATTACATGTTGTCTCTCTACTACTCACATACTCGGACATATATAGATAAAAATAAGACTTCTCATAGAAGTAAAACTGACTCAAACAATTAAGACAACAATAAATTTCGACTGACTCTTATCTGCATAACCGTGCTAACACTCCTCCTTGACGTGTCTGACAGACTAGACGTCTCTTCTTTTCATGACAGACAAAGTATGCGTAAGCGTGAAGCTCATGAATTGTAATTAATATCTCCAACACTCCCCCTTAATTATAAGTAGGTGAGTTTACAAAATACAAAATTTACATCAAAAACTCATATTGACATGAACTGTGAATGCGTTGACTCCTAGACAACTATGCATTCTTTGAATTGTATCCCTTGCTAAATCTTTTGTAAATATATCTGTGACTTGTTTTTTTGATCTGCAAAATTCTAAACAAATTTCTTTGTTATTTACCAATTCTCTGATAAAATGATACCTTGTATCAATGTACTTGGTTTTCTTCTGAAATACATGTTTCTTGGATAACATGATGGCGGAGTTGTTGTCACAAAATACTGTAGTTGGTTCATGTTGTTCCTAAAACAAATATTTTAACATTCTTCTCATCCAAACAGCTTGACAAGTTGCACTTGTAGTTGTGACATACTTAGCTTCTATTGAAGAAAGAGTCACAATGGGTTGCTTCCTTGATTCCCATGACACTATACCTATTCCAAAATTAAATGTGTACCCATAGGTACTTTTATTGTCATCTATGTTGCCTCCACAATCACTATCAGTGTCTCTAATAAGTCTAAAATCTTGTGAAGTAGAATACAAAATGCCAAAATCTTTTGTTCCATTTACATATCTCATAATTATTTTTCCTACCTTCCAATGTGATTCTTTTGGTGTTTCCATGAACCTTGAAGTCAAGATCACTCCATACATAATATCAGGTCTTGTTGTTGTCATATACACAAGTTTTCCTACAAACCTTTTAAACAGAGTGGGATCCACCTTGGACCCTTCATCTTCATTTCTTAACTTAAATATTTCTATGCCAAAATCACTTGTAAAAATCAAATCATCTACATATAAGCAAATAATTAACATATTACCTTGTTGATTTTCTTTAATGGATAGTGTTGGCTCACAATCACTTCTTTGGAATCCATTCTGAGTGAGATAGGAATCTATGTGACTGTACCAAGCTGTGGGATCTTGCCTTAATCCATACAATGTCTTCTTTAGTATGTATACCTTGTTTTATTCTCCTGGAATATCATATCCTTGTGTTTTTAACCAATATACTTATTCCTCTAAATATCCATTCGAAAATGTTGACTTTACATCCATTTGATAAACATTCCATTTATTTTGTGCATCAATGGCCAACATAGTTTTGATTGTTTCCATGAGCGCAACATGCACATATGTTTCATTGAAGTCAATTACAGGTTATTGTGTGAAACCCCTTGCAACTAATCTTTCCTTGTGCTTTTGCACATTTCCTTCTGCATCTTACTTGGTTTTATAAATCCACTTGATACTTATCACATCCTTGTCTTCAGGTACATCCACCAATTTCCATGTCTGAGTTTTCGGTATGCTTTCAATTTCTTCTTCCATGGCTTGTGTCCATACATTATCTTTGACAACTTCTTCAAAAGTTAATGGATCATCTATTTGTGAAAACATAGCAAATACTGAAAATGAATTTGTTGTGTAAACGTTATAGATGTCCAACAAACTTCTTGTCTTTCTTGCTAACATACTTGCTAATGTTGGATCTGGAGATGTAGAACTACTTGGACTTTTTGCTAGAGTTTGTTACGCTCTAGGTGTGGACTGTGCACCTGCAGATATTACTGGAGTAGTTTGCATTATGATTTGTGTCGCAGTTCTCGGTGTAGAAGGAACTGTGATCTGACTTGTACTTGGTGTTTGAACTAGTTCAACTTTCATGTCATCATGCACGATAACATCAATAATTTTAATTGTTTTTTCTATGCTTCCATCCCATGCTTCATTCTCGAAAACTTGAACATTGCGCCTGATTATGGATTTAATTGCAATGGGATCATATAGTTTGTATGATTTTGTATCTACAGAGTACCCAACAAAAATACAGTCCTGTCCTTTTTTATCTAGCTTCTTTCTCAGCTCATCTGGAACATGTGCATATGCGGCACAACCAAAAACTTTTAAGTGCGCCACATTATGCTTCATACATGTCCAAGCTTATTGACGAACTTTGTTCTTCACACTCTTTATTGGACATCTGTTCATAATGTATACTCTAGTTTCTATTTCGTCAGCCCAATACTCTAACTAATGTTTGGTTTCCAACATATCGCGCGCCATTTCCATGATGGTTCAATTCTTCCTCTCCACAACACCATTCTGTTGTGGTGTATATCATGCGGTAAATTGCTTGTAGATGCCATGAAATTTACAAAAGTTCTGAAATTCTCTTGAAACATATTCACCACCTATGTCAGTTCTTAGAACCTTGGTGTAACAACCACTTTTCTTTTAACATAGTTACCAAATTAACGAGAACTCTATAGAGTTCTCATTTTTGGGGGGCTCCATTGTTTTACCCCATTTTTAAAATGGTGCTATCGATAGCACCCCTCCTCCGTTTTTAGGTGGCTTTTCAATATTTTAATTTTTTTATCCACAATGTTTCCACATATTTTTTTTAAATGTTTATTTTTCATCTATTTTCAAAATTTTCAATTGTTTTTTATTCAACGATGTTTTTAGTTTTTAGTTTTTAATTTTTTGAAGTTAATATTTTTCATATAATTATGTGTCCTTAATTAATTTATTGTTCCATACTTTTAAAATATAGTGGAAAACATCATTTTTAACACATTGATTACATTTAATTCAATACATAGAAAAAAATTGTAGTTAAATAACACTATTTTTTAATATTTAGCAAAAATATATACATTTTATAGCCATATATAATAAAAACCTATACATTTTGGTACCTATTCCTTTAAAATAACATGTCAAGTAAAGCGTTTTTATGGACATAATTGAACAAAAAAAGTCAAAATTTTATAAAAAATTATCATTTTCATTCATATTTTTATACATTTGAAGTAAAAAAATGACAACATTTAATAAAAAAATTCAATGTATAGTGATTCACATACAAATAAAATGAAAAATAAAACAACAAAAAGATTCATCACAAAACAACAATACATACATTTTCATTCTTATTTTAAAATCTGAAAGTCAAAACATTAAAGTTATAGCTCATCAAAAATTTGCAAAAATGAGCTTCGTCTTCAAGGGAATCTTAAAACTAATCAACAATATCATATATCCAAAATTCATCATTCTTGACAGACACATGATAATCTTCTTTGACATCATTTTGAGATTCAATTGTGTCATTTTGTTCTTATATTAGCTCTTTGATACCCTAATGGTACTTGAGGTTCCTTTGACATGTTTTCCACCTTTGATTCACTAAAATCTTCTTTCCTCAAGCCAACTTCTTGCAATTCATCTGGAAGAGCTAGAATAACATTAACTCTTTGTTGAATAAAACTGCATTGCAATGGATCACTTTCAATGTCTACACCATTCCTTCCTTTATGTAAGCAACACACTAATTTTTTACATAATCACCAAATAGAAAATAAATAATGAAGTTTGTTACTGTAAAAAGACATAAATTAAAAATAATATAAGATTGAAGTATGATTTCATAAATATTAGATCATAATTCTTGCATGAACCTGAGAACAAATCCAAAACCCAATCTCCTTCATTTGAAAATGTATATATAAGATAATTAATTAATTATTGTGGTTTTTTATAAATGTTAATCATCTCTCCTTTCAAATCTTTTTCCTCATATGTTAGCTTTCTAACCATATCATTGTATACCAATGCACTACTAGGAGTCTCTCCATCCTTTGCATTGACAAGAATAGAATTAGAAGAATCATCTTTTGTCCAGGTTGCAAGATGTATACTCTAAAAATCACGTTTAAATGATTCTCTATTGGAGCTCTGAATATTAGGCTTGTGCCTGTAACATAAATAAGTGCAATTTTAATCAACTTGTTAATTAATAAAATAAAATTATAATATTAATTGCTAAACATACACTTCCAATATCTTACCAAATAAATTGCATCCTTATCTCTTCTTTCCCCTTGAAGATTGATTGTACTAATCTTTGTTGTGCGTATGAATGAAATACCATAAATATCCAAAATGGTGATGTTGTAACTTCCGTAAATCCCATAACCACTTTATTGAAAGTTTGGTAAGTATAAGGCTCGGTATCATATCCCATGTTTTGGATATTATAACCATTAAGGATATCCACAATAACTAGGGAGTATTCTTTTTTAGGAACAATATTTGCAAGTTGTTCACAATCACCTAATATTACTTTATATTGAACATTGTCTAGCCCATTCCAAATGTAGTGATCAAGGGTGTCATCAAGTTAAACATTTTGAACACATCTCCTTCTTTCTCTTCCAAACATGGCTTTTTGAATAAAACTTTTGAAAGTTACAGATACACCAACTGCATTCTTTGTTGGCATATTTAATGAAACAAACACACACACACACATATAACTATTAAAATAGAAATAAATTAACTTACAACCGAATACTCTGAATGTAATAAATCAACATACATTTTTGAATGCAACAAAAAAATGTTTCAATACTGTTGTAGAGCTTGAATCAGGATAGTTGAGTTTAACATCATCCCAACTTTCTTCATTCAACATATTGACCATTTCCTCTTTTATTCTTATATACACCTTGTGACTAAATAATAAAAAATTAATGTTATAATGATATATATAATAAAATACTTAGAACAATGATATGTTAAACTGAAAAAATAATTTTCTTGTCCTAACATAAATAAAAATAACTCATCAAACTTACTTTTTAAATTCATCACACATTTCTTCCATTGACAATTCTCTCGACCTTACATGTGATAATATAGCTATGACAAGTTTCCATCCTTCATTCCTTGTATTGATCTCCAAGGTGTTATAGTCATATCATTTGGAAGATTTTTTTATTTCAGGACCTGTCTTACTTGTGCCACATATCAATTGTTTAGCCTTCTTAACTCTCTGATTTTTTAAGATATTTTTAAGATTGAAAAAAACATGGAAAAATGACTAAACAGATATCATACCTATTCAGTTATAAATCCCAATTGAAAATAACTATCCACAACTCTAAATACATCACTTCCTTTGGTATATTTTTCTTTTGTATTTTCATCATCAAGTGGGAATCATATTTCCATACAACATTGCTTCCGAAACTTGGCATCAACATTTGATCTCTCCCCATGACATATTTCAGAAAACGCATTATAGACAAATCTCACCCTTTCAATGAAAGTCATGGACATTCTGTACTCATTGTCTTTATTATGATCCCACGTCAATAACTTTTCTTCTGAATATGTTAAACTAACATAAATTATGCATTTGACTGTCTCAAAAAGAGGATTATTGGGATATTCTTGTATCAATTCTCTTCTAGCATCTGCAGAATTATTTCCTCCAATCACATAATATTTGTAGTCAAAGCATTTTAATCTATCAAATTCTTTCCTCGTAGGAACTTCCATTTGGTCAACAAAAACTAGGTAGTCAACCACATGTGTATATGGATTGTACCTAATCAATTCTTTCAAATTGTGAATATGCAAGTGATGTGGTTTTCTAATTTGATATTTTTCTTTCCCTTCTCTAGATTTATAAATTTGTTTCAAATTCAACTGAAATGTGTGGCCATCATCAACTAAGCTCGTCGTCCTCAATCTATTTTGAATGGCATTTAGTGTTTCTTTCATAATATCATCCTCTAGATCAACACCTAATGTTATTATTTCTCTTCTACCTTTAGGACTTTCAGTATAATACTCCGAGATAACGATGGCTTCTTGAACATCATCAATAACATTTTCTATCTTCCTCTTATGATTTAAATGTGTTTAATCTAAATCAATGATTTCTTCATAATAAATAGGAATGGACTCATCATTAGCCATTGCTCTTTTGTGTTTATCATATTTATTCTTTTTGCAATAAGGAGTGATAACCTCATTGGGACTAATCTCAACAAAATATGCATTTGGAGTTTCCTCATTTTCAAATGTAACCCTTTTAGGATTTCTAGAATGAGGAATTTTCTTTCTTCTTTCATGTTCTTCTCTATCTACTCTTGTAGTGTCAATCTTTGTTACTTTATGTTTATTTTTCCTTCCTTCTTGTGTCTTTTCAATATGAAAATTATTGATGACATCCATGATATTATTCTATGTAGAGTAAATCCCCACTAACATATGTGAAAATTGTTCAACAAAATCCCGTAACATTTTCGTGTTAAATAAAACTAAAAAATTACCATGATACTAAAAATAATAAAGGACACATAAATAAAAATAAAAAACTTACATTAACTTTCTCAATGTCATCAACGATGGATGCACATAATTATTAAAAACATTATTTCTTGCTATAATTGCTCAATTTGAAACAATTTCTAATCTTGATGTAATTTCTTCCTTGTTTAACAAGTGCATAAACAGTATATGTGGTTGGCACCAAACATGTATCTCGTAACAAGCCAAGTGCTAGATAATTTCCTTGCACATGTTATAATTCGACAAAATACAAATATATATAATCTTCATTGTTTCATTTCTTGTATTTAACAAACCAAGAATATCCTAGTTTGTTTTCACCATCCACATATTTCCACTCTGTAACATTATGTATTGCCCTTGATAGCTCAGGTGCTATGTTATCATTTTGTTGCCTAGAATTCATGGAGGTTCCAGTTGCAATTTTGGATGCCATTATTGCAGGGCGTGAACCAGATATATTCATAGATAATATATTTCCTGCGATTTTTCCTATAGAATAAAAAAATAAAATTAGGCCTTCTACATTATAATAAACTAAAAAATACATTGAATATAAGATCTAATTTAAAAAAAAAAATTAAAAATGTTTGACCCATGGAGTTATTAGGCCTATGTCGGGACCAAGGCTTAGCGTCCAGGGGCTGGGGCGATGTTGGGAATCACCCCATCCCCTCCCCATGGCCCCCATGGCCAAGGAACGATCCCCAAGCATCGCCCCATCCCCCCCACGACCAAGCTCTGAACATTTCCCAATAACCACCATGGGCCAAAACTAAAAAATAATAATTAAAAAACAATAAAAAACCAATCGTTTTTACAAAACTATACCTAAATTTGTCTTTTTTCTTTTTTTTTTCAAAAAATATTAAGGATTTTGTTAAAATTTCTTTTAAAAAAGTCTCAATTTTTAAAAAAAGTTGTGATTTCTAAGAAAAAATAGAAAACATCTAAAACAATTTAGGGTTTTTTAATTTTCGCATGAAAATTTATTATGTGATTCAAAGATGATCTTATAATTGTTGTTTTGGTAAATGGTAAGAATTTATAAAATAACTAACCTGTGTATATATAACACAATGTAAAAAGACAAAACAAGATTGTGTATATATAACACATATGATATAAATTATTGTTAGTATATCACTATGTTTAATGAATGTGAGATAAAGAAACAAACATGAGAAATATTGTAATTAACAAGTAAATAGCGAAATAAAAGAGTAAAAATTGTTTTTAATTTTTAAGGGAAAAAAATGGGGGGGGGGGAATTTTGGAGGGAAAAATTTGAGGGGAAAATTTTGGAGGGAATATTTTGAGGGGAAATTTTGGGGAGTATTTTTTTTGGGGGGGGGTGATTTTGGAGGGAAATTTTTTACGGGGGTGGGGATTTTAAAGGGAAAAGATCATTCTGCAAGTTATAAGAATGTCATTGAAAGAGTGAGCACTTGTATCATTCTATGTTCTTAGAGATAAGGGATGGCTTCATCAGATAAACAAGATTTTATTTCTGAGACATCAATGAATTGTTCACACACCTCTTCTATTGGGACTAGAAAATGTGATGGGAATGCTTGTAATGCAAATGAGGCATCATATTTTTCAGCTAGTCAGAAGTTCGATCATAGTGCAAGCAATGTTATTCAACATGTTCCTGGGGAAAGTCCTAAATCAAAGAAATTTAAAGGCATCGATGACGAATACGAGGAATATGATGGCGATGAATCTCTTCCTTAGTTTAATGTTAATGAAAATAATCAAAATGTAGGTAGAAGTGGAGACTATGATCAATGTTTAAATGATTCGGATGAAAATTTTCCTCCAAGTGAGGAGTTCCAAGGTACTGATGAATATTTTCAAGGCACCAATAAATATGATGAAGAATTTCCCTCAAGTGGAAATTTTAAAAGCAGTGAAGATGATTATGAAAATGGTGGGCACTCATTCCCGAGTGGGGAATTTAAAGACAACAATATTGGTGATGATAGATTTCTTCCAAGTCAGGATTTTGAATGTACTGATGAATATTTTCCTCCAAGTGAGGATTTCCAAGGCACAAATGAGGATGATTGACGACAGGGGCGCACCACCTAGGCACGTCCGCTCACACAGGACCTTCTTCTTCTCGGCTCGAAGAACTAAAATGTCCTTCTATTTCCCTGTCGAGAAATCTGCACCCATAGCAATCTTCCCCGAGATCTCCCCTTTACTACTGGGATATCGGCTAAATCTCGCTGTCTCGCGAGTTCGTGACTCAAGCTCCCAACTTTTCCTTTCAAATCTTTCGATACCCGATCCGGCGATATGGGTATAGCTCCTTCCACATACAATCGAGGGCTAGCTTAATGTTAGCGCCTCTCGCAACCTCGCAACCTCGTGGGTTGAACTGTCGGGCTTTCCTCCTCCTATTCCGCGAGTCCCTAAGATGCGAGAATTCAACGGAGTATTGACTCTATCTCCAGCCAACACGTGTCCACCCTTCGGCCGCACGGTCCCACCTTATGTTTTGCCATGTGTCCGCACAAACCTTGGCTCCTCGACACTTCACTACTCACGAATCCTAATGCCAATATTTCGGGACTCCTCGCGGTGAGATCCCGAGGCACGATCCCACGTGCGGATCCAAAGGCTATCTCCTCCTCGCTCCTCGCATCCTCTGGACTTTGTATACCCAAATATTGGGCTCTCAACCTGCGAACTCTCGAGTTCGCGAGATCTCACGATCTCTCGCCACCTGTCCCCCTCAGGTGGATGGCTACGATCCTCTCGCCTCTTCGCCGCCTCGCGTCCTCGCGCCTCGCGACTCTGGACACCCAACTCTTGGGCCTTAAACCTTCGATGCCCGAGTCCCCGATGTGGGTAATCTTGTGACACGTGTCCACTTCAATGGATGGTCCAGATCCTCGTCGGAATTTTTCTCCTCCTATCTGCGAGGGCTTAACCTCCGTGCAACTTCAGCAGATCCGACGGCTATCGGGATCTCTGTTCATATCTAACGGCTCAGACCTGTTCTTCTTCTGCACACCTGCTCCTGCGCTTAATCTCTGTGCATCTCCTCCCGAGCTTGCACGATTTCTCCCCAGACTTGGGAGAACCTATATTTTCCAAGGCCTCTGCCTTATCTTCTTTTCTCTGCAAACTCCTCGACTTTGAGATTCACCTGCGTGTATGAAAATGATGCCCTTCCTGAGCTTGTCTTTGAATCCTTAAAGGATTCTGACGTCTGCGCTCCTGTATAATCTTCTCATGCACCAAAGTGCTATCTATTCTAAGCTTTCACAAACACTCAGACCCCTTGGGGGATTTTATCTTATTCTCCCTCAGATGGAGAATGGAATGGATGCCCTCCTGGATACCCTTCTGCTCAAGCCTCTTCTAGAGTACTTCTGGGTATTCAGTAACCCAACGAAGATCCTTCAATGGACTCTTCCTTTAAGTTCCATAACTCAAAGAGTTCTCTTCGGTTTTCCTGTGCCTGTCTGCACACTTCCTCGATGCCCTCCTGGTGGAGTACCTTATCTTCCCTAGAACGTCCAACAGTTCTGTTCTCCTTGTGCCCTCATGCACTTCGCTCAATGCCCACCTCGCGGAGCTCCCCCAGAACTTACAGCTAAGTTCTGTCTACAACTGTGCCTCAGCTACACAGTCATGCCTCCAAGGTATTCAACAACCTTGAGGTCTTCCTCCTGAGTTGATGGTTCCAGTCCTGTGTCGCAGCACATCTTTTCCTGACTCCTCAGAGTTCAGAAGTGCACTCATGCACTGGTATTCAGAGTCCGCAACACTTTGTCACACCCTCATGGCATGAAACCTCAAAGACCTTCAACCTGAAACCAACACAACTCCTGCAGATGCCTAACATACATCTACAACATATATATGGAACACATACAGACATCCATTCAACACAGAAATGCAGGAAAAATTGTTGTTTGTATTAACAATGGTAAATGCTTGTAATATTTTACAAAGGTGTTCCTCGAGCTCTCTGGCTCTCTCAGCTCTACCTCTCCTAAATCATTTATGACTCTCTCTTTTAAAATGAGATATGAAAATCTCTTTTACATTGAGGGGCTCATCGAGCGCTTCCCTCCAAGCCTACCTACTCTAATAAATTACATTCAATGGTTGTCTAGTCCAGCGTATGGATCTAGATCTCAGCCGATCTAGCATTAAAGTTGATCCCATCTAACACCTACTCAAAGGCACGACTTCCATGGCTCACCAGCCTAAGACATTTAATTACATTCAATTTTCAAATTTTTAAATGAGGCTGCGCCTGTCTCCTATGTTTGAATGCATGCGCTCGCATGGCTGACTGGCTAGCTATTGACGTGGAGCGATGCTCCTGCATCAATGATGAAGAATTCCGCCCAAGTGGGGATTTTAAAAGTAGTGATGACAATAATGGAAATGTTGGAGAGTCATTCCTGAATGATAAATTTAAAGGAGGCAATGTTGGTGATGATGATTTTTTCCTCCAAGTGAGGATTTTAAAGGTACCAATGAGGATAATGAATATTTTCCTCCAAGTGAGGATTTTCAAGCCAGTAATGAGGATGATGAAGATTTTCCCTCAAGTGGGGATTTTCAAAGTAGTGAAGATGATTACGCCATTGGTGGACACTCTTTCTCGAGTGATAAACTGAAATAAAACAATGTTGATGATTTTTATTTTCCTCCAAGTGAGGATTTTTAAGATACTGATGAAGATTTTCAAGGTACTAAGAAGGATGGTTAAAAGTTTCCCTCAAGTGGGGATTTTGAAAGCAGTGAAGATGATTATGTCAATGGTGGAAACAATTTTGATGATGTTTTTCCTCCAAATGAGGATTTTCAACGTACCGATGACGATGATGGAAAATTTTATCCAAGTGAGAATCTTAATGACATTTCCAGTCTTATGGGTGATGATGATTTTCCTCTAAGTGAATATTTTCATGGAAGATCCAATGACATTGGTGAGTATGGTATTCAAGTTTCTAGTGATTTTGATATTCCTCTCATGAACAATATTATCGATGAAGATGATGGACCTAGGAATGAATATCATGTTCTCAATCATTCAGCTGCAACAAATAAACGTGATCGACATTCTCTTGTTCAGTCTCCTAGCAATGTTTTTCTTGATATTCCTTATGGTGATGAGGAAAATCCTTCTAGTGAGGATGATGAAATAGTGGAGACATTGCAAAGAAACATTTTGTCTAGGACTAGGACTAGACCTTTTTATATCATTCCAAATCATTCTAGTTATACCAGTTTTAGGAAAAAGTTTCCCATTTAATCAATTTTCATAAGTGAATTGATTTCAAGTGAATGTTGTCAAAACAATTGTTTGAAAAGCATGGACTACATGTATGCCTTGAATAAAAGGAAGACACATTTGTCAATGAATAAGAGAATGAAAAATTCATATTTGATGGGGTGCATGATATCCACCAATACATGATATGATTATCGCATTGAGAATATTTTACTTTATAGAAAGTGTTTCAAAAAAATTCACTCCGGTGGTAATCTTTGTCTATCAAGAATCCATACAAGGTTGGAAAAATTTCCTTCATTTTAATCAAAGGTACATCATGGACGAGAGAGTGGGCCATTAACAAACACTACATTGTCATGGATATGTGATTTCTTTTCCAAACATGGAGAGTGTATGCCATATAGACACACAATACATATTCCAGATAATTTCTCAAGGAGGGAAATCTACAACTTGTACAAAGGATATGCCAAAGGTGTTGAAGGAAATGGTAATTTTATTACATATGCATATTTTATAAGAATATGGAAGAAACAATTCAACAATGTTTGTATTCTTAAGAAGTCAAGGATGGGGATTTGCAGTATATGTGCTGCTCTTAAATAAAGAAAAGATAAATATGAAGGGGTAGAAAGAGGTATGTATTTAATATTTTGTTTCTTTTAAATTGGATATTTATCAGCTATGAAAACATATGATAAATGTTTTCATTTTATTTCATGTGCAGATTCCATAGTCAAAGAACTTCAAGACCATCATAATCAACAATCAAGTGAAAGGTAAAAGTTGTACAAACATCATATGAAGTGTTATGATGCTCCAAACAAATATTTAGGTATGATAATTGATGGCATTGACCAGAAGAAAACAATTCTACCACATTTTTTCCATACACCCAAAAATTTACAGGAAGAGAATTTCAGTCAGTTTCACTTGGTTAATTGTATTGTTTTCAATGGAAAAATGTTTCCAAGGGTTTACTTCACATCTCTAAATATTCATAATGATGATGACCATCACCATAATTGATCATGTGCTCACTCACTGGTATAGAAATCTTCCTCAAGTTCTCTATCTACACTTGGACAACAATAATTGTGAAAATAAAAATCAAATTGTGTTTGGATATCTAAGCATGCTTGTTGAAATGGGAATCTTTCAAAAGGTGAAAGTTGGTTTCTTTTTTGTTGGACACACTCATGATCATATTAATCAGATGTTTAGTCATTTTTCAGTAACATTGAAGATGAAAAATGTTGGAATCCTACCATCATTGATTGAATGTATTAAGAAAGCATGCATTCCATAGCATGTTTTTCATATATTAGAAGAAAATTTTGTCATGCAAAGATTTATTCAGGGATCGCATCGTGAAGAAAAATGTGTTGAGAATCTTAATGACATTAGATTCCAACATCAATTTTGTTTCAAAAACATTGATGAGAAAACACTTATATGGGGAAAGAAATATTCAACTACTACATAATGGGGGCCTTCATTAGGTTTACAATTTTTGAAGTTCATTCAAAATCGTCCAATATTTGCGTCAAAGTTATTATTTATACAGTCAATTGTTGAAATCCATACTGCACAGAGGTGTAATATAGATGTAGATTATTCTGAATGCCTGGAAGAAATAAAAAAAGTGCATTAAGAATACATATGAGTACTTTGATGTTGTTGATTCTTTTTCAATAGTCAAAGTGACATAATTTCAAGCTCAACAAATTAAGATACATTTTTGAAGAATCCATTTCATTGGCCACAAAATATTCCAAATGAATCTAAAGAAACAAACATTGTTGAAGTTCAACAAGAATCTCAAGGTGCTATTGAGTTTTCACAAGAAGAGGAAAAATAAATCTAAATTCATTCGTGAAGGTCATGTGCACAACGTGAAGCCATGGAATACATTTACAGGGGTTCACTACAATATATTAAGGAGGGTAGAATAATTGCAGTATTATCGACTGAATATCCACATGGTTATCCATTCTAGATTGCAAAGGTTATAAATATTGATAAAGAAAATGATGATGTTATTGCAATTGAAGTGCATTGGTATGCAACAAGTACACACTCATTCGATGGTGTGTACAAGCCAGAGATGGTGGTTGAGAAACATGTGAATAGAAAGAGAAAAAGAAAGGGTCAAAATACAACTCATCGTCACGTTGACCTCTTAAAATTAGATGATGTTGACATACTTGTTTATGACTTTAATTTGACAAAGAGAAGAACTCTTCACTCCAAGACAACAGATATTATCAAGAGGTTGATTCCACAAGAAATAAATGCAAGATGAGATTCTGTTAAACCTATTCGTAGATCTAAAAGGAGCTTGACATCTGAAATGTTAGGCATGCATGTAGACTAAGATTGTGCATTCATCGACAATAGAGAAGAGTATGGATCATTTCCATATTCATACAATCATACATATGAAAACAATATAGACTCTGTTGGCATTTCATAAACCATGAGTCAATTTGAATAAGTGTATGAAACATTTTATGTATTTTTTATCCATGCAATGTTTGTATGGTAACTAGAAATGAGCATTGAACTTACATATGATCTTACATGAAGTTATGAATCATTTTTATGTTTTATGAATTATATGTTTTGATTATGGATAATATAATAAAATTTCTTAGCTCATATGTTTTGAATATGGACAATATAACAATACTTTTAGGAAATAATTTATTTTTCATTCAATGCAACTTATATTTACTTTTTTTTATTAAAAGTAAAAAAAATATTAAAAAATGATGTTGAATTTTTAAAGTATATTGTGATATTTTCATAGCATTATGTATTGCCTTGTGCTTTGAGTGATAAAGTAAGATTTAAAAAGTAAGCATCTAAGGGTTGATTTTATGATTTTGTTTATAGTAATGGTGAGTTCTTTTACCACTTTATAAAAATCTATCATTTTAATACTCCAATTTTAGAATGGGTGCTACCGGTAGTAGTACTTTTCAATTTGATGGTTGATTTTGAGGTTTTGGTTACAATGGTACCAACTGCTAAAACTATGATTTCAAACTATCTAAAATTTAACATTTCAAAAAAAAAAAATCAAAAGCAATTTTTTTAGGTGTTGATTTTAAGGTTTTTCCTAAGCTATTGTCTGAGTTTTGAAGGCCATGTTTGAAAAATGTTGTAATTTTGACCCCGTTTAAAAAAATGGTGCTACCGGTAGCACCACTTTTTGATTTAGGGGTTGATTTTGATTTTTTTTTATGAAAAATATGGGTATTTTTGGAGAGAGTTCTCGTTTTGAGGTCACAATTCTTTTTAAGTTGGTAAATTTGTTTCCTCCACAAGTGATTTGAACTATTGAAAACAACCCAATGCATCAGATTTATGTTTTAGAAATTATATCCATGTTTTTCTTGAGAAATCATCAATGAATGTAAGAAAATAGGTACTGCCTCCTATATATGGTGTTTGCATTGGTCCACAAATATCTGAATGTACAATTTCCAGTGGATATTTTTATTTATATGAATTTCCAACTGGAAATGATTCTTTATGATGTTTTCCAAATATTTAGCCTTCACATATTCTTTCTAGTTTTCCAATCAATGGAAAACCTTTCACCATATCATTTGTGTGTAGCATATTCATACCTCCAAATTTTAAGTGTCCAAATCTGAAATGTCATAGCCAGGAATCATCATGTAATTCAGATTAGAATATTTCTTGCATCTCTACGCTACTATATTTTTATTTCTTGAAACTGTGCACACTATATTTTCCTTCCTTAGAATTGCACACACTTGCTTCTTCACTTTCTGCTTAAAATGCAGTGTCGAACTCCACATCTTTTGTTTCATTGACAGTATGTGTTGTTTTTCTCTTCATGGCTAGTTTTAATGTTAATGGAAACATTATTTTTCTTTTCATTTGAATTCTTACAATAAGTTGATTTCTTGGGCATCTATCCAAAATCACACAATGATTATTTTCCATGTAGATTACGTATCCTTTCTGTAACGATTGTCCCATGCTCATCAAATTAGGTTTTAGGCCAGCAACATAACATACATCAGGCATAATATTTTTCTCTCCTTGTTTAGTTAAAATGTTAGTACTTCCTTTTCCTAAGACAATGACTTGGATATCTGTTCGAAGTGTAACTTTCTTTTGGACTGACTTATCCAAACTAGAAAATAGTTCTATGTTTCTGGTCATGTGATTACTAAAACTTGAATCTAGATACCATGTGTCACATGGAATTTCTTGAGCAACATTGCATTCAACTGGTGACACTATTGGTATTTCTTCAACATGTGTCATAAACATAGGACTGGAGGGAGTATTTGCACTATTTGACTAATATTGACCTTGATTGTTATGATTATAATATCTCTTCCTACATCCATATGCATAATGTGCATACTTTTTATAGTAATGGAACTGAATCTTTGATTTATCAGATCGTTGATTACTTGGTTGAATGGTATTTGGATTTTGAACTCTTCCACCAGTATTTGCATGATTGTTGTTGTGTCCACCTCTTACAGAACTCCTTCCTCTTCCTATAGAGTTAGCTCTCCCCCTTCCTCTTCAATGACTTATATATGACTGCGCGGAAAATGAATTTTCTAATGACATGTTTGACCTATTAAATCTATGTTCATGATTAATGAGGGAGGCTTGCAGCTCATCTAGACTGAACTGAATGAGGTCATTTTTCTCTTCTAAGGTCACAACAAGAGTATCAAATTTAAGAGGAAGACTCATAATTAATTTCTCAACAACCTTTCTATCCTCTATATTTTCTCCATGAGACTTAATGTGATTTATCAGGCCAATAACATGGGTGTAGAATGAATCTACTAAATTTGTGTCTTTCATTGACAGAGTTTCAAAGTCTCTTCTAAGAATTTGTAGTTTTGAAGTCTTGACTTTGTCCATACCTTGATACAAATTTTGTAATATGTCCCATGCCTCCTTGTCTTTATTTGCATATGAAACTCTTGAGAGTATGCTCTCATGGATGACTTGATGTATGTAAAACATCGTCTTTCCATATTTCTTCCTTTGATATTTCAAAGCATCTTTCTCATCTTGTGTGACTGCATTGTATGTTGCATGATTTGTTGGTTCCACATATCCACTCTCAACTATTTGCCATACATCCTGACCCCTAAATAGTTCCTTCATTGTCAAAGACCATACCTCATATGTTTTTCTTGTAAAAGTGGGAGGTTGCATATTTGAAGTAGAAGCCATGATTTCTCCTTACAACAAAGTCGTTCCTCTTGAAACTTTGTTTGATAATACTTTCTCTAATCAACCTACTTTGATCAACATACTCTGATACCATATCTTGGATCTATAACACACAAAAAAAATATGCACAACACAGTTGTGAAAACTACGCAGTGAAATTCTTCGTTGTTGAACACTTAGGACTTACCATGCAGTTCACAAACTACTCAATATACTGTGCGCTATGATGATAACACTTAAAAAAATGATCTCTTGATACTGTGCTACTCTCAGCACATAAAATATGAACTTAAGTTTGAGCATAAACAAATATATCAACAGAAACTCAAAAATACATCAACACACAAAACTTAATATATATTACCAACTTGGGCATTGCACGTGGTTACAAAATACAAAAATGGTGTCGACCTTTGGCTTTGAAAACTTCTGCAAACCTACAAACAAAGATCTTGTTCTCTCAGACTTATTTGATTACCTTAATAACTATTGTTGCTTCTCTCTATCGAATATTACATGTTATCTCTCTGCTAATTATAGACTCATACATATATATAGATAAAAATAAGACTTCCTGTAGAAGTAAAACTGAATCAAACAATTAAGATGACAATAAATTTCGACTGACTCTTATCTGCATAATAGATCTTGAGAAAGATAAAGATCGGCCCACTAAATATTCTCCTACTAACACTCCTCCTTGACGTTCCTGAAATACTAAACATCTATGCTTTCCATAACAAATAGAGTCTATGTAAGCATGAATCTCATGACTTGTAATTAATATCTCCAACAATGGGGACTTCGCCATGAAAATTTCATCCAATTTCCTATAAATAGTGCACTCAATCTCTACAATGCAATGAATAGATTCATTAATTACTTCAAGATATGATTGATCTCCTAGGGAGTGCATAGATTCTTTGATTGCTTCGTGATCTGATTGGTGTTCCAGGGAGTGCATATTAGGTCTAGTCTATACAACATAAAAAACGGTGACCCTAATTTTAGCCATGAGCTTCACATATGCATCAGACTCCCAATAGCACAGGAGGATCGACAAACAAAGTCTCATCACACTACTATAAATATATCATAACATAAATCCACTCTCAATAAAAAATCTAGTATACTCTACTCTCCTACTGTAATCCTAGATCTACATAGGATTAACGCTCAAATTTCTCATGTTCCTAGGCCCTTCCATAAGGGATGATAGCATGCAGAGAAATGGGAGAGTAAACATTATCTCACATGACACAATTGTGTTGAGTTCTCTATTAAATCAATGTAATAGGACACATATAACTACATGAATCTTGATTAAAGTTAAACCATAGTTACCGAATTCAACTATATTGGAGAAAAGAATACTAAAATTTGCCAATTCGATTTGAATAAAAAATAGTTCGATGAAATTCGTTTCGGTTTGCGCCATAGGTGGTTCAACGACTGGAGAAAATTAACAAGAAATCCATGCTTCATAATTTACCCACACATATTTCGAGCAGTACCTTCTTTAACACAGATAATAGACATGGGATCACACAGATTTGGAATAGTTCCTACATGAACAAAAAGAATAGATGTTGGATCGCATGTTGGAAGAAGGAAAAAAAATAAAAAGTAATTTGTAGATTTCAAAAAAATCCCAAATCATTGATACAAAGAAAACATGATGGTAGGGCATCGTTCCTTCTTGCAGCTGGAGGAAAGTGATTTTGAGATCTAACATTTCCGGTGTGTTGTGTGCACTAAAGGAAAAGGCTGTCAAAATAAGCCCAAGCACCTTGCTTATCAATTTCTCCACAACAATATGCCCCCCTTTATCCTCTCCCTGGCCCATTCCTCCCCCACAAGCAACCCAACTCCCATCTCGATTGTTTCACATCAGTTGGTTCCTCAATATATGAGGCCATAATGGGGAAAATAACCACCTTGTTCCAATAAATTAGGTAGGCACGCTCAATCAATTAGGTAAAATGGGATGATTGGGACGATCCCATCCCAACAGTGATCTAGATTTATTGGATGACCACCAAAATATTGTGTACCCTTATGTGACTCATAGGTCCAAGGGTCAAATCTTAACTCATGGTTCCAGGAGTCATTCCTTCTTCCAATGGGAGATAAAACCATTCATATTTTTAATTTCTCGTTGAAATAGTTCTTGAAGTCAAGTATTTAGTAAGGTAGGAAGCCAAGCTTAGGCACCACAATGTTGAAATGCAATTGAAGGGATCTATTATATCACTTTATGTTTTTCAGTCGGTCTTAACGAATGAATTTATTTAGGAATTAAGGTAATATTCTTGAGAGAATCCCAGTAAGTTCTTTAGTCCTTTAGTCCCCATAATCTTCTGGAATAAGATCCGTCGGCTAGGGAGTCAGTAAGATAGGATGGAGTTAGTTAAGGAGTCAAGAATCCGAGATGGAGGATTATATAAATAAGTTTTGAAATGATGAGGGTTTTGGAGGGAAGAGATGGGTACGATGTTAGGGAGTCGGGATGGAGTATTAGATAAATAAGTTTTGAAACGATGAGGCATTTTGGAGGGAAGATATGGGTGCATATTTTTTGGTTGAATTGCACTTATAAGAGGTTGTGTTATTAGAAGTTATTCAAATTTGAAAGTGAAAGAGTAAAAAATTGAAAAAAATGCATAGTTAATCTAAGAAGGGAAGTATATATATCTAAGTCTTTCAGATGTATACCGTCGATTTTTTTCCAAATTGGAAAATTTTTATTTGAATTTTTATCGTATCTAATCAAATTTGAATTCAAACTTGTTAACTATGAGATAAACACATTATCTTGGTCACACTAACAATTAGTGGAAATAATATTTCAACCACACACCAAACTAGGAGCTAGCTAGTTGGAGAGAACCTTTCATATCCAACTAGCTCTAACAACCTTCTAAAGACTTGGAAAGAGACACTTTACTCTTTATTTAGAAACAAATTCTACCCAATAATTGTTGATGATAACAGTTGTGTGAGACATCCTTCAGGACATAGACCTGAGAGAGAGCCCATGATATGGGTGTGTGGTTTGTATCTAAGAAAGAACTAGAACGTTGTGATGGTCTCCTCCTTATAGAGAGTTGAGATAAACTCCATATGATTCTCCTCTGTAACGCAGTGAGAAAGAAGAACTGATAAGTTATACGTGTTTGTGGCTGAGTATAAGTGAACATGTGAATTTCCATGAGTTGGGTGCATCGTTCTAAGACAAAGATGAAATGATGTATTATCCTCCTCTGAGAAAAGAGTTGGGATGATGAACTCCAGATGACTCTCCTATGTAATATAGTGGGAAAGAATAACTGTTGAGTTGGACGTGTCTATGGATGAGCACAGGTGAATGTGATCCTAGTGGTTGAGCACTAGTGAGTGTGGTTCTCCTATGAGACAAAGTTAGATAGAGATGTGGACATCCATGTGGATGTGCCCCTAGTGGTTGAGAACTAGTGGTTGTATAGTATCCCTTGCTATATTTTTCAAGAGTCATACTTACCTGTAACTATAATTGTTATGTAAAGGGTACAGGTTGGCCCCACCTTACTGTAAAATATAATTAATATGGTAATTATTAATTATATTATAATTTATTGACGTCATACATGTTGTTCCAATAGACACTTATGTTTACAGGATCATTCTAATATACGTAAAGGTAAAATCCCCATTGAGGAAACATATCTTAAGTGTGAGTTTTGAAATTTCAGCAAGTATTTCTTCTTGGAAAAAGTGTGCACCTCTCTTCGGCACTAGTCTTCTAGGGTTTGTGAGCACCCTTTTGTGTGCTAGGTTTTTCTGGTGGTGGAGGTATTTATCTTGAATAATATAGCAAAGGATTGGTTGGGTTTTCTTCCCTTGTTGAGAAGGATTTCTGAGGATACTTTTAGTGTACTTGTGCACGGTGTTTCTTCTTGTGATCTTGGTTGCTGCAACAAATTGTTTATGGTTTAAGTAAAATGATAAAATGAAATGAACTTCATGCTTAAATATTTCCTATTGAAAAATCAACATGGTATCAGAGAATAGGTCTTGAAGAACGCATTGCACAAATAATTTTCAGCCATCTTCTCTCTCATGCAAAACCGTACGACCCTCCTAGCGTTTCCAGAAATTTTGTACGACCTACCTTTCTGAGAGGTTTCATCACTTGTAACTTGGAAGTTGGGGATAAAAAAGGGAACAGGAGTGTACGAACTCCTTTATCACACCTCTAGCAAGCTTCATATTACATTTCTGAGCATTTTAAATTTTTGGCCCTAGGGTTTATAGGGTTTTGCTAATTTCTGCAGAAAAATTAGAATTAGGGTTTCTGTAACTCTTTGAAGGAGCAATTCATCTCACCTATTCTATCCTATATTTCAAAGGAATTTTTTGGCAGTCATAAGCCCAAGAAAACCTAAAAGTGATAGCCTAGCCTAGCCGTTAGGTTTTCTATTCTAGACAAGGGTTTGTGAAGAATCCAAAATTATGATGAACAAAATCATGATGGAAGACAAGCTTGATGGTTCAAGCAAACTCAGTTAATGAAAGTCAATAAATCAAGGAGATGAATACATCAACATATCAACAATCTTAGGTATGGTCCCTACCAATGATAATACTTTGTTAATTGATAGTGGTGCATCCAAGCACATGACTAGTTCTAGAAATCACCTAACAAATTTTGTTGAGAAAGAGACACATCTACATGTTTTCCTTGGAGATTATCCCAGATATAATTTGAAAGGGGTTGGAACTTATACCTTCCAACTAGATTAAGATATGTAGCTTCAATTAAAACAAGTATTATATGTACCTGCAATGAAGAGGAACCTTGTCTCCATTTCTTCCTTGGAAGTCAAAGGCTAAAAGGTTACCTTCTCAAAAGTAAGATTTCTTACATGGCACAAAGACTCACATATAAATTATGCCAAATTAATTGGTGTCTGAGAAAACAACTTGTACAGATTAACCATCAGACCAGTCCAGGCCCTGCTACATGACACTATCATCTCGAGTGAGATATGGCATAGAATACTTGTTCACATTCATTATAGAGATCTTCGAGCTCTAGAGAAAATGGTAACATGTATTTCAGAGATACAGATTCAACATAGAGGTGTTGAAAAGGTTGTGTTCTTGGAAAAAATGTTAAAGGATCCTTCTCAAGTAGTGAAAAGAGATCCAATGAAATATTGGACTTGATACATTTAGATGTGTGTGGGTCAATGACTATTTCATCTCTGAATGGGTACTTGTACTGTGTACTCTTCATAGATGATCACTCCTGGAAAAATTGGATTTACTTTCTGAATAAGAAGGATGGAGTCCTTGAAAATTTTCAATAATTCAAAGCTCAGGTTGAGAACCCGACTGGAAGAAATATCAAGGTACTAAGATTAGATAATTGAGGAGAATACACCTCCAAATATTTCAGCAACTCTTGTATTGAAGCAAGAATCAAGAGTGAGTTAACAGTTCCTTACAAACCTCAACAAAATGGGGTTGCAGAGAGGAAAAACAAAACTATCATCGAGGAAACCAAAGCAATGATACATGGTCAGAATCTACCTATGACTCTATGGGAAGAAGCATGTATGACATCAGTGTATGTTCAAAACAGAAGTCCTCATCGGATATTGAAGAACATTACTCCAAAAGAATCCTTCATCAGAGTGAAGCCTGATATTAGACACTTCAGAATATTTGGGTGTCCAGTATATTTTCATGTACCCAAAGAGAAGAGATCCAAGCTAGAACCTTTAGGGAGAAAGGGTACATTTGTAGGATACAATGAATCCTCAAAGGCATATCAAATCTACATTCCTAGTCAAAGACAGATTGAAATAAGAAGAGGTGTTACTTTTGAAGAAGAGAAGGCCTTCCAAAGATCCATAGAATCTTAGATGGAAATTGATAGTGAGACAATTCCTTCTCCCCCCTCAATAGTTTAGAGGGAGACAAACATTATTCCAATTGATCCAGTTTCTCCCGTTGATCCAATTGTTCCAACCAATCCAGTTGCTCCAATTGACATTCCGAGAGATATTACAGTTGGACATAAAAGGCCTGCTTCGACCCGAAAAACTCTATAAGAAGAAGAGGGACATAAATCCCCTCAAGGAACAACCAGAGAGAGTAAGAGACCAAAGAGATTCTCAAGCTACCTTTCATCCATGACCCACATCATTGACTCAAAGCCATCTTGCCATGGAGGATCTTCAGGTGGACAAGTAGGAAAAGATTCCATGGAAGAATACTATCATTCTATATTAAAAAATAATGTATGGGATTTTGTTCCAAGAGTAGAGGGAAAGTCTGTAGTGACTTCCAAATGGATTTATAAAATCAAGCATGCACTTGATGGAAACATCGAGAAATACAAAGTGATATTTGTAGCCAGAGGGTTCTCACAAGTAGAGGGAGTTTACTATGATGAGACTTTTTCTCTAGTAGCCCGAGACACTTCCATTTGTTCTATCATTGCACTCGTTGCTTCCATGGGTTGGAATCTACACCAGATGGATGTAAAGAGAACCTTTCTCAATGGTGAAATTGAGGAAGAATATTATATTGAGCAGCCAAAAGGATTCATTATACACAATGAAAGATCTCATGTGTGTAGTTTGAAGAAATCCCTATATGGTCTAAAGAAAGCACCACGTGCTTGGTACGAGAAAATGGATGGATTTATGATGAGTTTGGGTCTCAACAAAAGTGATGTTTATCCAAACCTATATTATCACATTGATGGAAATGAGTGTTTTATATTGGTACTATATGTAGATGACCTTTTCCTCATTGATTCAAAGAGACTCATTGTTGAATGCTAAATTTGAAATGAAGGATTTAGGATTGATGCACTACTTCTTCGGACTAGAATTATGGTAAAGGACAGATGATATTTTCCTGAGTCAATGAAAATATATTGTGGAGATATTGAAAAATTTTGGTATGAAAGAATGCAAATCCATGCCCACACCAATGGTGATGGATTTGAAGAATATGAGTGATGTTGATTCAAGAGATATTGATCCATACTTGTACAGACAGTTGATTGGATCACTGATGCATTTGGTTAACACCATACCGTATATATGCTATGAAGTGAATGGGCTTAGCCAGTTTATGAGCCAACCGAGACAGACACACTGGATAACAACAAAACATGTATTGAGATACCTACGAGGAACAATTGGTTATGGCCTAAGAAATTCCTCCAGTGTAGACTTGAGCCTGCAGGGATATGCCGATGCAGATTGGGAAGGGAGCGCAATGGACAAGAAAAGCACCTTCGATTGTTGCTTCACCTTAGGGTCTTCCATAGTTTCCTGGTGTAGAAGAAAATAAAGCTCTGTGGCATTGAGTACCATAGAGGCATAGTACATTGCATTGAGTGTAGCAGTCCACGAAGCAGTGTGGCTTCGCAAGCTTTTGACTGATTTTTTCGATCATGAGATAGATCCTACTACTATTCATTGTGATAAACAGAGTTGTGTGAAGCTCTACGAGAACCCTATGTTTCATGAAATATCGAAACACATCGAGATAAAATATCACTATATCAAAGACCTGGTGCAGAGGCATAAAATACATGTGCAATATCTTCCTACTCATGAGAAGATCGCTGATATCTTCACCAAAGCACTTGCCAAGATGAAGTTCGAGTATTTTCGTGAGAGACTTATCCTGGTGGAGAATGCCTCCCTAGATGAGAGGGAGTGTTGATGATTATAGCTATGTGAGACATCCTCCAGGACACAGACCTGAGAGAGAGCCCCTGAGATGGGTGTCTGGTTCCTATCTAAGACAAAACTGGGACGTTGTGTTGGCCTCCTCCTTACAAAGAGTTGACATGAACTCCAGATGATTCTCCTATGTAACACAATGAGAAATAAGATCTACTGAGTTAGACGTGCATGTGGTTGAGCACAATTGAACGTGTGAATTCCCATGAGTTGGGTGACTTGTTCTGAGACAAAGATGAAAATATGTATTAGCCTCCTCTGAGCAGAGAGTTGAGATGATGAACTCCAGATGACTCTCATGTGTAATGAAGTGGGAAAGAAGATCTGCTAAGTTGGACGTGCCTATGGATGAGCACAAGTGAACGTGATCCTAGTGGTTGAGCACTAGTGAGTGTGGTTCTCTTGTGAGACGTAGTGAGCTAGATATGTGTACATCCCTGTGGATGTACCCCTACTAGTTGATCACTAGTGGGTGTATAATATCCCTTTTTATATTGTTCAAGAGTCATACTTATGTGTAACCCTAATTGTTATGTAAAAGGTACAGGTCGACCCCACCTTAATGTAAAAGATAATTAATATGGTAATTATTAATTATATTATAATTTATTGAGGTCGACCCTAGTGTTCCAATAAACACTTATGTTGACAGGTTCATTCTAATATAAGTAAAGGTAAAATCCACATTCAGGAAACATATCTTAAGTGTGAGTTTGGAAATTTCAGCAAGTACTTCTTGGGAAAAGTGCACACCTCTCTTGGGCACTAGTCTTCTAGGGTTTATGAGCACCCTTTTGTGTGCTAGGTTTTCTTGGTGATGTCAGTCTTTCTCTTGAAGAATATAGAAAAGGATTGGTTGGGTTTTCTTCCCTTGTTGAGAAGGGTTTCCCAAGTCACTTTTTGTGTACTTTTGCATGGTGTTTCTTCTTGTGGTCTTGGTTGCTGCAAAAAATTGTTTATGGTTTAAGTAAAATGCTAAAATGGAATGAACTTCATGCATAAAACTTTCCTATTGAAAAATCAATAATAATGACCAATAATAATAACAACCACAAATATTATCACACATAATACAAATAGGAATTAATAATTCCACAAAAAGAAAGGTTAATATTAACCAAAAATTGGGTACCATTTTATAGTAATCTCGATTTAAATACAAGTGAGCCATTTATGTATTTCTCCCAACAATGTCACCAACATAAAAATACTTTTGATACAATTTTTTTACAAGAATGGAAGGAGATGAGGGAATTATGTGATGTTCATGCTAGGGATACATAGTTAATTTTGTCTATGAAATATGAAGTTTTTTTACACTAATTTTGAATTTTGTTAAAGATGAATATAAGGGTTTGAAGAGGTTGATTAAGATAACATCCGATACGTCCCCGTGGTGTAGAGAATTTGGTGAGGAAGTGTGTTTTTAAGGAACTTTGTAAGTGAAGTCATCAGTTCGAAACCTATGGGGACACCTCAAATCCATCCTTATTAAGGGTTGGTGCGGTCTAGGATATGTGCGATCTCCAGATGATTGTGACCGCTTAGATTCCCCTAGGTCATGGCATATCAGCCACAAGACAATGCAACAAGTGAAGTATATTTAGCTTTAAAAAAAAAACATCTAATACATGGGATGTCCCACTAGGTTTCATATGTTAAGGGATACATAGTTAATTTGTGCATAAAATTATGGAGTGTTTTGACACTAATTTTGAATGTTTTTTTTTGGATAAATAAAAAGGTTGGAAGAGGCTGATTAGGAAAGCAATTCAATAAATGGTGACATTTGGTATTTTGTCTTAAAGTGTTTAAATATTATATATATATATATATATATATATATATATATATATATATATATATATATATATATATATTATTATTATTTTTTCTTAATAATTTTTGAGATATATATCATTTATTTTAAAAATATTTTAATTCATATTATATATTTTTAAAAATATATTACAATGGTTTTAAGAAAATAATTTTATAATATATTACAATGGCATTTAAGAAATTAATGTTATATGGATGAAGACAATGTTATTGTTTATTGATAATGTAACAACCCAATAATTTAAAACATCACATTATTTCATAAGCAATTTATTTCATAAACTGAGACAATAACTTCATAACATAATATTGATTTTTATAATAGCAACTTCAGTAATTTAGATTTATCAATGAATAAATGATTTCATGGCAGAATGAAACAAATACATAATTTAACAATTTACTTGGTTCTGATGCTAATTTATGTCACCTGGCTGCCTTGTTGTTGCCTTCCTTCTACCTGATGCACATACCAACACTGCCCAAACCTACTATCCTCCCTGCCAACTAGGAAAACTACCTAGCTCCAAGATATCTATGGATATCCTGGCCCCCGTGCCCAAAACCTCCAGCAATCCGGTGCCTCAGCTGATCAAAATGCCACTGCCAGAAATTCTCTGCTCCCTGCAAATCCAACAGTCCTCCCACTCCATCCTCCGTCGAATTCCCCTCACGTAAACCTCCCCCCTTCCTTATTCCTCCTTCACCGACCCATGCCTTTACTCCCTTACCTGCCCTCGTCAATGTCCCTGATCCTTCCTTTAATGTTTTATCTTCTCAGGATTAACAGGTTATCCCTTGTTGGGTACGTAACCATTTTATAACATATATCATTGATCTCTTAAATTTATTTCTCATGTCATTAAATGTAATTTGTAGTTAAATATTTAATTAATTAATCACTATTATAACCTTTAATTAATTAATAACTTA
>ML779481.1:231928-253203 GCA_009831015.1 Picea engelmannii | reverse complement strand
CGTAACGGTTCTACCGTGAGGGTTCCCACGTCCGATACCTGCAATTCCTTCCAATTTAGTTTATGTGATTCATCAGCAACATAATGACGTAAAACAGATACATGAAATACATTATGAGTTTTATGCAAATGGGGTGGCAGTACGAGACAATAGGCAACGGGTCCAATTTTCTCTTGGATCCTGAACGGCCCTATAAACCGAGGTGACAACTTTGTCCCCTTCTCAAACCCTATGGTACTCTTACTAGGCTTAATACGAATGAAAACCTGGTCTCCCACTTCATAACTTTGGTCGACCCTGTGTGCATCCGCATAGCTTTTTTGCCTATCATGTGCTTCCCTTAGTCTTTGCCTAATCTGAATCACTTGTTCCTCCATTTCTTGAATCAATTCTGGCCCAACTGTTACTCGATCTTCTAGTCTATCCCAACTTAATGGTGTTCTGCATGGCCTCCCATACAAAGCTTCGTAGGGTGGCATTCCGATGGAACTATGGTAACTGTTATTGTAGGCAAACTCTACCAAAGGTAGGTACTTCTCCCACTGGGTTTGATTATCCATTACATACATCCTAAGCATGTCTTCCATGACTTGATTTACTCTCTCTGTTTTCCCATCTGTTTCAGGATGATAAGTTGTGCTTAGGTTCAATTGAGTCCCCAATGCTGACTGTAAACTTGTCCAAAACCTAGAAGTGAATCTGGAGTCCCTATCTAAAATAATCTTCTTTGGTATCCCGTGTAAACGGATAACCTCGCTTATGAACACTCGTGCCGCATCAATGACATCGTAAGTGTCTCTAACCGGAATGAAATGAGCACTCTTGGTTAACTTATCCACTATCACAAGAATGGCATTGTGTCTATGAGATGTAAGCGGAAAACCTACAACAAAATCCATAGAGATGACTTCCCACTTGGTCATAGGGACATCATGTGGTTGTAGGAGGCCTGCCGGGTGATGGTGGTCGGATTTCACCTGTCCACACTCTAGAATTTGGCGACGAAATGGACTACATCGTGCTTCATGCCTACCCAAAAGAAGAGCTTATTCATATTTGCATACATCTTCTTCACACCCGAATGTAAACAATAAAGTGCTCTATCGGCTTCCTTCAGTATGATGCTTCGAATATCCCCTTTCTCAGGGATGTACATCCTTCCTCAATATCTTAATAGTCCGTCTGTTTCCAGACTATATCCTTCATACTTTGGAACTAACTGCCTCCCATTCTGGATGTTTGAAGTAACCTTTAAATACCAATTGTCTCCTGGTAGTTGTGTCAACACATGTTCCCTCAGATTGACCTTTAAGGTTACCAAGGAGAAGATACGTGGTCTCCTACTCAAGGCATCTGTGACCACATTTTCCTTTCCCTTTATATATGAAATAACCAAATCGTACTCACTCATAAACTCACTCCATCGCCTTTGCCTGGCATTTAGATCTCTTTGAGTGAAGAGAGGTTTTAAGCTTTGATCGTCCATTTTGAGCTCAAAGTTTCGCCCCACAAGATAGTGCCTCCAAAGTTTCAGAGCTAGCATTACAGCTGCTAACTCTAAATCATGAGTCACGTATAATTCTTCGTGATTTTTCAAATTTCTTGACGCATAAGCTATCACTCCTCCATCCTGCATTAGCACAGCCCCCAACCCTTGTTTTGACGCATCTGTGCAGACCGTGAAGTCCTTTTCCATATCCGGTAGGAGTAGAATTGGCACACTAGTTAGTAACCTCTTAAACTCAATGAATGCACTATCACATTCTTTTGTACATTCATACCTAACCCCCTTGCATTGCAAAGTGGTGATGGGTTTCGCTATTTTTGAGAATCCTTCCACAAATCTCTGGTAATAACCCGCTAGCCCCATGAAGCTTCTCACCTCATGGGCACTTTTCGGCACTAGCCATTCCATAATGGCCTTTACCTTTTCTGGGTCCAGAGAGATTCCTTTGCTGGAAATGATATGACCTAAATAGTGGATCTCTCTCTGGAAGAAGGAACACTTCAACATCTTCCCATACAATTTGTTTTCTCTAAGGCAAGACAACATTATTCGCAAGTGTTCCTCATGTTCTCTTTCATTCTTGGAATAGATGAGGATGTCATCTAGAAAAAATTGTACAAATCAATCTAAGTACTTCCGGAATACGTCGTTCATGAGGCTCATGAATACCGCTGGTGCATTGGTCAATCCAAAAGGTACCACAACAAACTCGTAATGTCCAAACCGAGTTCGAAAGGCAGTTTTTGGGATATCACCTTCCTTAATCCTTAACTGATGATACCCTGATCGCAAATCGATCTTTGAGAATACCGTTGCTCCTTTCATCTGATCGAATAGGTCATCTATTCGCGGCATTGGGTACCTATTTTTCACTGTAGCATGGTACAAGTCCCTATAGTCTATACACAGTCGTAAGGATCCATCCTTCTTCTCTACAAAAATTACCGGTGGGCCCCAAGGTGAGACACTGGGCCTTACTATCCCTAAGTCCAGTAACTCCTTCAACTGCATTTGCAATTCCGGCGCCGTCATCCGATACGGAGTCTTGGATATTGGTTCTGCACCAGGTTTTAGCTCAATAGTAAAATCAAGCTCCCTCTCAGGAGGTAACCCTGGTAACTCGTTCGGAAAAACATCCTGAAATTCTGACAATACCGGGTACTGATCCAATGAGGGTTCCTTCCTTTCATTCACTACTTCCACTACATAAAGTCGACACCCTTGTCTCAAGCATCGCTTGACCTTCATAGTTTATATAAAGAGTAATGACACTTTTCTCTATACACCCTGGATCTCTACTGGTTTTCCTTCATCATCGACACAAAGCACCCAATTTGCGAAACAATCTACCAAAGCTCGATGAGCTGCTAACCAATCCATTCCAATGATTAAGTCATATGCCCCAAGAGCAGTGACATATACCTTCAACCTGGTAGTGCACACTCCTAGGTCTACTATACAATTATCGACACTAGGTCCTACAACTTGTTTTTCCCCTGAAGCCATCTCGACTTGTTTAAAGTCATCGTGCTCGTAGGCTGCCAACCCACTCTTTTCTAATGTAGATGGTGAAATGAAACTATCTGTCGCACCAGAATCAAACAAAATCTTGACATTGATATAATTTAGCGTACCTGATGACTCCACCACTGTGGATTGATGTTCGGCCTGGCGGTTGTTAACCGCTGCGTAAATCTTGTGGCTGCTACTTGATCTCCCCATCAGTGCCTTTCCCTCTCTATGCACAAACCCTGATTGTAACTCTGGGAAGTCCCGCTGGTAATGGGGTCCTTCGCACCTCCAACAGGTAACACGAGATTGAACTAGTGCGTTGTTATGTGACTGTCTCTGAAATGAGTTCCTTCCACTGGAACCCCTGCCCCTACTAGTTGTTCCTGGAGATGGTCATGGACCTGTCTGCACCATTGGCGATGAACGAGATGCTGCACTAGCTGCCATTGAAATCCCTGCAGCTACTATCCTTGGCACGACCCTGTTACCATATGGTGGTGGCCTTGAACCCCCTCCCCTAGGAAATGTCCTCGGGGTCTTTCCTACGAATCCAGGACGATGCGGAAATGTCGGTCTTGTACCCCCGGTTAGGTTCATGTGTTCTTCTGCGTAACGTGCATTTTCCATCGCCTCCTCTACTGAAGACGGTTTCCACATCCGTACCATAGCTCTTATCTTCGGGTTCAATCCATAGACGAAGCGCTCTGCCTGTCGTTGGTCATTGTCCATATACAAAACATATTTGACCAGTTCTATAAACCTAATCTCATATTCTTCTACAGTTCTGTTTCCTTGTACTAAGGCATGAAATGCCCCTACCTGTTGTTCTTCGTAGTATGCTGGTAGATATTTCCTTTGGAGCCTCTCCTCGAAAAGTTCCCAAGATACTGTGTCTGGGGTAAGGTCTCTTAACTAAAAAATTGTGATCTTTGCCTTTGAGTTGGATGCATAGTCCCTTAAGCCAAAACACCTTGCCATGCCTTCCAACCATGCTTCTACGCATTCACTGGCGTGACCTCCGGCAAACTCCGGAAGTTTGATCTTCTGCAATTCTCGCGTGATGTCTTCAGGTGGAGGTCCTCCCCCTGAATCCCTTGATTCTTCTGGATTACCCATTCCAGACGGTGGGGGTTCCACTTCAGTCCCTATCGGTTGGTGCCCCTTTAAAGTCTCGTTAATGGCTTCCAACGAGCGTAGTATGAGGGCTAGTTTGGGCGATGGTGTTGGCGGTGCCCGTGACGATGCTCCCGTGCCTCGACCCCTTCGAGTCCTGAACATCTTGTATGCCTTAACCTGCATCACCCCAAAATTATAAGGGTGAGTTCCAGGATGTTTCAAATTGGTGCTACTTAAACTTAGAAGCAGGGTTAGGCGTAAGTTTTCTTTACTTGTCTGTAAACAGACATTACTCTTTCAGGGGATTGGATAGGTTTGGGTTAGGATTAAGCATCTAATCTTGGTTTCTTCGCCCTTGCAAAAATAACTAGTGATTCCCTTGCTCTGTAGCTACGTTAGCCTTGTGCCTTACTTGTCACTTCCTATGCTTACTCTCCTAGTGCATATGCCACCTCCTTCCCGCTTGTCCTAGTCTAAGCCCTAACATCATTAATTAACTTTAAGGTAGATTAACCTTACACTTAAATAAAATAATTAATTTAAAATTATTATTACACTAATTTAACCCAAATTAACTTTACTTTAATTTAAACTAACTTGACCTTTATATATATAAATAAATTATTTATACTAAATTATTCAATTTACTTTAAATTATTTTTACACTTTAAAATATAAAAATAAATAAATGAACACACATGGATTCGGGCACGCATGGATTCCACGTGCCCTCCTGGCTTCCTCAAGCTCCCTCGTATCTAACCCCAAAATTCTACACCTGTCATCTCTTCAAATCCCTACACGTCCTTCCTCTGCCTCCACCCTCTCATCCGCTGGGACTTTCCTCACGTCATTCTTTCTCCACCACAGATCTACCTTTTCTCTATTCAGAGGTTTCTAGAATCTCCCCAGCCATGGCTCACATCCTCGCCATTGTTCTGAGCACCTTGCTAGCGCTGGCCATTGCTGTATCTATTTCCAGTTCATTTTGTAGAAACAAAGTATATTGATATGGTCACTGAAAAGATCCAGGACCTGGAGTCCAGTCTCTTCAAAATATTGGGAACCAATCCCAAGTCTGTACAATTTGTGGAGTTCGCTCTCAAGTATGGTAAGAGGTACGATTAAGTCCGCCAGCTTGTGCACAGATTTTGTACCTTCGTGAAGAACGCGGAGTTGATTGAGTCAAGAAATTGCATGAACCTTCCTTATACTTTGGTGATAAATGGTAATTTCCTCCTTTGCAGTGCGAAATAAAATGATTTGTTTGTAATTCCAGTTCTGTATGGATTTTGGTGTTTTGCTTTCGGTTTATTTCTTTTGTATTTATAAATTTATTCATTTGTGTATATGCATGTAGTTAGATGTGTGTATATGTATGCATATACATTGTCTTCCCGTATTGCCCACGGCCTTTTTCACCTAACTGTTAAATTCCCCGACTCAGTTTCGGGTTTCGAGGTTTCCTTATGCCCGATTCTGAGAGTTCCCTATCCTCACGGGCTCCCGATCTCCGATATTCCGATGGGCTACCCTCTGGCTTTAGCCCCTCCCCTGGCTATGCTTTGGTCCATGCGACCCTCTCCTATGTGACCACAGTCATACTCCCTGTCGGGATTCGGGGTTTCGCAACCCTCGATGTCGCGAACCTCAGTCCTCACAATCTCCCGATCGTCGATCTACCGATACAGTACTTTGTGCGTTAGCCCTCCGGGCTAAGCTCTTGGCCCATATGACCATTATCCCACAAGGTCACAGCCTTGTCCCCTGTCAGGGTTTCGGACATCGCAATGATGAAATGCATGACCCCCGTGTCTACGGGATTCCCGATACCCAATACGTCTCTTCCTTGCGCGTTAGCCCTTTCCGGATATACCGAGGTCCATGTGACCTGCTCTGGTGTGACCGCTGCCTTATGGATTCCCATCGGGGTTTTGTTCCTTCTCGAGTAGGAATTTCATCACTTCAAAATTCGCGATGCCTTTTAGCATTTACTTTTGGACAACGAATGGTTTAAAAATTTACAAAATATAAATTTTCAGCGCCCCTTTAAAATTTATTTAAAGCGGTTATAACTTTAAATTTGCTAGTTTTCATTTAAATGTCAAAGAAATCGGGATTCGGGGTTTTCCATAACAGATGATCGATGCAATTTGAATCACGAAACCCCAATCTCTGATTTTGCGATGCGATTAAGTCTTACTTAAAAAATCAGTTAATTAATTCGTTTTAAAGAAGGTTTAAGAGCTAAGTTAATTACATCGTGGTTTCGGGGTTCGCGGTTCTATAGGAGCACGTCTCTTGTCATCATATTTCCCAAAACTCTGATTTCCTAAATCCCGATAGCTTAAACCAATGATCCGTGTGACCTACTCCCATATGACCTCAGTCATACTCCTCGTCGGGATTCAGGGTTTTCTATGCTGAAATGTGCATGTCCTCTAGACTTGCGAAACTCTGAATTCCGATGAACGGTAACTTCGGCTAGCCCTCCGAGCTAGGCTCTCGGCCCACGTGACCATTGCCCCGTGATCACAACCTTCCCTCCTTTTGTGGTTTCGGAGTTCGCAGTTTCGTAGTGTGTGGACCCTTTGTCCATAGAACTCGCGATATTCCGATCTGCGATGCAATATGCCACCTGTCCACCGTTGACCCTTCCGTGGGCCCCGCTGTCCCTTGGCCCATCGGGAAATTGCGTTTCGCGATTTCGCAACTCTCGCTGCTATGTTCTTGGGACTCACGATATCCCGATGCCTTCACACCTCTCGTCGGGATTTCTCCTCCTGTCGTCGAGGACTTAACTCCCTCGCAACTCCATGCAGATCCGACAGCTGTCGGGTATCTGCCCGAGATCTGACGGCTCAGATCCGTTCCCCTGTGCAATAGACAACTCTCCTTTGGGATAATGATAGTTGCATGAACATTATGTGGTGTTAAAATTTCTCTCTCTGGCACGGTTAAAATTTGTATGGGTCTATTGTTCCTGAGATTTTTCATTATTAAAATTCACCGAGGCTAATACAGGCAAGTAGTTTACACCATTCCCGCGCAATACAAGTCTTCAAAATTTCCTTTTTCCTACTGCGCATTGGCAGTTCCTCATTTAGGTAAGTTCGAGATGAAGTAGGCCTTTTCAAGGTCTTGCAAGAGTCCTATTGCATTTTATATAGTATAATTCATGTAGTTATTAAATCTTGCCAACTTCAAGCCTTGGATAGAAGCTTCCCTCGACGTTTTCATAGATTTTAGGTGTTTATTCTACCCGAAACCTCATTGACAAGTATTGCTCAAATAAAATTAAGTTATCACCTCTCTTTTTCATGCTTAATAGCTTTATCAGGATGCTTTAAGGGTAGCCATTTTGTGGGAAGTGATCCTTCAAACTATCTAGTTTGTTACCATTATTTTAAAGGGCGTTCCTTTGAATATTCAGACTAATACTGTATTAGCCATTTATGATCTAGTAAAAGGGTATTACCTAAAGCAGTTGCTTGTGATATATATGAGACCATTTGCTTGGATAATGTAGGGGTGCTACCTTGAGTATATTTTTTGATACTCTATCAGCCGTATTGGATCAAGCCGAATGTTGCTTGACATAATCTATTAAGACGCAAATTGACGTGTTTTGTTTACAGGTTAAGTATGGATGGAGTTAACGCTTGGGGTTCTTGGTCCTTAGGCCTAGATTTCGAACTAAGACGCTCTGATACCAAATGTAACAACCCAATAATTTAAAACATCACATTATTTCATAAGCAATTTATTTCATAAACTGAGACTATAACTTCATAACATAATATCGATTTTTATAACAACAACTTTAGTAACTTAGATTTATCAATGAATAAATGATTTCATGGTAGAATGAAACAAATACATAATTTAACAATTTACCTGGTTCTGATGCTAATTTTTGTCGCCTGGCTGCCTTGTTGTTGCCTTCCTGCTACCTGATGCACAGACCAACACTGCCCAAACCTACTATCCTCCCTGCCAACTAGGAAAACTACCTAGCTCCAAGATATCTATGGATATCCTGGCCCCCGTGCCCAAAACCTCCAGCAATCCGGTGCCTCAACTGATCAAAATGTCACTGCCAGAAATTCTCTGCTCCCTGCAAATCCAACAGTCCTCCCACTCCATCCTCCGTCGAATGCCCCTCACGTAAACCTCCCCCTTCCTTATTCCTCCTTCACCGACCCATGCCTTTACTCCCTTACCTGCCCTCGTCAATGTCCCTGATCCTTCCTTTAATGTTTTATCTTCTCGGGATTAACATGTTATCCCTTGTTGGGTACGTAACCATTTTATAACATATATCATTGATCTCTTAAATTTATTTCTCATGTCATTAAATGTAATTTGTAGTTAAATATTTAATTAATTAATCACTATTATAACCTTTAATTAATTAATAACTTAATTAATATCATTAGATCAATCTTCGTTTAATTAATACCTTGTTAAGACAATTAATCCCCTAGTTAATTTTGACTTTATAATGCTTAAACATTTATCCAACTAGGGTCGTTACAGATAAAGCATTGATTTATTGGAATATTTATTTTTTTATATAGATTTTGTGTTTTAAGAGAGGTTTCTCTTTCTACTTTATTAAAAACATAAAGTTTGCAAATTCTTTTTCTTTGATAATTTTTATTGATACCAATTAGTCTATTGTTTAATTTCAGTGTTATTATGAAGTTTATTAAAGTTTGTTTATAATTTTGTAATATTTATTTTCCTTTCAAAATTAGCAATTTTATAAAGATAATTTTGACATTCTAAGTTAAGGTTATTAGATTCTTTTTAATAAACCATATTTTTTCTTATACTCAACCACATTGTAATAACATAGTTTTCTTTAATTAATTACAATACTATGATGTTGATATTTTGAAAGCATTTTCTTTTATCATACCCAATAACCAAATCAAGAAATAGCATATGCAATCCAACTTCTCTTTGACCTCAAATATATTTGATTAATTGTAATATATATTATTGTGCACATGCATACACATATTATTTGATTAATTGTAATATATATTATTGTGCACATGCATACACATATCTATGTAATAATAAGTAATCAACCTTCTCTTTAACATTAAATATATTTTATTAATTAAATATATTTGATTAATTGTAATATATATTAGTGTGTACATGCATACACATATTTATTTAATAATAAGTATTTAACCTTCTCTTTAACCTTAAATATATTTTATTAATTAAATATATTTGATTAATTATAATATATATTAGTGTGTACATGCATACACATATTTATTTAATAATAAGTAATTAACCTTCTCTTTAACCTTAAAAATATTTTATTAAGGTTAAACATATTTTATTAATTATAATATGTATTAATGTGCAAATGCATGCACATACATATCTATTAATGAAACTTATGACAAAATATAATTTTCTATATAATTCTTAGTAAAGTTTATTGAATATATTAATAATCTTAAGTCACAAAATTTCCAAATAACATTAATTAAATATTCAATAGAAATATTATTATTATTACATGAACATTTTTTATTTTTCATTATAACCTCTAAACATACCGTGAAAATAAAAGACAAAGATAGATGGATGGGAGCTTGTTACTCTACACTTCCCATAAAGAATGAGTCATGTCATGAAAAGATAAAGATAGATGGATGAGAGCTTGTTACTCTACACTTCACATAAAGAATGGGTGGAAGGTATCTAATGGTTAATAGTTCATTGTCTAGCGGTTTGGTGCAGGCCTCAAAGCTATAATTTCCCTAAGTAAAAAGTGTGGACGTCAACTTGAAAAATGGCATTGAATTTCTACTCGTGTGCAAATTTGCTAACCAATCTTTTAGTTTAGGTGCTATGGTTAACTGTGTAATTTTCCTAAGTAAAGGTAATCAGAAAGTATCTAATTGAGGCTAAAAAGAACAAGTTAGGCAAAAAGCCATGTAAAGGCATTTGATCACAGAGAGTGGAGTGTTATCTTCACATTTTGAAAATATTATGTGCAGGCAAGTGCATTATAGTATGGAAAATTTATCATTACTAATTATTGTACTTATAAAAATTATAATAAGTTCTCTAAAGCTTTATCTTAACATTTTGCAAAGATTATGTGGAGGCCAAGTGCATTATAGTATGGAGGAGTTATCTTTACTAATTACTATACTTATAAAAATTATCTAAACCTGAAATTCAAAAAGATGGCTTGATCATTTTTATGTGTATCAAATTTGGTATACCAAATTTATAATAACCTGTCACATACGTCTTAGAAAAAATTCTACTTAAAGTCAAATTTTAGGCTTCTTCACTTTATTAGTGGCATGTCCTTGCCTCGTTTTAATTATGAATAAACAAGTTTGAATCATAAATAGGCTATTTATTCTTTCTTAAGAATCATCCTACCAATTAGTAATTAAAACCATCATCATCTAACATTTCATAATTAAAACCATTATTATTAGTGGAGATATTAATGTAATATAACACATTAAAATAATAATAAAAATAAGAAATATTTATAAAAAAATAGCATATATATGGTTTCGTGGTGATCTTAAAAATAGATTATTATTATTAATATTATTATTATATATATAAATAAAGAAGATGTTATATAAAATAGAATTCATGAGAGCAGAGAGACATGAAATACAAACACAGAAATAGTTTGTATTCCACCCCATGAACAGAGATACATCACACTTAAATAAGTGTTGTGAGATCCAACTTATTCCACTCTTGGAGGGAGAGGTTGAGAGAATCTCTCAACATCCTCCAGCTAACCTAATCCAATCCCTGAACTCTAGTAGTGGCATTAATTAGGCATTATCTCTAACACTGCCCGTTAATGCCCACATTACAAAACTTCACAAATTACATAACGAAAAATGTTACAACACTTCGTTGGCATGATCCTTATCAATGCATACACCCACTCTAATGCTTCCGGATTGCGCTCTTTCTCTTCCTCTTCTTCGAGCTTTTCTTTCCACTCATTTAAAGTATAAATGTTTCAGATCATCATTCATGCACTTGTACGATTGACAATTTTGACAATCTCGGCTCACTGGGGCTTCCATGAGAAAAGATGTCAATTATTGATGCATTCTATGAACATTCCTTCATCTGTCGGATTTCTACTTTCAGTTATCCGTCATTATCTAGAAGAGCAGTTTGGATACGGAATGTCCTCAACATTCAAGTAAAGAAGGTGACTTCTAATCAAAGTAGTTGTTCTTGAAACCGGCGATGCCAGCTTATATCAAGATACAAGGGTTCCTATTTTACATAAATACTTACATTAAAAACTTTAAACATTAACACACATTAAAAAAACTTTAAACACGCCACCCCTTTCCTTTTTCTAGAACAGTTTGAGAGATGACTCTCGCGGTTCTTCATCACTCTCTAACTCTGATAAGTCATCCAAGTTGGCAATGTTTGCATTTTCTTTGCCATTCAGAAGATCCCTAGCACGAGTTCTACAATTCCAGGCTATATGTCCAATCTTGTGACAATAGAAACATTTTGTTGAACTCTTGGTTCTTCTCCTCTTACCTTTTGATAATAGTGCAATTTCATGCTGACCACCTATATCTGAGTCTTCAGAATATGTCATTTTTTCTTCAAATAATAATGATGCTACCATTCCTTCCAATGATTGTGAGGGTAATTGACTCAATGTGAATACAACATTGCTATATTTAGAAGATAGATTATTCAATAGAGTTTCTTTAGCATCTTCTGGATCTACTTCCATACCTGTCTCAGCTAATTGTTTAAAGAGAGACATTAACTCATTTATATGAGTAGAGAGACGGGTCTCATCATGCATTTAGAGGATAAAAAGTTTCAACTTTAAAGAAAACTTTGCATTAAGTGCCTTTTCCCCAAATAATTTACTTAATTGCTCCCAAATTACTTTAGATGATTTTTCCAAATCAATTAAATGCAATTCTGTGTCAAACCAATAATATCTTTAGCCTTTTCTTCCTTCTTTTCCCATTCAATCAGAAATTTGGGATCACTAGGAGAATGTAACGTCACCATCATTATGACTACAAGCAAAGCAGAAGACAGTTTTTTTTTTTTTCTTTCAGAGAAGAAGGTGACGACGTCAACAGTTTAACCACACCACAGATGATGAATGGAAGAACACAGTCCAGGCAATAGGATACTATGACACCGTGCACAGGCATGAGGGAAACTGGGAAAAACATGTGTATTACAACAAGGAGGAATGACTACCCGCCTGACGCAAAAAAGACATGCATAAAGGATAAGGGGCAAAATCCCCCTCCCGACACAATGACCTTGACAAACAAGACTAGAACCTCAAGGCGCGTGAACCAAACACATGATGGCATTCCACCCTTGCGCCAAAAGTAACTTACAACGCTCGAAGACACCCACACAGAACGCACTGATTCGGGCCAGGTTCTCATTGACGCTATCCAAAAGGGTGCGCCATGATCCCCTCCTCAATAATCATGGCATCGCCAGGTGACAGATGCGTCATTAACCTTGGCACAACACATCCTATCGGGACCGAGGACTCTAGATAAATCCGACACGCTAGGACGAAACGACTGACAGAGAGACTTACCCATACCCCACTCAATAGGGCAACAGAGGCAATTTGACTACAATCAAGGAAGAACTCAAGCCAATACGCGACTTCGTCAACAACCCAACCATTAATCACATCTAAAATTTGTCAAAGTTAACCATCTAATTTATCATCGGTTACTAATCTAATAGTAAGTCAATTTCAATTAGCCCATAAATTACAATTCTAATTTAACATAAAAATCAACAAGTCTAAATGCAAATAAGTCGATGTATGCCAATCCAATTTTAATCATTATTACCATCCATCTCGGCAATTCTAAATTAATCCAAATCTCAATCTACTAGCCATTAACATTAAATAACAACATTAACTATATTAATGTAGAATGCTACCATTATATCACTTATGAACAAATTAAATCTCAACCTGTCGTCTAGTTGTATTGACCGAACTAAGAAGACAAGTTGTCGATAAAATTAAAGGAAACTGTTGGGACAAGACAAGGTCATTAAAGTTAGCGATTTCCAAGCTGTTGGTTAGTTGTATTAATAATTTACAGACATCAACTACCACGAACAACACTTACACCAAATCGATCTTAATCCTCCTATTCCATGGGAATTCACCCTCATGGTATTTTCATATGTGCCTTACTAAAGTGGATGTGAAAACACTTGATGTCTTAGACCCCACAACTAGGTCACTCAAATGAAACATTAAATTTCACTTCAAGGCATCACTGTCGACTTAAAGAATTTCCATGTTGGTTTCGTATATTTAGATCTAGAGTGTTAGAAATGGTGTAAGAATTCCCACAGCGGCTATGTTTCTTGGACTCAAATTTTCTGAATTCTTTATGAGAATTTTGAAACCAATAATCATCATTTGGCCCACTTAATCAAGCTTAGGTACTAATATATAGTTTAATATTATAACGTTCCTTGATCAAATGTATTTCCATACCCAAGGCATGTAATATACCGTTCTCGAGAATTTTGTAATTGTGGTTTGAAGGAATAAATCCATGCTCACATAATAATAACTCACCCTACTAATTGATTGAATCCAATCATGGATCTAGGTAAATACAACAGATGGTTACTAAAATAAAAATAAAACTAGCCTTCAATCCGTATCCCCATCCCACCAATACATATCCTCCTCTCACGCAGGAACACGAAAACGAAAACGTAGGCACATGAAACGAAAACGCAAGCACTAATAGTGGAATAATACAGTCTTAAAATCTTGTAGCTCAGATCAGTAAATAATGATCGACGCACTGTCGATCGTATTCACAGTAATAGGTTTCATAACAAGCATATAGTTTGTCGATTGCATACAACAAATACAAGTTACAGTCGCGGAGGAATTGGTATTCCATGTCGCTGTCTCAGTAAAGGATATTCCATAATGCAGAGGAGTTGGTATTACAGCACGGTCATGGTTACCAAATGCAGTGGAATGGTGTCACAACAAGGTCGCGGTTTGCAAAAGCAACAGTAATTACAACGCAAGAAAAATACATAATTGCTTATCTAAATAAATTGCAATGAAACACATTCAACACAAGAAGAATATAGTCTGTGCAATCGATTGATTGTACCAGATCTTACTCACTAATTATAATAAAAAACGTGTTGTGGTGCAAAGAACATTGTCCAGAAATTCAATCCACTCAAAAATGTGAACAGAGAAGGCCAAGGCACCTGGAGTATATTGTCATCATTGTTAGAATTTACACCAACGAGTCTACATAGGATTCTTAGGATATGGTCATAGTTGGAGGATTGTTTGTTATTCTAAAACAAAATTTACAGTCTCGTAGTCCATAAAAAAAACAGAAATTGGTTGGTTGCAGAAGTCAATAAAATCACCACTGGAAATTGACATTCTAACACTCTTGGAAGTTGGCGTCTAGCTGCTAGTTGACGGAAGGAATGAGGGTTCAATGCAACAGGTTAAATTTTAAGATGGGTTAATTCCCTCGCGCAGGTTGTCAACAAAACTCAGTCAAGCGAAGGTTGTCAATCAATTGGACGTCGCAGAATAACATCCTCTTCATAAATTTAAGGTGCAGAGGTAATAAAAAGGGACGCAACGAAATGGCCATGAAAAAAAACACAGGGTTATGCTGCAAGGGAGGTATCCCACACAGAGCTAAATTGACCATCGATACACAATGCATATTTAATTTATCCAAGAATATAAAACAAAGGGTTAAGATTTATCCATCAATACAAACGCAGAGTTATAATTATGGAACTAGGACCGATAACAATGGAAGATTTACTCGACATAAAAAGGCGGAAGACTACATGCTACCTGGAAAATTCAACAAGGGTGGATGACTGGAAAGAACCTCCTTCGCTTCTCATCCACGCACAGAAAAGCAGGGCGTTGAGATCCATAGGTCTATTAATGCCGAAGTGACAACCGTAGATCAGGCTCTTGGCCAACTGCTCAGGCGCGGACTGATGAGCTAGGCACGAAGGCAAAGATAAACCACAATCATCACAATCAAAAACCACAGGACGGTCCAGACATGCAGGGATCGAGGGCCATGGGAAAACAACATCGAGCTAAAGGCTATGGGGAAAATTTTAGTCATCAACTAAAATGCTAAGACAATCATTTTCCTTACCCAAGTAAACATGAAGAACTAAAAGCATAATCATACTAACAATCTACCGTGCGGAAATAAAGGAAGTGTAGCATTGCCCAATCGCCCGCTCTGAGTTGATGTCCCACGCGCTTCGTGCAAATCCCGCTTGCCGACTGATGAGACTTCACCGGTACCTCCCAGCCATCGCTAGGGGTACTCTTCTTCCCCCTTAGCCCCCCAAGCTACAAAAGGGCCACACACACTAACTAGAGAATCAACTAGCTCCCAACTCACCTCGCAAGGCCGAGCTACCACTCCTCACCGAGCTGGGTATCCCAACTCCCACAAGCTAAGTCAGCCAAGTATATATTTCTGCAGCGTAATGTTATACGCAAATAGAAGAGATCCATTATCGTTTTCCTCCCTCCATTATATAGAGTTTCGAAGTCCCTTACTTTTCCAAAATCTCATTTTATTTGTTGTTTCATAAATTAATTCATAAAAATCCTCCCCGTACATGTGTCACCCATCCCCTTCATTCCTCTGAAACAAATTTCTTTAATTAATTAATTACTCTTATTTCCCTCACCCACCTAGAGTCATTCCTAGAATCTCTCCTAGGTGTCCCCAAATTCCCTTACAGGTTTTAATGACTTTCCTTATTATTAATTTACTAGATCAGTTCAAGTTTAGAAGGTTCTTTAATGCTAGATACCTTACTAAGTTAGACTTTCTGATTTTTCCTTATGTTTCCCCTTTCTTTCCATGTTTCCTGCTTTTTCCTAGTTTCCTAATTATTTTAGAATTCCCTCCTTCCCCTTTTTATTTAAACTCAAAAAGGTAACTGAAGAAACTTACCCCCTTTCCCTTTTTCTTTTTAATGAATGAATTTTTAATTAGCATAATATAGTAAAACAATTATTTCCCCCTTTTTAAATTTTATCCCAAAAGATTTTTATAAATCCATTTAGTTGCTTACCCCCTTCTTGTCACAATATTAATGATGATTATCATTATTATATATTTATTATTATTATTATTGCTACTATTATTATTATACAAATATTCTTATTTTACCGCAAGTTTCACCTAGACCTAGATCTTAAATTTCGAGGCAGAGCGACATTTTATTTAGGAAAAAAATGTTTAAATTTTTCTTATCACGTTATTCTTCCTAGGGGCATCTAGGTTCGTCCAATTATTATTTAAAAACATGACGTGCCCTTCAGAATGCACTAAGTGCTCCAAGGGCGTCACTCACCTCTGTCCATTTTTCTTGCGCGACGTGCCCTATAGGACATACCACATGCTCCAAGGGTGCCACTCACCTCTTTCCATTTTTCTTGCTCGACGTGCCCTTCAAGATGCACCACGTGCTCCAAGGGTGCCACTCGCCTCTTCACTGACTTGGTAGACATCAAAAACCCCTAGAGTCAATACTCCGCCAGGTGATCTTGTGGGAGACTAAGGGCCTCTAAGGAATAAGGCCCCCGCCTTATTGCGCTCCCCTTAGAATCATCATCAGCGACTGTCGTAGTCTACCGTCATGACATTGTGGTTCCTCTCAAACTAGTTAATCGTTAACCTACAATTCGAGCCACGACAGGAGTGCTAGTAGGTTGTGGCAAGGATGCTATCCACACCTCTCCCTCAACATCTCTTGTAGTCCTACGTGACCCCTCCACTCCACATGTGATTCTAGTCAGCAAGCTATCGTCAACCTGCATCATCAATGAATCATGTTACAAATATATCCATAATCATATCATCTAATCAAATGCACTAATATCACATATAAAAAGATCAAACCCCAATAGTTCACTCCTCGGCTCGATCCAAAGTCCAAGGGGTTCCATCGATGCCTCTGCATCCACGAGGTCCAAAATTCTGCACACTCAGGAAAATTGACTTAATAACACCTGTCTATGTTAATACAGCATAATAACATGTCATCAATTCACGACGCCTCATAATCATGATCAAATGTTTAATAGTATAATAATCCGAATCACTTGCGAGAAAGTGTCCTCAAAGAATAAGTTCATTCAGGGCGAGCAAGAGAGGGATGTTACATACGCCCCCTCTTGGTCTAAAATTTGTCCCAAAGTTTCAAAGTATATAAGTGCCAAAATAATGTGTATCACAGTATCATAAGTCTATCAATCAAACAAAAATGGAAAATGTTGGCGCATATCATATGCGTCCTCCCAGGTCACTGAGTGTGGACTATAGCTGTCCCACTGGACCTTGACCTGCTCTATTGTTCGATGTCATAGTTGTCAAATGCGATGATCCAAGATGTGGATCGGCTCAGCCATGAGTGCACCCTCATCCGACACCCGCAATGTGCTCAAGTAAAAACATGTGTAGGATGACTAATCATAATGTCTCAAACAGAGATGTGAAAGGCATCATGCATGCGCCTCAAGAATCCATCAAGGCTAGTCACTAGGCCACGGATCTCTCCTTTTCACACTCTCGTAGGATCCCACGAACCTACGGTATAGTTTATCCCCTTCTTTCAAAATTGATAAATCGCTTATGCAGTTTCAGCCGCATAAATACTCGATCGACACATCGTAACTACGCTCGACATAAAGCGTATCGACATAACACTGTTGTCGATCCTGCTCTTCCTTGATCCTTTGTCTTAGTTTGCATTTAATATTCCATATCTTGGATCACTTCTAGTCCCACCAGGACCGTATCCTCAAGTCGATCCCAACTCGAGGCATCCGACACGGTCGCTCATAAAGAAACTTGAAAGGCGCCATCTTAATGGCACTTTGGTAACTGTTGTTATAAGTGAATTCTACCAGTGGAAAGAATTATTTCCAACGCTTCTATTGGTTCATCACATACATGCACAACATGTCTTCCAAGGTCTAGTTCATTCGTTCAGTCTGCTTTTCAGTCTCCAAGTGATACATAGTACTAAAGTTAAGTTGGGTTCCCAAGGCATCTTGGAAACTCATCCAAAATCATCTAGTAAATACCGATCCTCGATCAGATATAATCCTTCTAGGCACGCCATGTAGCCTCACAATCTCACTGATGAAAAATCTAGTTATTTCAGGTTCCTGATACATCGTATGCACAAGAATAAATTGAGCACTCTTTGTCAGAGTGTCGACTACTATGAAAATGGATTTATGCCTCCTTGTCGTCAGTGGTAATCCAACAATAAAATCCATTGAAATAACCTCCCATTTCAATTCCAGAGTAGCTTGTGGTTGTAGTAATCCTACTGGGTGTCTATGTTCATCCTTTTCCTACTGACATTCTAGACATCTAGCCACATAGTTGACTATGTCTGCCTTCATCCCCTTCCAGAAGAATAAGGGTTTAAGTTATTCCCTCATCTTCATGACTCCCGAGTGAGCCATGTATACTGCTCTATGAGCCTCGCTTAGGATCAATCTCCGTGACTCGTCATTTGATGGTATGTAAATTTGATTTTTAAACCTCAATAATCCATCGTCTTCAAATGTGAATCCTTCAAATATTAATACCATCATTGTGTTTTGTTCGATAAAAACCCTCGACCTCCTTGTACCAGTCATCATCACCCTGTAAAGTTAGAATATTTTCACGTAGATTTGTCTGAAAAGGAAACTCCGAAAATATGTGTGGTCTCTGACTCAATGCATCTACCACTCTATTCACAATTCCTTTTATATAAGTAATCTTGAAGTCGTACTCATTAAGCAATTCCGACCAACATTGTTTTCACGCATTCAGGTCGCTTTGCGTAAAGATGTGTTGTAGTCCACAGTGGTCGGTCTTTAGTTCAAATTTTCATCCAACAAGGTAGTGTCTCCAAACCTTCAAGGTGTATACGATGGATAACAACTCCAAATCATGTGTCGGGTAGTTCTCCTCATGCCTTCTCAGTTTCCTGGAGATGTAAGCGGTCACTCGTTCGTCTTGCATCAAGACTCTGCCTAAGCCTTTCCTGGATGCGTCAGTGCATACCAATAAGTTTGTGTCCATGTCAGGGACCTGTAGTATCGGTGTTGTTGTCAACAACTCCTTGAGCCTCTGAAATGCTTCCACACATTTCTCGGTCCAAACAAACTTCTTTTTCTTCTTCTGCAATTCTGTGATTGGATTTGCTATCTTCGAAAATCCCTCGACGAACCATCAATAGTATCCTACTAAATCCATGAAGCTACGCACTTCTGGGACATTTGTCGGTGCAAGACATTCCATAATAGCCTCGACCTTTGTTGGATCCACGGCGATACCTTCGTCAGAGATGACATGCCCTAAGTAGTGAATCTTCGATTGATAAAATGAGCATTTGAACAACTTCCCATACAATTTGTGCTCTCCCAAACACTGTAGTACCAAGCGCAAGTTATCTTCATTCTCCTCCGTCGTCCGAGAATAAATCAAAATATCGTCGATGAATACTTGGACAAACTTGTCCAAGTACTCGCGGAACACCCCATTCATAAAACTCATAAATACCCCTGGGGTGTTTGTCAGTCCAAACGGTAAAACAATAAAATCATAATGTCCAAACCTCGTCTTAAAGGCAGTCTTAGGGGTAGCATCCTCCTTCATCCGTAACTGGTGATACCCTAATCACAGATCGATCTTTGACAACACTTTCTCACCCTTCATTTGATCAAACAGATCATCAATCCTCAACAACAGATATTGATTCTTGATCGTTGCCTTGTTCAATTGACAGTAGTCAATGCAGAGCCTCCATGACCCATCCTTCTTTTGTATGAAAATAACAGATGCACCCCACGGTGACACACTTGAATGTATCATTCCTAGGTCCAACTATTCTTTTAGGTGCATTCTACACTCCTGTAACTCTGGGGTCGACATCCGATAAGGCATTCTAGCTATCGGTTCAGTCCCTAGTTTTAGGTCTATAGTAAACTCCAATTCCCTCTCCAGAGACATCCCAGGTAACTCCTCTGGAGAGACGCCTGCAAACTCTCTCACCACCGGAAGGTGTTCTAGACCTTCCACTACTATCGTTTCATTTAACGCAAGGATCGCATAAAGCTTTCACCCCTTGCGCATGCTCTTCCGTATCTATAAGGAAGAGATAAACCTCAGGGAAACTCCCTATTTCCGACCTACAATCACACGTCTTTTTCAGGGGTGATTTTAAGAACCCACCCTAAAATTGTATATATAATAAATGGGAGAATCCCCATGATACATAAGAAAAAATGAAGGCTATTTTATCAATTATATAATATGTATATATATATATATATTTGGTGAATCTTTTAGTCAATTATATAATCTTGTAAAATCTTGGCGAATATTTCACTGAATTATAAAATCTTGGAAAATCTTGGTGATTTTTTCACTGAATTATATAACCTTGTAAAGTATTGGAATTTTTTTTGATAAAGTATAAAACCAATATATAATAATATGTAAATGTGTTCATTAAACTGTATTATACTCATTTAAAATATTTGGAGAAAGAAGCATAGTTTGTCCATCCTTTAGACAATGTTGCAAGCATCAAGGGTTTTGTTTGTTAAGGTTGTTCCAAGGGATTACATGACATCAAGGATGGAAACTAGGGAAGAGTGTTCCAAGGGATTACATAAGGAAGGAGTGGAATGAACTACTGGTTTTTATTCAAAGGTATATAACTTGTGAGGGAAGGTATAATTCAACTTCCCTGTATCACATTATATTACTGAAACATTTCACAGGTACTCATCCACTCAATATGCCCTATTTTCTTTGGCACTGCCCAGTAAAAATGTCTAACAAGGTCAAAGCCAATCCTGCTAAGGCTAAGACCAAATTTTTTCATTGTGCTTTGATTAAATTACTCATCATTGAAGAACTGAAGAAAAGGAAGAAAACATGGGGGTATTTTTTGTTTTGGTCTGAGTTCACCTATGAAGAAGATCTTGAGAATCCTCTTGGAAATAAGAAGAGATTCA
>ML779481.1:203586-218865 GCA_009831015.1 Picea engelmannii | reverse complement strand
AATGTTTGAATTGATTGACAAGTTTGAAAGTAAATTGTCACCTACTTATCAGTCAAGTCTTACAGAGTATTGTAAAGGAGTTGTAGCTTTAGCCATAAACATAAATGTATATTCTATATAGTATAATTCCAAATTCTTACAGATATCTATTGGGAGTTTTTCCTTTAGCCATAAACCTAAAATAAACATGATATATAAGATAAGAATAAGAAATGTTTACCTAAAATTATTTGAAGTTTGATGAAAAAGGGATAAGAATAAGAAATGCTTACCTATATCTATATGAATAAGAATAAGAAATGTTTACCTATATCTATACCTATAGGAATAATAATAAGAAGTCCCTGAATTGTTTTTTGAGTGTGCCTTATATCTATCAGGAGGGTTAGCAGATTTGTGTCCAATGGAAAGAGAAGAGTTCAAAGCTAAAAGAATGAAATTTTTTATAGACTATGATGTTGCATATCACATCATTCCTATGCTAAAGTTTCATTTTTTTACTATAGGATGAAAACCCAATTTGCAACTACATGTATATGGATAACAGTATGATAGCAGTAAAGGAGAAATTTCAAATCTAGAAGGTATCAACAAAAGTTATGATAGCCCTCGTCAGGAGTGTACAAGCAGGTCTTGTAGTAGACCATGTCCATTTCTAATACTTGATAAAGTTTTCTTGCTTCTCCTCCATAGGAATGAAAGACCCATAAATTGAATGTTATTCAAAGTCTCACTACCATGAAGTTTCAACATCCAATTCTCCCTATAAAATGCTTCTTTTGATTGATGTCAGTGAAAAAATAGCATAGAGTACTCAATCATGATCTAATMTGGGCCATGTTGCAACTCTGAAAGGCATGTTTCACCATCTCTTCTTTATGAAAAAAAACAGACGATTTGACAATCTAGTGTTGTGCAACAAAACTTGAACTAGACTCTCTTTCAGTGCCATCCAACCTATTACCCCTCAAAATGCATGAGCATCTTGAGATATACTTTCCATCAATACAAGCCTTGTTGTCATGATGATTTTCAGTAGATTGGAACCTGTAGCTTGAGGACATGTATTTGGAGCCTAGCCAGTCTTGAAATGTTACCCAAAGATAGCCTTGTGAAGAGTTGCAATGGCATTGGAGGAAGAATGTGGTTTTGTTGTGAAGGATGGAATTTCTACAGAGTATAAAGTTTCCATCAGACAAGCTTGAACAACAAGATGCAAGTCAATGCATCTTTCTGGGTATTAACTATTGGAAACAATCCTCAAGTCACAACTATTATGCAGGTTGTAACTGTTAGTTACTCATTCTAACATTACTACTTGCCAACAACAAATCTTCCAGCACTGATATCCGTGTAAGATAGGAAATATGATTTCAGATCTGTTCATATGTGGTAAATACATCAAGTTTCCCAACATACCCACATTGTACAGTAACTCACTGATCTATGCTAAGTTTAGCACTGTTTTCATGAATGCCTTGCTTAAAATACTGTTGTTTTGACTTGTGATTTCGCTGACCTCTGACGTGCAGATATTTTCCATACTAAATATGAGCCCAAAACAACATTATCCCATGAATTATCATGCAAATATTGGCCAAGGAAAAAGTTCCAAGAATATCCTCATGCCCAAAGATGAGTTCAAACCTCTTCTTCTACTTGGCATAATCAGCATAGTAAAGTTAGCATGCTTTCCAACTATACCCAAGGAGTTCGAATTAGTATCCAAACTTGACAAAATTAGAATAGGTAAGTTCGACTTGGTTTTCCTGCTTGGTTTAACAATACCAACTTGATTTATTGCCTTTATTTGCATGCAAGGATTGGATAGACAAAAGGTCATATCGGGATTTTGTGCTTTAGCAAAATTAGATAAACTGCTAAATACACCAAAGGAATTGAATCAGCTTTTGTGCTTAACTATTTTTAGCAGCAAGTTGATTTAGGACCTTTTTTCTTGACTAGTTTAGCAAGGATACTAAGTGTGGATACAAGGCAAATTATGGTGCAATAACAGTAAATATTCCCAGTTATTAAAGAATAATTTAGTAACCTATGAGGAGGGTCAAATTAGGAAATACATTGAGTGTGATTAACCAAGCACGCTAGGTTTTTGTTTGAGAAGAGATAGTAAGGCAAGTTAGAGTTTTTGGGAAGTCAAACCTAGCAAGGAGTTATAACTTGAGGGAATTGAAATTAGGGTTTCGGCCCATGGTAGATTTAGAACCTCTTAATCATGGAAACCCTCCAACTAGCTGGCATGTATCACACTAGGAGAAAAATCCACCTACTGAACATTGCACTTGACACATCATCCTTCACCTATCGGAACCTAGAACCATTCCACCACTACACACTTGGAACCATGACATCGCACCTTATGCCTACCACACATAGAAACTGCTAAATATAAAATAAGGGAGCAGAAAGAGGCCAAAGCCAAAGCACAAGTACAACACCAATAAGAACACCATGATACAAATAATAGTCACGTGAAGCAATGTGTAAGCACCATCACCAAATATTCAATAGCATACTGATATTTCAACCATAGATATGCCACCACAGAGAGAGAACCAATGGATGAGCCCTTACCACTGATCACACAAGGGATAAAACAAACTCATCCAATCCATAGCCAAACCCTTGGGGACTAGACCCATCATACACAAGCATAGATGTAGTACTCTCTAAACATAATAAGAATTATACCAATAACAACACCATGATGCTAAGAATAGTCACATGAAGCAAAGTGTAAGCACCATCACCTAATATCCAATAGCATACTGATCCATCAACCATAGATATGCCACCACAGAGAGAGAACCAAAGGATGAGCCCTTACMAYTGATCACACAAGCGATAAAAGAATCYCATCYARTCCAAAATAMTCAAGMARCCTAATGGAAGTTCCATCTCCAAKTCAAGTCACATMTCATGAAGTTATCATCCTGCAAATCCCTGTAATGTGTGATAAAATCCACCCATACAATTCTCATGCAGTATGAGGGGTAACAATGACAAAAGTGGAAATAATATAGCACATTGATGATTGAGGACTAGATGCTCAGTACTTGTGGTTATGGATTCCAATTTTAATTCCCTAAATAGTAATAAATGATAGTAGCTCTGGCTGTAGGAATTTGTTGTCGATACAAATGACTATATCCATGTCAACAAAGCAAGCTAGATCCCTAATGTAGTATTGTAACACCGTTCACTTCTCTAGCATGATGTAATTATATAAAACAGGATGGTAGAGTCAAGGATGTTGTTCTATTCCTCAATAAAATCCTAATGAAGGTCAGAATCAGCAGATACAGGCAGCAGATCTTCAAGCAGGATAAGAATCTAGGTGAAATTTGAACACCAGTAGGCTAGAGAATTTGCAGTAAAGTGATTCATGAACAGTAGATGTGGACCTCAGACTCCAAAATCGTACAAAGTTCATCCAGACTGTCAACATCAAAGAATATTCAATAAAGTGACTAGGGAAGACTAAAAACAATGGATCAATATCATCAGTGTAAAGAAAAAATAGATTCCAACAATACCAAAGTTCCATAACAAAGGAAGTACAACTCAATCTGCAGACAAGTCGGAATGGTCTTCTTCAATTCCACCAGGAGTTTTAACCTACCTGTGAACAATGTGAAGTCGCTAGGTAGGTACCAGTTAATGATGATGAGGATGGAAGATGGTTTTCTATTTTTATTTTCTATGTTGTTGCTAAGCACCTTGAAGACTAACTATAGTTGGACACCTTATCCATTTTTAAGCTTTTTCTTTTGAAAAGTTATCACTACTAAATTGATGTATTTAAGAATAAGATGGAGTATTCAAATATGTATACAAACTTTTTTAATAGTTCTGAGTCTGTGTCCTTGGTGAGGAAGATTTCTTAGCTGTAAACTGTATAAGTTTTTCTGMTTCTTGTAGAGGTATTTTDATTTGACTTCCAAAATGTACTCAGAAGTAATATTATTCTGAAATAATATGAAGCCTTAGAACAATAAAAGAAGTGCTACAAGAGCATGCAATGCTTTTAGATTTAGCCTAAACATTCACTTGGAAGCCAAAATTATCAGGCCTCGCTATTACACAAAATTCACTTGAGCACATGATAACTTAATACAAAAAGTGACTCTTCAGAAAAAAGGAAAAAAAATCCAGATGTCAAAAGATGTTTTACCTGCCAGAGGGGAAATATCATAATCATCTATCTAAACAGAACCCAAGGCAGATCTAAAGAGAAAAAAAATGTCATAAAAATACAATGTTTAAAACTTGGCCCAGCGAATGACTCAGTGAGGCCAGAGTGTGAAAGTTTGACTTAGACTCACTAAAATATCAGATCACTGATAAATATTTACCATGAATTCACTTAGTTTCTTTTGTACAAGCAACACTTGCATAAGCTGCAACTACTGGATCTTTGTCTATATTTGTAAGCACAAGAGTCTTTGTTGTAATTGTTAACTCAACACTCCAACGAACTTCAACTTCTTCTACAAGTGCCTTGATATTTTCTTCTTTCTCTTGTCAAAGATAAATGAATCCTACATTGTGACCGATTTTAACTTTGAAGGGGTAAAACAACTTAAGCCCATTCAGTGACTCCTGGGTCAGTTTTCCAATATTGCCATTCAGTGGGAGACCTTTCTCTCCAGTCTTAGTGGAATGATGATAATAGATCCTTTCAGATCTTTCCCTCTCCCACTACAGATATATCTACKCTGTCCCAAGAAGTCCTCTCCATCCCCCACAGGACAACAACATTTATCCATATGCACTAAGCTCAATACATAGAATCAGGATAGTCACTAAATATAACTTGTATCTCAAGTTTCAACCTTTATAGGTGGGATTGGGTGTTTCCCAATAGGGCTAGGGGTATTCTTTTAAACCTGCAGTTATCTGCTATTTAGAGAATAGAAGAGCATTCTTTCAAGCTGCTCACTGAATTGCATAACTGATTCTTGTTGATCTTCATAACACGTTATGAAAATAATTTCTTGCTTTTCATAACACACAAAACATCTTTGCAATTTTGATGAATAACTAGGGACTTCACTTTTATATTCTTAACCATTATGTGGTTTTATCTGCCACCCCACAAAGTTAGAGATTGAAGGATTAACACCTATCATGACCATGGAATTACTAGCAGTAGTGAATAAATTGCTTTGACATACTTTAAAACTGGAATGAAATAACAGAGGGAAGGTTGAATGCTAAATGAACTCCATAGGAAAAATCCAAACTGTAAGATAATAATTAATCAAATGGCCTAGGTAAAGTAGGTGATCATAAGGGCTATGCAAAAAAGTAAAATATCAAATTAAAATGAGCTTGGCATGGAGGTAGACTCCTGGGTCAGTGCCCTACACTGCCATTCAGTAGGAGGCCTCCTTCCTTTACAGTCTCAATGGGGAGATGACATTAGGCCCTTTAAAAGCTTACTATATCTACGTGGGGTATCCATTTAATCCTATATCGACCTGGTAAGTGAGGTATTATTGATTACCAATTTGTACACTGGGTTTCTCACTGATCTTCATAACTATTAACACCTGATGGAAATGTTGTCTTCCTTCAGAGAACACACAAAATATGTCTCCCATCTTGATGAATAATTTGAGTATTTCAAATTTTTTTTCTTAACCATTCATGCTTTTAATTATTGATACATCTGCCCTGCTGAACTCCTATTCCTCCTAATGAGCAAATGCCAAACAGTGAACACTGATGTTTCACACATTATCAATTTTCCTCAAGATAATGTCAACCATGTTGATGCAGTCTATGATAAGTTGCTCTGCAACAGTGAGGATTTCATATGGCCTATAGATTCTAGCTTTCATGGACGGTTTATAATTGATGTGGAGTTTCTGGACCTGAAAATTGCTACAATGAATGTAAGAAACACATGTTTCTTTTTGTGCATATTTCTAGAATGCTATAATTTTTGTATATTGTTTGGTTCAGATAATTCAATATAATCTTTGATTGTGGAATATACATGTCCAAATCAAGCACTGCTTTTCATAATTGACTTTTACTAATTGACAATGAAGGGTGGAGAAACTTGTTCAATATGGCCCAATGAAGGAGAAATGCAGTGTCAAGCAACTAAGGGTGCCTTAAAATGCCTTTCTCGTATGTTGGATGATGGTCTCCACACGGATGTAACTATTAATACTAATAATGGTAGTGTTAGAGCACATCGGGTTGTTTTAGCAGCACGATCCCCTGTTTTTGAGAGTATGTTCTTGCATGATCTCAAAGAGAAAGAATCATCGATAATTAATATTGAAGACATATCTGTGGAAGCTTGCATGGCTCTTCTAAACTACATCTATGGAGGTATCAAACATGAGGACTTTTGGAACCACATGATAGCTTTACTGAGAGATGCTGATAAATATGACATTGGGGACTTGAAAGAATCTTGTGAAGAAATCCTTTTGGAGGATATAGATTCTAAAAATGTTCTTGAGAGGCTGCAAGAGGCCTGGCTTTACCAGCTTAGTCGACTGAAGAAGTCATGCTTGATGTACTTGTTTGACTTTGGAAAGATATATGATGTGAGGGATGATTTGAACATGTTTTTCCAGCCTATATGGTCACATTGGATGCCTGGCCATGAGCAATGGGTGGTATGATAAGAGGCTTTCCAACTATCTAACAGATGATGAGGATCAATCATTGTTGTTGGACCGTGTTTTCTACAACAGGGCGTGCTCTCTGAGATCCTCTGAGATAAAATACTCACATCAGTTGTTGAGAAGCTTTCCAAGGGAGGTGTATATGCTTTGACAATTAAAGATTGGTTATTCAATTGGTCTCCTGAAGATGAAGAGTTGATTTTTAATAACATAAATTTACATGTAAAACTTCCATCTTCCATGGCTATTATAGGGTCGTTCTCCTCAGGCGAATCTGCACTCTTATCATGTATATTTGGAAAGATGGAAAAATTCCTGCAAGGTCCCATCCATGCCCTAAACTACTTTAGAAAACAAATTCATTTTCAAGGCCTCACATGTAGGGGATTTGAAGCTTACCAAAAATTTTGTTCTCTTAGAGATGTAGAGTTGGTGTTGTAAACCTAGTGATGTAGCCTACACTTGAGTATTGCATTCTTATGCAAATGGAGAAAGTGATAGAACAAAATAAGACTCTTGCAGACAAAACATGCAGGCATGATTTATCCCAGTTGAATCTACATCCCCTTGAGAGACTTGTCATAGTTTACAACAAATGTAACTTTCCCACAGGAATAGTATATCACTTTCCAGAATTGGAGAGCAGAGTTTAGATACAGATTTGGATACTTTCAATGCTATCATTTCCAATCATGGGAGTTTGTACCAAGCTGCAAAAAAGCATGATATCTTAAGGAGGTTGCACCAAGCTGCAAAAATGCATGATATCTTAACACCCATCAAGGAAAATGGTTTGAATCTATATTTAGTAACATACTCTATCAAGAACATGTGTGGAGGGATTTGGATAGAGGGAGATAATGTTCTCTTAGAGATGTAGAGTTGGTGTTGTAAACCTAGTGATGCAGCCTACACTTCAGTATTGCATTTATGCAAATGGAGAAAGTGATAGAACAAAATAAGACTCTTGCAGACAAAATATGCAGGCATGATTTATCCCAGTGGAATCTACATCTCCTTGAGAGACTTGTGATAGTCTACAACAAATGTAACTTGCCCACAGAAATAGTATATCACTTTCCAGAATTGGAGAGAAGAGTTTAGATACAGATTTGGATATTCCTGGAGGAGAGATCTAGAGCCATTACTTGGCCTATATGGTCACATTGGATGCCTGGCCATGAGAAATGGGTGGTATTATTGGAGGCTTTCCAACTATCTAACAAATGATGAGGATCAATCATTGCTGCTGGACCATGTTTGCTAAAACATGGAATGCTCTCCGAGATGCAGTGACTCATCTATTTGGAAGTGCTATGAAACCTTCAGGCAATGCCAATTCAAAGGTCCAGTGAATTTTTATCATTCTCTTTGGCATTATACAACTTGTTGTGTTGGCTAGCCTGGCTACCATGGTAATTGTGATAGTTATTTTCCTATTTCTAGCCTCTTAAAGAATACAGAAATGCATGTCACAAGCAATGTCTTTCAAGGAAAACCATATGAATTGAGATAATTAAGTTGTGGGCTTGGAAACAATGGTTTTGTAGAAAAGAGGAGGTTTCATGTACTAAGGAATGCATTTACCCAATGAGGGTTATGTACATAGCTTGTGACACAAACTATGTGCAACATTTTGTTTGTTTTTTTGACAATACTGCTTATATTATATTAAGAATCAAGATATCTGATACATGTACATGAAGATCACTACACCCAGGGGGAAAAGAGAGGACAGAAAAACACCCCATGCATAGGCAAGGAAGGCTAGCATATTTGCTTTAGTGCTGACTTGAAGACTCTCTACATATTTTTTAAAAATGGCAATCTTGACAACAAGTGGATAGCCAAATCTAATCTAAAACACAAACTTCCAAACGAAGTGAATTGTGTTGCTCACGAAAAATGGCTTGCCTGTTGAATCATCCATTTGTCTCCAAACACAACACCTTTCCAATGTGGAGGAAAAAGAAAGAGAACTTGATACTCAACAACAACACAAGTTTGAAATGTTTTGACAACGTCATAATTCCACTAAACATGCTTGAAAAGTTTGATATGTTGGATGGGTAATAATATATTTAATGAATTTAAAGATGAAGGACCAGGTAAATAGTAAATACCTATCAAGTCGTTTGGAAACCCTAGTAATTATTCACCGCCAAAGCCTCGCGCGACACCATCCGAGTTTTTTCTGCTCTGAACAGGTGGCTCCACCAGGATAATAACTGTAACAAATTCTAGTTTATTCTGCTCTGAACAGGAGGCTCCACCACTAGCATCTCTTGCCCTTTTTTTCGTTCAGTCGAGGGGAAATAAGCACGAAAATTCAATATATGTAAACTAGGCCTTGGGAATTAGATATTTTCGGGATGGTCACTAGATAGTGAACTCTGTAGTTCTCACGAATGAACCAGACAAGTAACAAAGCTATGATTTTAAACTTGTGCACTGGGCAGATCCCATACAATTTATACCATGTGCGAGTGCCAAAATGTAGCTACCCAGTGCCCATACCACAAAATCTGGGCGAATTAAACCATAAACCCCGATTTTACCAAATGGCAGGGTGAAGAAGCTATCAAAAATTCCCATACTTCTAGAAATTTTGCTAATGGAAGCTTGTCCCTCCAAATTGTAGGGGCGAAATATAATTTTTTTCCCTCTATCTCTCCTAAAAACAAGGGCTAACCCTGTACACGATTTTCCCCCTAAAATAAATTACGGGCTAATGATATAAGTTTTAAAAAATCACTTTAATACAAAAAATTCGCCCAATAAAAATTGGAAGCCCCTAAATTTCGCCCATGAGCGAAATTTCTCCCCTAAAATCATCTATGGTCTTTTTCCCTCATCATCGACCAAGCTCAACCGTTTTGTCTTACATTTGAGTATCGCCTCATGCGATTCCAACCAGTCCATACCGATCACGATGTCATAAGATCCTAAGATCATGACGTATAGGTTGGCCCTGGTGACAAACTTTCCCAGGTCACGGGTACATCCCGCAAACTTTCCTCCAATCCTCTGTTTGGCTCCCGAAGCCATCTCTACAAAGCTAAACTCATCATGTTCGACTGTCTTTACTTTAATCCTTTTTAACGTTGCACCAAAATGGAAACTCTCGCTAGCACCGAGATCAATCAAATACTAAGTGTTTGGTCAGTGATGGTACCTGAGGTCTCAAGCACAGTCGATTGGTGCTCTTCCTGGCGTTTATTCACCGCTACATGATTCCGATGGGCCTTGCCCAAATCTCCCATGGTAGTGGGTCTGATTGATCTAGATGCTCTACTACTCTTCACTGGGCAGTCATGCTAGAAATGTGGCTCCCCACATTCGAACATACTCTCTTCGGTCCAGTAATCCTGGTACCTGAAGTAGAATCTGAATTCCAATGCTAAGGCTAACACAAACTTGTTGACCTTAAGTTTCTGGGTAATTTGGTGCAGAGAATATTGAAGCAACCCCAAAATGGGCCTCGTACTCGGGCACCGTGCAACTGCCTTGTCGCAAGGCATCGAACTCGTTGAGATGATGCTCAACAAATTCCTCGGAAAGACACCTCTACTGGAACCATTCCTCGAAAATTTCCCATGACACGTCATCGACGACCAAGTTCAAATGTGGTAGGAGTGCCTTCATCCATAAAAGAGCACTTGCCTTCATTTGAAATACCACCATGCAGGCCTTCATGCTTGAGGTCATAATCGCAAAGCATGAATCACAACGCCTTGCTCCACAACCGTGCCTTGACGAAACCCTCATCTGCGACACTCGTAAACTCGAGAACTCATCTCTCTCAAGTTCTCGGTGGATGCTAACGGTACTAGATAGGGTGCGTTGTGGACCCTTAGGGGTACAGGTTCCCTGGCCTCATCTCAGTATAGATGGTAAATCAAGGCCCTTTGACATTACCTGGAAGGGCCTTGTCAGACCATCATCATCCCTTACAACAAGTGACTCTAGGCCAAGGGCTTGTTCCTCCCCTTGGGGGGTTCAACTATGAGGGTGCGGGAACTTCTAGAGGCATCGCACCTCCTTCAACGACACCATGTTGCGAAACTTTGAGGCGTCCTCTAAATGCGATCACCACACAGACACGTTAAGGTTTTTAATTAATGCAATGGTTAATAATCATGGTTTTACTGTAGTGGAAAGCCTGGCGGTCCACAGTTGCAGGGTTGAACCCACCTATGATACCATATGTAACGTCCCCATTGTTATGACTACTAGCGAAGCAGAAGAGCAATTTTTTTTTTCTTTTCAGGCAAGAAGGCGACGAAGTCAACAATTTAACCACACCATAGATGATGAACACAAGCACACGGTCCAGGCAACAGGCTACTATGACACCGCGCACAGGCATAAGGGAAACTAGGAGAAACATGCGTAGTACAACAAGGAGGAATGACTAACCACCCGACGCAAACAAGACACGCCTAAAAGCTAAGGGAAAACATCCGCCTCCCGACACAACGTCCTTGACGAACAAGCCTAGAACCTCAAGGCGCACAAACCAAACACATGATGGCGTTCCACCCTTGCGCCAAAAGAAACTTACAAGGCTCAACGACACCCACACAGAATGCACCGACTCCGGCCAAGTTCTCATTGACGCTATCCAAAAGGGTGTGCCATGATCCCCTCCTCAAGAATCATGCCATTGCCAGGTGATAGACGCATCATTAACCTTGGCACAACACATCCTATTGGGACCAAGGACTCTAGATAAATCCGACGTGCTAGGATGAAATGAATGATAGGGAGACTTACCCATACCCCACTCAATAGGGTGACAGAGGAAATATGACTACAATCAAGGAAGAACTCAAGCCAATACGTGACTTCGTCAACAACCCAACCATTAATCACGTCTAACATTTGTCAAACATGACCATATAATTTATCATCGGTTACTAATCTAATAGTAAGTCAATTTCAATTAGCCCATAAATTACAATTCTAATTTAACATAAAAATCAACAAGTCTAAATGCAAATAATTCGATGTACGCCAATCCAATTTTAATCATTATTACCATCCATCTGGGCAATTCTAAATTAATCCAAATATCATTCTACTAGCCATTAACATTAAATAACAACATTAACTATATTAATGTAGAATGCTACCATTATAACACTTATGAACAAATTAAATCTCAACATGTCGTCTAGCTATATTGACAGAACTAAGAAGAGAATTTGTCAGTAAAATTAAAGGAAACTGCTGGGACAAGACAAGGTCATTAAAGTCGGCGATTTCCAAGCTGTTGGTTAGTTGTATTAATACTTACAGACATCAACTACCATGAACAACCCTTACACCAAATCGAGTTTAATCCTCCTATTCCATGGGGATTCACTCTCATGCCCTTTTCATCTATGCCTTACTAAAATGGACGTGAAAACACTTGATGTCTTAGACCCCACAGCTAGGTCACTCAAATGAAACATTAAATTTCACTGCAAGGCATCACTGCCGACTTAAAGAATTTCCATTTTGGTTTCATATATTTAGATCTAGAGTGTTAGAAATGGTGCAAGAATTCCCACAGCAGCTATGTTTCTTGGACTCAAATTGTCTGAATTCTTTATGAGCATTTTGAAACCAATAATCATCATTTGGCCCACTTAATCAAGCTTAGGGAGTATTATATAGTTTAACATTATAATGTTCCTTGATCAATTGTATTTCCATACCCAAGGCATGTAATATACCCTTCTCAAGAATTTTGTATTTGTGGTTTGAAGGAATAAATCCATTATCACATAATAATAACTCACCCTGCCAATTGATTGAAGCCACTCATGGATCTAGATAAATACAACAGATGGTTACTAAAATAAAAATAAAACTAGCCTTCAATCCCCATTCCCATACCACCAATACATATCCTCCTCTCACGCAGGCAAATGAAAATGAAAACGCGGACACACGAAACAAAAACGCAGGAACTAATCGTGGAATAATATAGTCTTAAAATCCTATAGCTCAGATCAGAAAATGATGATCGACGCACTGCTGATCATGTTCACAGTAATAAGTTTCATAACGAGCATAGAGTTTTTTGGTTGCATACAACAATTACAAGTTACAGTCACAGCGTAATTGGTATTCCATGTCGATGTCTGAGTAATGGATATTGCATAATGCAGAGGAGTTGGTATTATAGCAAGGTCGTGGTTACCAAACGTAGTGGAATGGTGCCACAAAAAGGTTGTGGTTTGCAAAAGAAACAGTAACTACAACGCTGGTAAAATACATAATCGCTTCTATGTACTCCAACCAGACAGGAAAACCCTAGCTCGCAGCCCATGTGACCTGCAGATCGACCGCTACAGAAACTTCTCAGACCACGAATCTCTACCGCTCCACCGTCAACCACCTCGGCATTGAGTCGCAGCCATGAGCGCAACGGGGGGGAAACCCCCCTCATACAGTAATATCGCAGCCAATGACAAATCCGGAACCAGGGCAAGACGACCATTATTTGAGCCGCCGCCGCAAATCAGAGAACAACTGCTTGCCAATGAACAAGGCCTGCAACGGGATATGGAGACGGAAGCTAGCACTTCCAATCCCAAACCACCTCGCAGCTGGGAACCTGGGAAATGCATTCCACAGATGGAAAAGGCACTCCGATATCACATAAGCTCTACCAAGGTGGGTGAGCACACACAGTTCATGCAAGAACATGCCCTCATTGGCAAATTCCTAGGACTCTGGCCATCGGAAAGGGATCTGCAAAAATGGATCAAACATTGGTGGAACCCCAAAGGAGACTACGACGTACAGCTCAGCTCAAAAGGGTTCTTCACCATCATACTTTATAATCTTGAAGATAAGGACCGCATCTTTGAAAATGGCCCTTACTTCTTCAACTCAGCAGGGCTTTTTCTGAGGTACTGGACAGAGCGCTTCAACCCGGACAAGGAGGACTTCACAATGGAACCGGTTTGGATCCGTCTCTACTCCCTCCCGCAAGAGTTCTGGCTGGAGGAGATCCTAATGGGAATAGGTAACACCATTGGTCAATTTGTGAAAGCCTCTGAAGCTACCAAGCAGAGAAAATACACTTCATATGCTCGTATCTGCGTTTACATGAATATAGCCAAAGCCATACCAGGAACCGTCGTATTGGAATATCAGGACGAGGACTGGGTCCAAACCATGGACTACGAGCACATCCCATTTTGATGCAGAAAATGCCATGAACACGGCCATCTGTTTCGGGATTGCCCTTTGAATCAGCCAGCGGCCAAACCCACTTCAACACTGCAGAAAGATGGCTTCACTATGATCCAAACCCGGAAGAGGAATCCCATTCGAAGACAGACAGCCGATCCCAAACCCAAGATCCAAACCAAGAACTCCTATGATATTCTAAGCCACCTCCCGGAAGAAGAGGAAATCCAAGATCCCCACGCTGGAGTACAGGCAGGCAAAGGCCCGAGTATTATCACCCCACTTTCAGATCCACCCAAAGAAACCAACATAGAGGACGCAGGGGAGGCAGATGGCGATATTCATATGAATGCCCAGGACCTAGCTGGCATAGATTTGGAGAAACTGGAGGAGGCCCTAGACCAGAAGGATTTGCAGGGTCTCCCGAAAGAACAACTACGCAAGGTCCACAAGATCTTCATTGATTCAATGACGGGATCTACAACGTGACTAGGCATAGCCACAGAGTCCAGTTCCAGCTCCAAAAAAACCCCAAGAGAAGGTAAAAGACGAGGCAGGAAGACCGTTCATCAACTGATCAAAGAAGCCGGGAACCTAATGATCAACTCAGGGCAGATACAGAAGCTCTCGGAGGGATACCTCCACCCACACCCCTCCTCTTAATGATGGAGGTCATCTCCTGGAACATCAGAGGGCTTAATGGAAGATCCAAGCAACGGATCCTCAGAGACTGCATCAAAGAGGAAACCCGAGACATTCTAATGTTACAGGAGACTAAATGCGCTGGCTTGGAAGCTGAGAACATAATTCAACGAATTTGGAAAGGCTGTCAGTTTTTTTATACGGATTCTGTGGGAGCAGCGGGCGGCCTTGCCATTTTATGGAACCCCAACCACATGATTCTCAGTGGACCCTTTTCCACGGCAGGCACCCTGTCATCACACTATGCAATAATAGGATCGAGTCAGGAGGGGACCATCACCAACGTCTATGGTCCACAAGGACAACAGGAAAAGCAGAAATTTTTGGAAAAACTTGTCAGAGTCAAAGCTCTGGTGAACACGCCCAACTGGACTCTAGGCGGAGACTTCAATATGATAATGACACTAGAGGAAAAGTCGGGAGGCAGCAGGCGACTAGAGCAAGAAAGTGGTAAGTTCAAATCCCTCCCTGAGCAGCTCAAATTAGTAGACATAGAGAATAGCAATGGCACCTTCACCTGGTCAAATCGCCGATCTGGTAGCCAACACATAGCCTGTAGACTAGATCGCTTTCTTGTATCAGAACATTTGATTGAGAGAGATCTCTGCATTGAAAGCCTGATACTTCCCAGAACGAGCTCGGACCATTGGCCAATAGCCCTCCATATTGCCATAGAAGCGACACCTAAATTCAAACCCTTTAGATTTGAAAAATT
>ML779481.1:183268-200913 GCA_009831015.1 Picea engelmannii | reverse complement strand
TCTTCCAAAGCTGGATGCTCAACTTCAAAGACTCGGGGATCCTTCGACCCCCTAAGAGCCGCTTCTCCAGCCCCTCCCTTTGGATTCCCCCTCCTGCAGGATTCGTAAAAATCAACTTCGATGGAGCCTCTAAAGGCAACCCCAGACCAGCTGGCTATGGAGCGGTCATGAGAAACTCTACTGGGGAAATCCTTACTCTAAGTGCGGGATATTTGGGAGAAACCACCAACAATGTTGCGGAACTCATAGGACTTTTGCAGGGGCTCCAACAAGCTCTTGCCCTTCCCAGTCACAATATCATACTGGAAGGGGACTCTCAAATAGTCATCCAGCTCATCATAAAAATCCTGCATGGGGGACACCTGCACAAAATCTCTCCCAGCTGGCGTTTAGCAGGACTGTTAGAGGACTTCCATAGCTTACTCAGGCATAACATCAGCGTCATCCCCTCACACATTAAAAGGAGGGCTAACACAGTAGCTGATCTCCTCGCCAATGAAGGATTTTACAGGGAAAGGGAGCACATCACATGGGACCCCAGCAGTTCAGAACCCTCCGACCTCTACCAGCATTGCAAGCTTTTGGCCAGTAAAGATCTCCCTACCCCGGATGGGGTGATAGGCGTCCAGGACGGTGAGGCGAGGTGGCAAGGGGAGGTGGCGAGGGGAGGCGAGGGGCCTTTATTAACCGTCCTCCCCACACACTCCGCGATTCATTGTGAGCGTCATCCCCCTCCATCTCCGTAACATGAAGTTTTTCAGCACGAGTGCCATCGGTCCGAACAGCCAGAGCATTAAGCTCGAGGCTTTAATGGCGATTATTGTGGTTTATAGGCTCATCAACCTTCTCGAGAGCTCCATTATACTCGATCAGTTCCCTGCGCAGAGAGGCGACTTGGCTCTCATCTCCGTTTTAGCTATGACGCGTTTGACGGGGCGACCACGCAGAGGGGCTGGCTGGTATGCAGCCGCCTCCAGACGAAAACGACACAGGGCTTTTCAGCGTGCAGTGACCCTGGTCAGAAGGCGTCGGCGTCAGGAAATTCAGGAAGCCAATTCACCTCCTCGCACAATCGTAGAAGAAGATTCGAGTATCCAGCTCCCAATGGATTTTTCGAATACGAAAATGGTCACCTTCCCGGATGACTGGGACCCCCACGCCCGCGTTTTTCGCCCTGGCATTGCTCCTCCTGGCAGAACCTCTTCCGACTCCTGCGCAAAAGCCTCCTTGGACCAGAGCCCAGCACAATGCATCATAGAAGAGGAGCAGCCGATGGATGACAATACAGCACAGGATGCAGAAGGGCAAGGAACTAGGGACAAGCAGAAGCGGCCGACCTCACCACCACCTTTGCCCCCGGAGCACTTGCAGCTTATCTTTGAGCTCAGAAGCCTAGCCGAAGATCAAATCTTCTGAGCGGTCTGTGCAAGCCAGCGACTGGACATGATGTTTGCAGCTTACTCTCAGGATTCGCCCAAGCGAATATGTCCTACATGTGCACAGCCATTCGCCATTCCCGTTCGGGCAGCAGAAGCGCAGGACGACAAGCCGAGCACCGGATAAAAGGTCTTAGAATCTATATGTTTCTCTTTATGTCTGCTGAAGTATTTTCTCAGGACACTAGTCCTCTAGCTGTTAGTAGGGATAACCTCAGAAACTCTATCATTAAGCTAATGTTAATTAAGACTATCCCCCTGGTTTCCTACGGGCAGGGTGGCTCTATGGTTTTTTGGCTCTGTTATAGTGTGATAGCCAGGTGTCCTGGTTTCCTTCACAGGCAGGACACCTGGCGCCTACCTGCCATGTATTCTCTGTTTTGATTGAAGCTTTAATATGAAGGTCCCACTTTTACTTAAAAATAAAAATAAATACATAATCGCTTATCTAAATAACTTGCAATGAAGCACATTCAACACAGGAATAATATAGGATGTGAAATCGATTGATTGTACCAGATCTTACTCACTAATTATAATAAAAAATGTGTTGTATTGCAAAGAACATTGTCTAGAAATTCAATCCACTCAAAAATGTGAACAGAGAAGGCCAAGGCACCTGGAGAAGATTGTTGTCATTGCTAGATTTTACACCAACGAGTCTACACAGGATTCTTAGGATATGGTCACAGTTGGACGATTGTTTCTTATTCTAAAACAAAATTTACAGTCCCAGAGTCCATTAAAAAAACACAAATTGGTTGGTTGTAGAAGTCAAGAAAATCACAACCGTCACACAGATGCAAAAGTGGAAATTGGCATTCTAACACTCTTGGAAGCTGGAGTCTCGCTGCTAGTTGAAGAAAGGAATGAGGATTCAATGCAACGGGTTAAATTTTAAGATGGGTTTATTCCTCGCGCAGCCTGTCAAAAAACCTCAGTCAAGCGAAGGCTGTCAATCAATTGGACGTCACAAACTAACATCGTCTTCATAAATTTAACGTGCAGAGGTAAGAAAAAGGGACGCAGCGAAATGGCCATAAAAAACCACATAGGGTTATGCTGCGAGGGAGGTATCCCACGCAGAGCTCAATTGACCATCGATACACAACGCATATTTAATTTATCCAAGAATATAAAATGCAGGGTTAAGATTTATCCATCAATACAAATGCAGAGTCATAATTATGGAACTGGGACCGATAACAATGGCAGATTTACTCGACATAAAAAGGCGCAAGACTACATGCTACCTGGAACATTCAACAAGGTTGGATGACTGGCAAGAACCTCCTTCGCTCCTCATCCACCACAAAAAAGCAGGGTGTTGAGATCCATAGGTCTATTAATGCTAAAGCAACGACCGTAGATTAGGCTCCTGGCCGACTTCTCAAGAGCGGATTGATGAGCTAGGGACGAAGGCAAAGATAAACCGCAATCATCACAATCAAAAACCACAGGATGGTCAAGACATGTAGGGATCGAGGGCCATGGGAAAACAACATCGAGCTAAAGGCTATGGGGAAAATTTCAGTCATCAACTAGAATGCTAAGACAATCATTTTCCTTACCCAATTAAACATGTTGAACTAAAAGCATAATCATATTAACAATCTACCATGCAGAAATAAAGGAAGCGTATCATTTCCCAATCGCCCACTCTGAGTTGATGTCCCACGCACTTCATGCAACTCCCACTTGTTGACCGATGAGACTTCACCGGTACCTCCCAACCATCGCTAGCGGTACTCTTCTTCCCCGTTATCTCCCCAAGCGGCAAAGGGGCCACACACACTAACCAGAGAATCAACTAGCTCCTGGCTCATCTCGCAAGGCCGAACTACCACTCCTCACCAAGCTGGATATCCATACTCCCACAAGCTAAGTCAGTCAAGTATAGATTTATGCAACATAACGTTATGCAAACAGAAGAGATCCATCATCATTTTCCTCCCTCCATTATATAGAGTTTTGAAGTCCCTTACTTTCCCAAAATCCCATTTTATTTACTGTTTAATAATTAATTCATAAAAATTATCCCCGTACATGTGTCGACCATCCCCTTCATTCCTCCAAAACTAATTTCTTTAATTAATTAATTACCCTTATTTCCCTCACCCACCTAGATTCATTCCTAGAATCGCTCCTAGGTGTCCCCAAATTCCCTTACTGGTTTTAATGACTTTCCACATTATTAATTTACTAGTTCAGTTTAATTTTAGAAGGTTCTTTAATGCTAGATATCTTACTAAATTAAACTTTCTGATTTTCCCTTGTGTTTCCCCTTTCTTTTTATGTTTCTTTCTTTTTCCTAGTTTCCTAATTATTTTAGAATTCCCTCTTTCCCCTTTTTATTTAAATTCAAAAAGGTAAGTGAATGAACTTACCCCTTTTCCCTTTTTCTTTTTAATGAATGAATTTTTAATTAGCATAATATACTAAAACAATTATTTTCCCCTTTTTAAATTTTATCCCAAAAGATTTTTATAAATCAATTTAGTTGCTTACCCACTTCTTGTCACAAGATTAATTATGATCATCATTATTATATATTTATTATTATTCTTATTCTTATTATTATTATTTTATAAAAATATTCTTCCTTTACTGCAAGTTTCACCTAGACCTAGATCTTCAATTTCGAGGTTGGGCAACATTTTATTTAGGGAAAAAATATTTTAAATTTTTCTTATCACGTTATTCTTCCTAGGGCCATCTAGGTTCATCCAATTATTAATTAACAATGTAACATGCCCTTCAGGACACACTAAGTGCTCCAAGGGTGTCACTCGCCTCTTTCCATTTTTCTTGCGCGACGTGCCCTTAAGGATGCACCACGTGCTCCAAGGGTGCCACTCGCCTCTTTGCATTTTTCTTGCGCGATGTGCCCTTCAGGACGCACCACGTGCTCCAAGGGTGCCACTCACCTCTTTCCATTTTTCTTGCGCGATGAGCCCTTCAGGACGCACCACGTACTCCAAGGGTGCCACTCGCCTCTTGACTGACTTAGTAGACATCAAAAACCCCTATAGTCAATACTCCGCCAGGTGATCTTGTGGGAGACTAAGGGCCTCTAAGGAATAAGGCCCTCGCCTTATTGCGCTCCCCTTAGAATCATCGTGAGCGACTGTCGCAGTCTGCCCTCACGATATCGTGGGTCCTCTCGAAATAGGCAATCGTTAACCTATAGTTCGAGCCATGGCGGGAGTGCTAGTAGGCTGTGGTAGGGCTGTTGTCCACACCTCTCCCTGAACATCTCTGGTAGTCCTGCGTGACCCCTCTACTCCACATGTGAGTCTGGTCGGCAAGCTATCATCAGCCTGCATCACAACGAATCATGTCAGAAATATATCCATAATCATATCATCTAATCAGATGCACTATTATCACATATAAAATGATCAAACCCCAATAGTTCACTTCCCGACTCGATCCGGATTCCAAGGGGTACCATCGATGCCTCTCCATCCACGAGGTCCAAAATCATGCACACTCAGGAAAATCGAGTCAATAACACATGTCTATGTCAATGCACCAAAAGAACATGTCATCAATTCACGACGCCTCATAATCATGATCAAATGTTTAATAGCATAATAATCTGGTTCACTTGCGAGCAAGTGTCCTCAAAGAATAAGTTCGTTCAGGGCGAGAAAGAGCAGGATGTTACAGAGCATTTTCAATTCCTTTTACTGCGCTCCACACACCTATATTCATTAGATGCATTTGAATTTTAACTTTCCATGTATGGAAATTGAAACCATTAAACTCCTCCATAGGTATAGAATCCATTTTACCTCACAAAAGATCTTCCTTGCAGCAATGTTGTTTCATTTCCACAGATGCAAATGTCTTCAGCTTTGCTCAAACTTCTTGATGGTTGTTCATGCATCCTTTAGCACCATGGGCTCTTCTTTCACGAATTATGTAGCAACTCTCTCTGATGTCTTAGCATAAAATAGTTCTTCATACTCACAACTCCAATCAATAAATGTGTGTTTCAAGTAGCGATGGCATCTCCTAGTGGCAGAGCAATCACGAAAACACATAAATTCCTCTCTCGCTCTTGTTTATTGGACTGTTAATTCAACATCACAGAAACACAACAATTCTGCAAATAGTGGTTCAATTCCCTCCTGGACAGCGCAACAATCCCAATTCCCACAGTCCAACAAATTGTTTCTTCAGTAGCAAATGATTTCTGCTAAAAGATCTCAATCTATGCAGATATTTCACCTCTTGCAGCGATGAACCTCATGGAGCAGCAGGCGACCTTGTTCAGACCTCATTGGTGATCTCTCAGCTCTGATACCAAATTGAATTCATGAGAGCAGAGAGACATGAAATACACACACAAAAATAGTTTGTATTGCACCCCATGAACAGAGATACATCACACTTAAATAAGTGTTGTGAGATCCAACTTATTCCACTCATGGAGGGAGAGGTTGATAGAATCTCTCAACATCCTCCAGTTAACCAAATCCAGATCCAATCCCTGAACTCTAGTAGTGGCATTAATTAAACATTATCTCCAACAATATAAGTTATTATTATTATTTATGTGGTGATTGTTATTATTATTATTATCAAATTGATATCCAAATCAATTAAATTATTTACTAAATACCCTAATTTTTTAAATGATTTCATTTCTCAATTTGACTTTTCACATGAAAACATTATTTTTGTTTAGAAAAAAAATGGTTTTTTCCACAACATATATTATTGTTAACCTCCTTATATTTGCAACTTAATATCCCATATCTAATTACTTTAAACTAACTATTTATATTAAATAAATAAATCAAATTTTGATGGGATAGTCTACTATCACAAGTTTCGTCCAGGAAACATCATGAACAGAAAACAGGAAACGTCATGAACAGAAACCAGTAGCTTTAGAACGGAATTATTGATGTTTGAATTCAGTTTTTTTTAAATAATATTTATGTACAATGCTCACTAAATTTAACTTAGTTATTTCAAATTTCCATTTAAAATTTGAGTATTTTTATTTTACCTTATTTAATCATGCCCGATACAATCTAACATCGTATGTATGTTTGAGTAATTTTATTTTATTTTATTTATGTATGTATGTTTTTGTATGTTTGAGTAATTTTATTTTATTTTATTTAATGATGCATAAGACAATCTATAATATATATATATATATTATTATATTCTTAAATTCTGTGTGATTACAAAATAGATATAAATATTTTATTAAAATTGAAATTAATAAATTATAAAAGTTATAATTTATAATTATAAATTATAATATATATATATATATATATATATATTATTATATTCTTAAATTCTGTGTGATTACAAAATAGATATAAATATTTTATTAAAATTGAAATTAATAAATTATAAAAGTTATAATTTATAATTATAAATTTGGTTCAGCAGAGCAATTTTTTTTTATAGCTCTATCCATCCATCTCCTATCTCCGGATGCTTTCTTCGATCAATCTGAGATCCATTTCTGATCTCTTGATGCTTTCTTCGATCTGAGATCCATCTCCGATTTGGATGCTTTCCTCCATCAATCTCACCAGTAAATATGCTCCAGGTTGAATTTGGCTTTGTTTTGACATTTATTCATTTTAAATTTTCAGCCCAGGTGATACAAAACTTTCGAGAAGTCTAAGGATTGATGTGAATATGTTTGCAATCGGCTTTCCAATAGTAGTTTCGAGGCCATTAGATTCTATTGAGATAATTTTTTATTTATTTTTAAATTTTTATGTCTAAAATATTTTATTGTTCATATAGAGTTGAAGCAAGTTAGGGTTTCTGGCACGATTTCACTCTTATTTAGTTTTAATTTCTCCTCTATTTATTGTAATTCAAATGAGATTTCACTCTTATTTAGTTTTAATTTCTCCTCTATTTATTGCAATTCAAATGAGTCTTAGAATTAGTGCTCAATTTTTTATTCCAATTTTTTTTTGAGTTACAAGATGTCTTCGTCTATGTTATTTGTAAGTTGTTGTAAATTACATTGTTAAGGAAGTTTACCCCAAACTATGATGGTTTAGTATTTCAACTTATCTAGGTAGTTTATGAGATGGATTTATCTTACAAAAAGGAATTTTAATATCAATTTAAGTTAGAAGTATATTAGATGTGGTGAGAGTGGAAAAAATAATTTTAATATCTATTTAAAATTAAAATTTTTAAATTATTGTTAAGTGCCTTATAATGTATTTACAGTAAATTTTTAGTGAACAATTTTAAATCTATGAGTGATGAGTTAGTGATCATTGATGTTGACATAAAAGATAAACAGTAAGTAATTCTTACACAGTAAATATTATTATTGATTATTTGAAAGAAATCTGGAAAATGAAAACATATATTAAACTCTAATCTGAAATTTTAATGATCTTAATCTTAATCTGAAACTCTAACACTAATATTACATATTTATTATAGAATTAATTTGAAACCATAATAATAATAGTGTTAAAATTACTCTGAAACCCTAACTCTGATCTTACCTATTTATTATAAAAGTAATTGATATGACTGATAAACTTATATCAACCACCTTTATATTATGGTTGTGTTAGTATAGTCCAACTGATGAGAGCACTTCTCTAAAAAAAAAAAACAGCTATCCATAAAATTTTGAGAGATGGATATTGACTTAAAATCAAAAAACCAAAATCTTATATATAAATACTATGGTCCAGTTGGTGAACTTCTCTCGAGAAACAACAATCCATAAAATTATCAGAGATTGATATTACTAACTTACTTAAAAATACCAAAAATTTAATGTGGTTAACAATAATGAACAAATCACACACGTGAATATTTTTTCATTTCCAGATGAAAATATTTCTGAAAAAAGTATCTGAAAATATTTCTGAGAAATATTTCAGCCACAGTTTTATATGCGTTTAAATGTCACGAGTTAAGATCGATGAAAAGTATCTGGTTAATTCGTATATATATATATATATATATATAATTTAAGTTTCTGATTAAGTGATTCTATGATCTTGTATATGTATATGTCAAATAAAGATGGTTGTTCTGTATACAAACGGACTCAAAGATCCTGTCTGTTGTCGAACAGGCCGCTTCCATCGAAGAAAAGTGTTGTATGGAGTACTACCAGGTACAGACCAATAGAACAACCAAGATGTAAGAGAATTTCATAACCATGCAGAAGGTAAGGATTCCTAGACTGGTCACCGATGGTAGTTGCATCAATAAGTCTTCTGTTTCGTTACTATCTAGCCCAGCCAGACAGACATTTTGTGTTCTAGTCGTAGAAGGAAAAGTCTTCAATGGAACTCTTGACGCTCCAATCAGTCTTGAAACCGAAACAAGAGGACCTGACTATCAGCGTGTCCCTTGCCTTTTTGGCAGGGAGTGACTGAGAAATGTAAATAAAGATAAATATAAATCTTTATAGATCTTTCATCTTTCAAAATGAAAGTTCAATGACAAAGATACAGAAAGTTAATGTTCTCACTTAAGTTATAGATAACGTGATGTCCTTCTCACTTAAGTTATAGATAACATGATGTCCTCCAAATATTTTGTTATAGATAACATGACATGTTTTCCAAATATATTTCTCATGTCATGTTCATTAATCTGCTACAAAGTGTTATTAGCAAGTTGTCTTTCAAAATGCTTTTTCTTCGACATTTGCTGTTATTTGAATCATGCAATATAGCTTAGGTAAACCTCTATATAACGTAAGTTGTTCAAATTTTCAGCACTAAAGTTTTGTCACCATTTTATGGGCATGAATGATTCTATAGGCAAATTGCATATACTCCAAATTGACACAAATAGATCTCGGTCGACATTTACTATTCTTAGGATGCCTTCAACCTACTTCGCAATGTTTCTACATAGTGTGCTCTTATAGAAATCAGTGATTTTTAGATAAATGTATATTGTTTTGTTTATATATATATATATATATATATATATTCATAGTTATCAATTTATTGAGATCATCCATACTTCACATTATTTTTTAAGATGCTTTCAACTTACTTAGCAATATTGTTACCTGGTGTGTTTTTTTTTTTTTGAAAATCATTTTTTTTTTAGATAAATGCGTATTGTTTTGTTTTTTTCAAAGATACTAATTTATTACGATAATTTTATTCTCTTTTGTTTTCAATATTGTTATAAATGTTTCTTTACAAATTTGTTCTATTATTAACATTTCTAAATATAAATATTGGAATGTCTTTTGACAATTGTTGGTTGATTGAAGTAAATAGAAGCATTGGAATTTCCTTCTTTTACAATTGTTGGTTGATTGAAGTAAACCACGAGACAAATGTTGAGAATAGGTACATATTGCAATTCAATAGTCTCTTAGCATAATAGATATAAGCCATACAAGTTAAATTTACCAATTGTCTAAAAACAATAAGGGACTTTGTGTTCATTACAACTTTATTTTTTTTTCTAGATTGTCATCTTTGATTTCCAATGCATATTGTGACTCTACTTACTTTGTTAAGGTTATAAGTGCACCAATTGGGCCAATTGGAAATGTAGTTTTGCTTGTTGTAAGTTTCTTTATTGTTGTAGTTGGTACAAACTTATATTCTTTGCAAATGGATGGAATTCATTATATTGTGCTTGTTTTATGTAAGACTAATATGCAATTACAATCACGAGATCATAAAATACTTTTATGAGAAATTTTGGAATCTATGATACAAAGTTCATGCAAAGGCCTTGACCTTCAACAAATTTGTCTTCATGTTGTGCAATGAGGTTGTTCAATGTGTTTATAAATGTCATTTCTCATTTTTTATCAACCAAGTCAACATACAACAACCCTATACTATGTGTTTTGTGAATAATTGTTTCTATAGTAGAATGACATCACTTTGGAAGAGTTTGCCAACTATCAAGCTTTTCAAATATTGAATTCCTATTGGTTTGTAGTTTAATGTGTCTTTCTTCCGTTTGATAAACCTTTAGTGAATGTGAATGAGTATACTATGTGTTTTGTGAATAATTGTTTCTATAGTAGAATGACATCACTTTGGAAGGGTTTGCCAAGTATCAAGCTTTTCAAATATTGAATTCCTATTGGTTTATTGGTTTGTAGTTTAATGTGTCTTTCTTCCGTTTGATAAACCTTTAGTGAATGTGAATGAGCATGTAACATTGCAAAGTAAGTTGAATAATATTGGTACAGTGAATGTATACCTTTTTGTATGTCATCTTGATGCTTTGCCTAGAAAAGTGAAATAGAAATGGGTTATGTCTGCATAAAAATGTATTCCATTTTAATAGTTAGTATCAATTCAAAATGTAAATGCATAAAGGTATCATGTATCCCAATGTAATTGTTAGTATCACTTGAAATTGTAAGTGCATAAATACATAAAAAAAAAAATGAAAATGTATTCCAATTTAATAGTTGGTATTTATTGAAATTGTAAATTAATAAATATACTACTTATTGAAATTGTAAGTGCATGAGGATAACAAAAAAATAGAATTGAGTGTATATTTAACTTATGCATTTGAGACATTGAATTGAATTTTTTTCAATGGCTAGGTTTGTCCAAATATGATTTGTTATAGTCTTTGATTGTGAATAAAGTTTAGTTGTTATTTCTTGTAATTTTTATGTTTCCATGTATTGTATTAGAGTTTTTATTTTACTTGTATTTGATTGGATATCAATGTCCAAGTCGCCAATAATCAAAAGGACTTATATATGTCGATTATGATTTTTCTTTTCTAATTGTTTCAATTAATGTTGATACCTATTCAAATGGTGTTGTATGTATGTTCATTAAGAAAAAATTATTTAAAGTACATGTTGGTTAGGCTTAGTTAAACTTTACTATTCTAATAGGTTTTTGTTGCATTGATTTGTATCTTTTTTTCTTTTCAAGTATGCCATGGATGAAATGTTCGGTGGAAAAGTTGAATGTCATGAATTGCTTATTTTTTGGTGGAACCTGAAAGTGTGTTTCTTGAAGACATAGTACCATATTGTTCAAGAATTCTATATGGTGCGCATCGTCATCAATATGTGCATGTTGGCTATGTTTGTTTAGAGCTGTGGTTGATAAGTTGTTTTTATTGTTGGTTGATTTTCTTGCAAATTCTAGCTTCCATGGTGCAATTGTTTCTAATTGTGTCATTTCTTATGTATGTTTCCTTTCAATTTGATTTTTTTTTGCATTACTTTTAACATGTTATAGAATAATCCATGTTGTGTATCATCAGTTGCATCGAATGCAAGGTTGTCTAGTAATAGTCCTTATGTTCAATGTATTGTTCTTGCACAAGCTAATTGAATTGGAAACTATTTTCTTATTGCAATTTGTGAATGCTGTGAAGTATTTCTAGTGATCTTGCAATTCAGAAAATTGGTGTCCAATTTGGTAAGATATTTGTTTTATATAGATTTTCAAATTTGATTCTTTGATTTTTTGATTTTTTTATATTTACCAATGTTTTTGTTTGAGAACTCTATCCAAACAACATTGAAGTCACTATTGTTATTTTTGTTTGCTTTGAAGATCCCTTTGGCACCATTGGCTATTTTAGTACTATTATTGATGGTAGTGCTATCCTATTTTCATAGGGAAAAAAAGTTCTACAATACTTTCATATTCATTATTTTCTCATCACATACTAGAGTGAAAGTATTTTTTCATTATGGCTTTAGAAATATTTATTTTAATAGAATATGTATGGGAATAGTGGGTCCAAAGGTGTTGGTATATGGAAATGGTCATTTATGTATATGATATCTCCATTGAACTGTTTATTTAATCTCATTATGCTTAGTACATTCGCAAAGAATGTGTATTTTTTATGCATTGTTGTATGTAGTTGATAGCATTTAATTTTCTCCTTCCATAATTTATATGAAATTATGTTTTTTTTTAACTCTTGGGTTCTCAAATATAATAAAGTCTCTTATAGTTTTTTCTTGGTATAATTCCCCAAAAATATCATGTCAACATTTCCAAAGTACAATGTCGACATGCACATGATTTGACACAATTGTTTATCGATTTGATAGAGAGTTGTTGTGCCAACCAGCAGCTTCATTAATACGATATACATGAAGTTGCTAATAGTGCTTTGACAATGTGTCTATCTTTTCATTGTTTAGTGAAAGACACTTTGTCTTGTTAAAGGGCATATAAAATGTAAACTGGAATACAACACCACTAGCATTAGATGTTTTTTTTCCTATATATGCAGTGATTAGTACTTTTAGTTGCAATGAGACATATTGTGTTATATTATTGTGCATAGGTACTTAGGATTAGGAAATTTCTTTAGTTAAAAAAGTTTTCTTTGTTCCTTCACCTCTTGTCATGTTATGCAACAAATAATTAAGATAGCACAATAAAATAGATTACACATCATGTGCAACAAATGTGAGTGTAGAGTGCATTTCCAAGATAGAAAATAGACGAGTTACCCAATAATTCATAAAAGAATAGGAGAACTGCCACCAAATACCCAAGTACATTCATATATCCAAATCACATCTTTTTTCCATAATGACTATATGATCTATATATATACTTATTCACACATTGCACATGTGACACCTTTATTAGACCAACCACTATTAAATATATAGTTAACCTCATATATACCCCCCGTGTGTTCATATCATATGTGTTTAACCCCGTATATGTCTACCTAGGGGTCATATCATAGGATCCTCCCTACGGATGTAATAGGGGATCCCAACATGTCAAGAATAAATGGAGTAGTTCATTTGGCCAATAGTTTTTTTCTTTTCAATGTTTTGTTTAGTAATGTTGTTTTTCCTTTGTTTAATTGTCATATGATGTTGTAGTACTTTGTGCTCTCTAGTATATTCACTTGTTTGATAACTTCATATGGCCTCATGGATGGTATCTTGATACTCTTCTAGCATTGAAAATATTTTATATCACTTTCAAATTCGTATTTTCATATTATCCATTTATATCTTCAGTAGTTTTTTTACTTTGTACTCCAACTCTTTCAAAACCACTTATGTTGAATAATTTATTTCCTTTTATTTGTGTTGCATCCATTACATGTTCAATGTCACCCCATGTTGTTGTGATAGAAAATGTATAGTTTTGTTCATTGTCAGTTACAGTTTGTTTTAATGTGACATAGGTAGTTTTCCAAGTTGAGTATTATTGCTTGATCATGTTCTTGTTTACTCGATATGGATAATATAACACCGATTTTTCTTTGCAATAATGTTCAATGTTACTATTTCTTCTATACTTTATGTATCTAATTATAAATGGCTTACCATTTTTCGAGTCTTTATATACCTTTTTCGTATAGTTAGATGCAAATTTTGCTAGGCATATGTCATCAATAGTTGTAGGAGGTGAAATTTTGTATTCAATTATCAATGGGAACAATATGTCTTCAGATTCATCTAGTTCACATTGCAAGTCTTTTTTTTATAGAAAAAATATACATTTCTCTGTAGGAGAGGTACTAATGAAAATACACATTCGTGAACTACCATTTATTTGAAGTGATATCACAATATCCACAACTTGTTGCGCATAAATTTGTTGCATGTTTAATAAATACTTTCTCATAGTACTAAAGGTATTCATGATATCATATTTTTTTTCTCATGATCTTATCATATGTTCCTAAATGTCGATGTAAGTGATTTATTTTATTTTGTCATGTAGGAACTATAATACATTGTAGTTGCGTATGAGTTTAGTAAAATTGAGAGGCCATATTTGCATTCCAAACTGTCAGAATGTGGCTTGTCAAATTGTTTTTCCAAGAGTCAGATGGCTTTCTTTCAAGTAATATCATGGTTCAATTTAGGGTACACTGAATAACATGTATGTACTCATCATTTGTTAAGGGTAGGTCATTTAGGAATCTATCAGATGTATCAGTTTCATCATACGTAACATCCTTTATTGTGTCAAATAATCGTTTCACATTTTCTTTTTTTTCTATTGTTGTCAAATTGAAAAGGTTCAAGTATTTTGATGTTTTCATTGGTAGAATTGGAAAGTTGAATCTTTCAATTTCCATTTTTTTTGTTTCCTACAAGTTCTTATATGATGACAATGTTGTTTTGTTTTAAGTTCGTCTACAAGGAGTGATGAATCAATGGAAAAGTATTGTTTTAAATTTTTCAATGTCAGTATTTATGTCTTTACCATATATTAGTGAATATTTTATCCATATTAACCCATGGTCATGCCCACTTTGTTTTGGAAATCTATGATAAAAAAGAAGTCTTCAATATTTCCATAGTACTTGTGGTCATGAGATATTAATTATTGGAGGGAATTGATCATGCTTCTAGAATAGTTTGCAAAATTCATGAGATCATTTCTAATTTATGAGCGAGGTTCATTTTGCTCCATTTCATCTTCTTCTAGTTTTTTCTCTTATATGTCTTAATGCACTCAGTAAAGTTTCCCAAAGATGCTTTGCACTACTAAAGGATACAAACATAGTTGGTGGAATAGGTTCTAATGCCTCCTTCATACTCCTATAGTGCCACCTTTTTAAATCCTTCAATCCTATCCAAAATTGTTAAGATCAACTTGGTTTGATGTGTCATTTTCTTTAAAGTGTGTTTCTTTAGTATGCATTATTATGCATTTGTAGTTATGTGATCCAATAATCACTTTATGTATACCATGTTCAACAATAAGGGGTATTTCCACACAAGTCGAACACCTTAAGAAACCACTCACAAAAATAGATCAAATATTACTACAACAATGTTTTGCATGGTCAAAATATTGAAGGAGGGAAACAGTCCACGCTCCCAACCAATATGGCCACTTGAGGCAATATATTAATGCAAAAGAAAAATATTTTATAGAAGATTTTCACAATTGATGTTCAACAAATGATCCTCCATGATTTTTAAATAGATATTGTGGACCAATCGGGTGCTAAGCCACATATCACTATAGTCATTAGTATTGAAAATTAAAAGAATCGTCAGATCAATTTATGTCTAGAACATATTGTGACTATTGAATTACACAAACTATTGAGCTATACATGCACTTGATTAGAAAGATTATTTAGGATTGTGTTCTTGAAGTGCACTATTTCCTTACAGATGATCAAGTTGTAGATATTTTCACAAAATATTTAATAGCATAGAAGTTTTACAAACTTCAATCTATGTAGGAGTTCAAAAAGTTTTCATTGAGGGGGGTTATGTTCTAATATCTTCTTTCTTCTCCTATAGTGTCACCTTTGAAAATCCTTTAATCTTATCCCAAGTTATTCTTAAGGGGGAATGATAACATATTTAGACACTTAGGATTTAGTTAAGATCAACTTGGTTTAATATGTATTTAGGTAAAGTGTGTTTATTTAGTAAGCATTATACTTATCTAATTTGATGATCACAATTATGTTATAGACATGAAGTGATTCAACATTTATATTGATCCATGGGTTAGCACCCAATTGGTTCAAAATGTCCATTTAAAGAGACTAGAGGGTCATTTGTCAACAGTGAATTGTGAAAAACTCAGGATTATGGATTGTTTCCCTCTTTTATGGTTTTAACCTAGTAATACCTTGGTGTACTAATCCTTGGTCTATTTGTGTGAACTGTTTCTTAAAGTGTTCAACTTGTGTGGATATAACCTATTTATCAACCATATTCAACATCTCAAACTACTACTACTTTGCATAAGCTACCTCAAGCTCCTTCATGTTAGTCGTTGAGCATCTAGTTCTTCAACTCTTAATTAGTCGATATTCCCTAGATCTTTGGATGGAGGATATGATAATCCTGACATTTATAGTTCCTTCCTTTTGACATTTATGTGTGTTCGGTATCTCCTGTCCTCAATGAATGAGTAATGCTCCTTCCTTTTCTCTTCAACACGTTGAGCTTGAAATGATAATAAAAAAAACAAAACCCTTTAACTAAGACCAAAGAAATATGTCACAAAAACAATAGATTAACTTCAAGCATAACCTAGGAAATAAGTTCCCATAACTAAAATAATGAAAAATAACTTCAAATGCACAAAAATATATAACTAAACATAGGGCTAAAAGAATAAGTGTCGAGAGCCAGAGACAAAGATAAACTAAGTTCCAAAAAATATAAGTTCCAATAATTATAATTATAGTAAAGAAATAACTTTAACCAAACCAACAAAATACATGAAGAAAAACAAAATAATAATTTACAAATTTATTACATAAAATTAAAAACAAAATAATAATTTACAAATTTTATTAAATGAAAATTTTATTTCAAACATTTTTTTAATATTTTTTTAAATAATATGAAGTTGTTTCTTCAACACCTCGGTTGATACGTCATGATAAGAGGACAAACTATCAGCTCGATTGACAAAGGTGAATAGGATTGGACCTGCACTTCCTTTCCCTGTATATAACGTGTTGTTTAAGATATCCTAAATATCTAACAATAAGTATATTTAAGTAGTGTATATCAGAGGTTGAGATGGTTTGATCATATAAATTGTTGCTCAATATAATTTAAATATGTTGAAGTGGTTTAACTAAATGATTGAAAGGTAGATGGCAATATCTCCTACCTACCAAACATACCATTACCTACCAAACATGAGTTCAAATTTTAAATCATACTTTGACCCATTGTTATAAAGTTAAAAGGATAAACATACGGACAAATTACAGATTCCCAAAAATAAAAATAAATATATAAAACTAAATGATCGGTAACATCCTGAAAACGCGTCTGCTTAAAAAAACAAACCCTAAAAAAGTATGGTTTAGATATATAGATTTAAGTTTTTCAACGCACTAAATTTATTTATATATTTAAAAATACAATTTAAACAAAAAAAAATAACATTTTGTCTAGATTTACATCGACTGATTTCTATTGATTAAGGCAAATAAAATAAAATAAAATAAAATAGATCGCTTAGCCAACGCCATTATGTAAATGCTTTCCATTGAAAACGCAATTTTGGACTTCGTGGAAATGTTTAGAGAACAACCTGCAGGCCACTTGCTGAGAATGAAAGGGATTAGGAATCTGAGGATGCCATGGTCCATCTGGACTTATTCACTGTCATATCGGCCGCCATATATATCGCTGCTTCCAGAAAACAAAACTAATGTAAATTTTGCAAATGCTTTCCATTGAAAACGCAATTTTGGACTTCCTAGAAATGTTTAGAGAACAACCAGTAG
>ML779481.1:126622-160145 GCA_009831015.1 Picea engelmannii | reverse complement strand
AAATATTAGACTAAGTAGTTCTTAACTAACTCCTAAGTGTCTAAATATCCTAACACCAAAAATCAATCTAGAAAGTAATCCCTTACATGTTTTCCTTCCTCCAATCTAATAGAAAATTAACACATGTGAATGGGTGAATTATGTGTCTCCAATAAATAGATTGATGTAGATCAACTACTTTTATGTAGTTACATGCTATTATAATACATCTTACAGATAATCAATGATGTGATATTCAAAATGTAAAACTTGAAAAAGATACGAATGAATTTCCAAATTTGATATCTATGATAAAGTTTCATTACATGCACAATGTGTATATTGACTTGTTAACAATTGTAACTATTTCAAGTTGTCTCTCTCACACTATCTTGATTCTCAAGTAATCCATCACTTTTACATGAAATGAATTGTGTATCATCCATGAGAGGGGCTCTATTTATAAGTAATTTTTAGGGTTTTAGTGGTAGTTGTCTTAGGGATTCTCAAGTATGCATACCATTGGTATGCATGCCATTTCATACCATTGGTATCCATACCATGGTATGCATACCGTTACATATCATTTGTATCCATACCATGGTATGCATACCATTGGTATTGCAATGGTATGCATACCATGCTATCACAATGGTATGCATACCATTGCATACCATGGTATTGCAATGGTATACATACCATGGTATTGCAATGGTATTCTCAAGTATGCCATACCATTGGTATGAATACTGTGGTATTGAAATGGTATGCATACCATGGTATTAAAATGGTATGCATACCATGGTATCAAAATGGTATGCATACCATTTATAGGTTATTTTTAGGGTTTTAGTGGTAGTTGTCTTAAGGATTATCAAGTATGGCATACCAGTGGTATGCATACCATTGCATACCATTGGTATGCATAACATTGTATGCATACCATTGCATACCATTGGTATGCATAACATTGTATGCATACCATTTATAGGTTATTTTTAGGGTTTTAATTGTCTTAGGGTTTTAGTGGTAGTTGTCTTATGGATTCTCGAGTATGCATACCATTTATAGGTTATTTTTAGGGTTTTAGTTGTATTCTATGGTTTTAGTGGTAGTTGTCTTAGGGATTCTCAAGTATGCATACCATTGGTATTATTACCATTGCATACCATTTGTAGGTTGTTTTTAGGGTTTTAGTGGTAGTTGTCTTAGTGATTCTTAAGTATGCATACAATTGCATACCATTGGTATGCATATCATTTATAGGTTATTTTTAGGGTTTAGTTGTCTTAGGGTTTTAGTGGTAGTTGTCTTATGGATTCTCAAGTATGCATACCATTGCATACCATGGTATCGCAATGGTATCATACCATTGTACACAGACCATTTATATGTTATTTTAAGGGTTTTAGTTGTCTTAGGGTTTTAGTGGTAGTTTTCTTAGGGATTGTCATGTATGCATACCATTGCTACTACAATAGTATGCATACCATGGTATTGTAATGGTATGCATACCAATTGTATGTATACCATGGTATCGCAATGGTATGCATACCATGGTATTGTAATGGTATGAATACGAATTGTATGCATACCATGGTATTGCAATGGTATGCATAGCGTTTTATCACAATGCTATGCATACGATGGTATTGCAATTGTATGCATATCATGGTATTGCAATGGTATGCATAACATTCGTATGCATACAATTGCATACTATGGTATCACAATGTTATGAATACCATTGCATACCATTGGTATCCAATGGTATGGAACGACAATACCATTGCCTATGCATACCAATGGTATGCATAGGAATTGGTATTTCCTTTTCATACCATTGCAATACCATGAAATGGTATGCAATGGTATGCAAAGACAATACCAATGCCTATGCATACCATTGGTAGTTTTCTTAGTGGTAGTATGGTTTGCATTGGAAATGGTATGGTATGGTATGGTATGGTATGCATTGGCAATGGTATGGTGTGGTATGGTATGGTATGGTATGGTATGTTATGCGTTGACAATAGTATGCATTGGCAATGGTAATGGTATGCATTTCCTTACCATTGTATGGTATGCATTGGCAATGGTATGGTATGGTATGGTATGGTATGGCATTGTATGGTATGCATTCACAATGGTATGGTATGGTATGTCATGCCTTTCCTTAGTATGGTATGCATTGGTAATGGTATGGTATTGTACGCTATGCATTGGCATTGGAATTGGTATGGTATGGTATGGTATGCATTGCCATGGTATGGTATGTTATGGTTTGTGTTATCCCCTAGCCTAGGGATAACTAAGGAGATTATGTCTTGAGGCCCGCAGGTCCTAGACATGGAGAACTGAGAGCCAGATCGACTTGAGCATGGCCTTGAAGGGCCTAGTCTTTTTATTCTTCAGCGCCTCCACTTTGTCAGCAGAAACAAAATCCATCACATCGACCTAGTCTTGCAGCAGAGATGGGTATTGCTCCATGAGGTAATGATTTTGGGTATCATGGTATGTGTCACTCTAATCCTCAAAAAGTTTGAATATGCGCATTTAATTATTTTTTCTTCTAACATGTGCTTGGACCTTATGCCTTTCCACTTGACCACACCTGGGTAAAATCACTTTTCGAAGGAAATATTCCCTTGAACAAAACGTATAGCACGAGAAATCAGACCTATATTCAAAACCAAGCTAATAACCAAATACAATGGTCATCCAATCTTTTCAAACTGTTAGACATGAAGGTTATACCAGGCTACCCTAGGCAAATTCCCCCAAGTATGAAAAATGGTTGCCTAAATTCATCAATAATGATGTGATCAGTGCCAAGGATCACATGAGAAATTTATGGGAATTCTTCTTGCTTCATCCCATTAGTGATGATGTTGAATATTTGGCTATGAAATTGTTCTTGTTACCCTCCATGATGGCACAAGATGTTGGTACAATGGTCTTTTTGATGGCAATATTAAAACCATGTATAAGTTGGAAGAAGTTTTCCTCAAACGATGGAGTACCAAAGATGACCCCAATATGCTACTGATAAGATCGAATAACCTCATGAAATAGGAGAATGATATCGTTAGAGAATTCCATAGCAAGTTTGAAACCCTGTTGCAAAAAATCCTTGTGAGTCATCATCCATCTCCTAGTTTCCTTTTGTTCATTTATACCAAATCCTTTACCGATCAACTAGGGTACCTCCTCAGAGATAAAAACCCTCAAACGATCCAAGAAGCCCAAGAAGTAGCCACAAGAATCGAAGACAACATTTTATCATCCAAAGTTGAACCCTTCTTAGCCCCAAGACTTAGGATGGACATTAAACCTAAGATATTCCACAATTTTGAACCTACCTCATACATTAGTTCTATCTTGGCTAAGATACAACTGACTATAGATGGCATAGTAAAAAATCAAGAGCTAATGATGAATAATATTGTCAACCTAGAGAGGACTTAACAATAATCCCCTAGGGTTTCGTACAAGGGTCAATTCCAGAAAGGGAACCAAGTTTTCAGACCAAATAATTATCAATAAGTTCCAAATACTTTAGCCCCAACAAATGTGGTGGATGGAAACCCTTGGTGCCTGCAATGCAGTGAATCACACTGGGAACATGAATGTCCTTACTACAATGGAAGCCATGACCAAGTAAACATAATGGACCATACCACAGAGGACCCCCAAATATGCCTTAATATTTCCCCTGAGGAACATCAAGAGGGAATAAAGGAAGCATCAAGGAAGGCTAGGATGGAGGTGATAAATAACCTGGACCAAGAATCAAGAGAAAAGTTGAAAAAGAAAGAATTCCAAGTATATACTAGACAAAAGAAATTGAACCAACCTATCTCTGATAGTCCTGTAGTATCCCAAACAGGATCTCCACCTATGAACATTCTCCTTCCAAAAAACTTTCCSAAGGMTGAAAKACTGGACTTAAACTTTGACTTTGAAGGGGCATTAGCCAAGATGCATGTAACCCTCCCCTTAAGAGAAGTCATCAAAGAACCATCCGCCAGAGAAATATTTGATAATTTATTCAAAGGATCAGATGGACCAATGGACCTTCCTATTATGCTACAAGCTTATAACTTTAGGGTCCATATGATGAACACCCACCTTTGTTCATGAACATGTTTCTAAATAACAAATTCCTTAACAACTGTATGTTGGATTCAGGGGCAGGTGAAAAGATGATGTTTCTAACGGTCATGCAACAATTGGGCCTAAGTGTCACACAACCCTAAAGGAATGTGTGTGGTTTTGAGTCTATAGCCATACCCACACATGGGGTGATTGAGAATGTGGAATTATTCCTTGGAAGATACCCCAAAAGAGTGATACATATGGACATTGTAGTAGTATATGTCCCATRTGTGTGGGGAATGTTGTTGTCCAMGAAATTTTCTGCAATAATGGGAAGCACTTTAGAGATGGACCTCACTTATATCAATGTGCCTATGAATGATGGAATGATAGGCCATCTCCCAAATGTGCCAATGACCAAAATCCATGTGAGAGAAATTACTGACGATATCAAGACTAATGAAGCACATGAACCAATCATAGAAAGTCCTTCTGAGTTTTCTCCTGATGATATACCTTTTTCTACTGAGGAAGACTTTGATCAGATACAATGGCATAAGAAGGAAGATTATCAACAACTCCTGAACAAGTATAAAGACAAGGAAGTCAGGACTGTCAATTTATTAAAGAAAGGAGAAGATAACATATTGATCCATCCATCCCAACAAGAAGTTTTCATAGCAGAATCCCACCCTCCTCCCTCTACACAGTACACCGGGTTTGTTCAAGAAACTACCAAGTTCAGAACTAGAGATTACAGAGAGGGAAACATAGTACGGATGTGGGACACGAAGAAGGGAAATCCTATCAATGTCAAAGGAAATGCACAATTTTGGCTTGGACCCTTCATAATTGGAAGGAAGTCAGTCAATGATGACTACTATTTGTCTACACTAGAAGGAAGAAGGCGCCCATTACCAGTTAGCGGGAACCTCCTCAAACCCCATAACGGGGCAGAGAATTGACTTCACAAGTAAGTGCAGGTGAGTAGGTAGGCATTTTCATTCATTGTATATACCATTTGCATTTCATGCTAGAGTAGTTTATATTTCCATTTGTATATATGCTTGTTTTAATTTTATGTACTATATATATTAATCGGGGGTGATATCACCACCCCAAATGATTGGTAATTTTTTTATGTTGAGATCAAGAAGGTCACAAGTTATGATAGATATGTTGAGGTTCTCATGTGCTCTACAGTGAGAACATGTCCCCAATTTGGAGCCATATTCTATCCCCTAGCCTAGGGATAACTAAGGACATTATCTCTCGAGGCCAACAGGTCCTAGACATGGAGTACCGAGAGACAGATAGACTTGAGCATGGCCCTGAAGGGCCATTATTTTTCTTCTTCATTGCCTCCACTTTGTCAGCATCAACAACATCCATCACATTGGCATGGTCTTGCAACACATATGGGTATTTCTCCATCAGGTAATGAGTCCGGGTATCATGGTATGTGTCACTCTGATCCTCAAAACTTTTGAATATGCGCATTTAATTATTTTTGCTTCTAACGTGTGCTTGGACCTTATTCCTTTCCACTTGACCATACTTGGGGGGAATGACAAGATTCCCTAGTTAGTTGGTTCCCATAGGGTTTGAGTTTCGACTGGGGGATTCATGAGAGGTCATCATCCACTCCCACCATACTTACCACTTTTCATCTTTTTCCCACTCATCCATCCCATTACACTGGTTCGAGCATTGGGTTGGCCAAATATCTAAGGGTTGTACCTTGCCTTGTGGGAAGAATGGGATAAAGGCCCATAGGGTAAAAGTAGCTGGAAAAATACAAAATCCAAAAGAATGAAACCTTAAGATGCTTCTCCCAAGGATCCCCAAGAAAGAAATAAAAATATTCTCAGCAAGAAACAAAGGGACCCATAAAAAATAATAAATCAAGACCTAGTTGGAGGATAGGGGGTCTCATCAAAAGCCATTCTATTAGGTCCATGGTCATGTAGTGGTATGAAAATATTGACAACTGGTCACCACACCAGGTTAGTGGCTCTTGGTGGCATAGACAAGAGAAAGGGGGTCTCATCACAAGCGAGCCTTCTCATTTCCCTAAAATGATTGTGGGTAACATTTCCACCACTGGTCACCACACTAGGGAGGTGTCCCCTAACTATCCTCTTGAAAGAAAAATAAATAAGAATAAAATACAAGAGGCATGAATGGGCTTGGAAACATTTGCATCCATGACAAGGTGCAACTCACCCTCTTCAGAGGCACCCATAGGTAAGTCATACATTTCCCTGCTATCACTATATCCATTGCCCAGACATCCCTTACAACCTTATCCACTCACATGTCCTGGATTTGAATTCACCTAGGAACATTCTACATCCAATGAGAATTAGCCCAATAGGACGTCCCGGCATCCCCTTCAAACTTGTCTTGTAGAATAGCATAACGTCTTTGAGCACTTGTTCGGGTAAAAGGGGTTTCATGCACATGTTTAAATAACTTGATGACTATATGTGATTAACATTGATATCATCCCTATGACTTATGAGCCCATGGAGGGCATATTTGTTGATGTTGCAGGGCCACACCCGATGGATAGGCACATATGGGGAGATGATTAGTTCGAACCTCCATAGGGATAAAATACTACCTGATGGATGTTGAGACCCCGGCCAAGGGTAGAGACAAAGCAAGGGATTTCAACAGAGAGAGAGGATGATGTTTCACCAGGGGCAGCCTGGCAGGCCTAGACCCAGGGGATTTTTTCCCTTTCCACCATGATGTAGGCCTTGGAAATCCCATGACATCACCTAGTTCACCCATGACATCACCCAACATTTTGGATGTTTTGGAGGAAATTGTGTGCCAAGTGGCATGTGTGGAATTTTCTTGACGCCCAAGGAGTTCTAACGTTTTTATAAAGGAGGCCAACATTGCCCAAAAAGGGCCTAACCTCACCCTAAAAGGGCATGGCATCACCTTTACAGCTTATTTTAGGGTTTAATTATGACATTTAATGTAAAAACTGGATATTACATGTAACAGGCCATGTTGACCTTTTTGACACAATTATAGTCTTTGTAATTGTATAAATAAGGGGAAAATCACTCTTATTATTCATCATCTTTCACTCACACAAGTGAGGTCTAAAATGTGTGCCCTCCTTATGGTTTATTGGCTGAAATTTTAGGCGCACTTATTGGAGGAGGCTTAATTTGGTGTTTCTTGGCATTTGTCTTGGTGGAAAATATTCAACTAGGCTTATTGTTAGATTATTCTTGGTGGATGTAAGTGAATTTATGCAATACTTCTTTTCTTTTAATGGTTATGGTACATTTACTTTTCATTTATTCCAAGATTATGAAATTACTAGTTTAAAACCCTAGGAGAACAAGCACATGTTATTGTCCTTGTCTTAACAAATTTTCACCTACTAGATTGTGCTAGAAACCCTACCTTTGAAGCATTGTACTAGATCCCTACCATTGTAGCACTCTAGTGTCATTTTCTTCATCAAGCCATTAATTGTTTCAGGCTTGAGCTAAATAAGAAGGAAAACCCCTAGGGCATAGGGTTACCTACTTCCTAGTAGTCAGTTTCCTTCTAAAGCTTGTTTATTGAGGCCTTGGGTTACCAAAACCTCAATCATCATCCTTCTTTGTCCTTAGCTCTTATATTGTCATTTTTCTCCTTCACGTTTTTCTACTGCAAGTGACTCCATTAACCCTAAAAGGCATTGATTTTGACCTTAAGATTGTTTGATTGATGAAACCAACTTTCAAATCTTTTACTTCAAGAAACCTACTAACAGTTTCTAACCCTAGAATAGCCTAACCTACTGACTATATTGATGTTGTTACTAAAGTAAGATACAACCATTAAATGCAACATTAAAAGCTCATAAAATAAATTAAAAAGGATGATTTATAACTTGTCTTGTTTGCTTCTATCAAATGCTAGTGTTATGATTTCAATGGTTAATGATTATTAGTTATTTTGAAGCTATTTAAAGGAATTCAATGTGAAGTATTTCTCTATAAAGATTGTTGTTATAAAAATTTTGTTTACTTCATCATATTCATAAAATTTCTTTTATCGAGAAATTCTGTGGTTTTATGAAGTGCTAACGAGAAAGTGTACTTGAAAATATATATAGTTTCTTGTTGCTTTGTTCCAGGCAGGTATACTTTTATAGATTATCATTTCATTCGTTATAAAACCAATACTGTCTGATCGATGGTGACTTGTGAGCGGGGATCCTTATCTATCCATTTTGACTTTGCCTTCTCAAACCCCCAGGTCACCAGGGATGTCTCCCCTGGGCCTACCACCCTAAATGAAAGAGACATACTATTGAGGTGACAATGATAGGATCAGTCTCTAGTTATGCCAATTTTCTCTCCTATAACCTTTCTTTCTATCAAAGTACAAATTGTGTGATAACATTATGCATTGGCATTGGTATGGTATGGTATGGTATTCCTTTCCTTGATATGGTATGCCTTGAATTGGTTTGGTATGAATTGGCATTGGTACGGTATAATATGGTATGGTATGGTATTCCTTTCCTTGATATTGTATGCCTTGAATTGGTTTGGTATGAATTGGCATTGGTATGGTATGGTATTCCTTGACTTGCCATGCCTTTCCATGCCTTTCCTTGCCTTCACTTTCCATTTCTTGTCTATCCATACCATATCTTTCCATACCATGTGTTGTCATCCCATCCCTTTCCATGTCATGCCATGCCATGTCATTCATTGCCTTTCCTTACATTCACTTTCCATACCTTACCTTTTCCATGCCATGCCTTTCCATACCATATAATTCCTTTCCATGCCATGCCTTTCTATTCATTGCCTTGCCTTCACTTTCCATGTCTTGTCTTTCCATACCATGTCTTTCCATACCATGCCTTTCCATCCCATGCCTTGCCATGTCATTCCATGCCATGCCATTCCATTCCTTTCCTTGCATTCACTTTCCATGCCTTGATTTTTCCATGCCACTCTTTTCCATACCATGCCATTCCTTTCCAGGCCATGCCTTGCCTTCACTTGCCATGCCTTACCTTCACTTTCCATGTCTTGTCTTTCCATACCATGTCTTTACATGCCATGTCTTCACTTTCCATGCCTTTCCTTCACTTGCGATGCATTTCCTTGCATTCAAATGCCATGCCATCAAAGGATTCATACATAAAAATTACAATCAAAGGATTCATTAAGAATGTAATTATACAACTTGTTATCCCATATTTCTTATATAAAAATACTTGCATGAGAATTCCAATGTTTTGGCCAATGAGGCATAGTGCAATTTTTGAAGAGGAGGTTGATTTTCAAGAACACTGTGTCGGGAATTTTTGGGTAGTGTAGGTGTGTGATCCTTGGCCAAATGGACTTGTGGGAGCTTACAAAACTCTGTTATACTAGTCGATTTGGATTTTATGCCCCTGGACCAAATTGGCCACATGTCCTTGAATGACTTGAAGAGGTGAGTTGCAAATAGTGATAAAACTCAAACCGAGACTTGGATGGAAATATCGTTAGTTTCATTGGATCCAGAGCACCAGGTTTCAACTAGGGGGGACCCTTTTCTATCATTTTTTCCACCGAAAAAATCATATCTTGTAGTATCTTCGGCACTAGGGTTTTGGTCAATGAGGCATAGTGCAATTTTTTAAGAGGAGGTCGATTTTCAAGAACATTATGTCAGGAATTTCTGGGTAATATAGTCATGTGGTCCTTAGCCAAATAGAATTGTGGGAGCTTACAAAACTCTGTCATGCCACTCGGTTTGGATTTTATGCCCCCAGGACAAATTGGCCACATGTTCTTGAATGGCTTGATGAGGCAAGTTGCAACTTGCGATAAAACTCAAATCAAGACTCAGATGGGAGAACCGTTAGTTGAATTGGATCCAAAGCACCATGTTTCAACTTGGGGGGGCCCTCCACTGTCATTTTTTCCACCGAAAAACTGTATCTTGGAGTATCTTCAGCACCAGGGTTTTGGTCGATGAGGCATGATGCAATTTTCGAAGAGTAGGTCGATTTTCAAGAACATTATGTCGGGAATTTGTGGGTAGTGTAGTTGTGTTTTCCTTGGCCAAATATACTTGTGGGAGATTACAAAACTTTTTTATTCCTCTAATTTTGGATTTTATGCCCCCAAACCAAATTGGCCACATGTCCTTGAATGGCTTGAAGAGGCAAGTTGCAATTCGCAATAAAACTCAAACCGAGACTTGGATGGGAGAACCGTCAGTTGCATTGGATCTTTAGCACTGGGTTTCAACTAGGGGAGGCCATTTTATATCATTTTGTCGAACGAAAAATCGTATCTTGGAGTATCTCCAGCACTAGGGTTTTGTTCAATAAGGCATAATGCAATTTTTGAAGAGGAGGTCAATTTTCAAGAACATTGTTTCGAGAATTTGTGGGTAGTGTAGTCACATGGTACCTGGAAAATAAGACTTGTGGGAGCTTAGGAAACTCCTTTATGCCGCTCGATTTGAATTTTATGCGCCTGGACCAAATTGGCCACATGTCCCTGAATGGCTTGAAGAGGCGATTTTCAACTCGCAATAAAACTCAAAACGAGACTCGGATGGGTGAACCGTCAGTTGGATTGGATCCAGAACACCGGGTTTCAACTAGGGGAGCAGCTCTGCTATCATTGTTTCCACCAAAAAATAGTATCTTGGAATATCTTCGACACTAGGGTTTTGGTCAATGAGGCATAGTGCAACTTTTAAAGAGGAGGTCAATTTTCAAGAACATTGTGTCAAGAATTTGTAGGTAGTGTAGTCACGTGTGTTGGAGTTACTTCACACACACCTAGGATTTACTTTTACTAAGGTTTTTCCTTTTTTATTATTCATTATTCAGTCTCCTATATTTTAGGAAGAATATTCCTTTAGGGAGAATATTCTCTTCACTTTTCACTTCAGTTTGACTAGTTGAGTGTAGTCTAGATGCTACATTGGTTTTGTCACCATGAAACATTGGGATCATCACCAGCTAATGTGCATTAGTATTGGTATCATCAGTATACTAGAGCATTACCCATGATTCCATGATCTCCTCCTCACTTCACTTTGTTTTAGTTAGTTAACTGAAGACTAGTAGACTAGTTAACTCAGTTAGGGGGAAGTTCACTCCCGTAACTACCTGAGAGACTAGACTAGTTGGAAGTTTACTCATGTAACTATTGTTGTGTTCCATATCACTCTATACCACCACTATGGAACAATATTTACTCGTGTATCCTATATCTATTGTAAATTATTCACTCTTTGAGTGTGGAATATGGTTAATGAGAATTCTTCCATTCTTTCTCTTTTGCTTCTTCTTTCACAATTTATCTTTGTAAATGTGTGTGGTATTTTCTAGCTAGATATATGTTGTGTAGGTTCAAGAAATTTACAATGTATTCCTTGTCCAAATATACTTGTGGGAGCTTACAAAACTCCATTATGCTGCTCGGTTTGGATTTTATGCCCCTGGACCAAATTGGCCACATGCCCATGAATGGCTTGAACAGGTCTGTTGCAACTCATGATAAATATCAAACCAAGACTCAGATGGGAGAACCGTTAGTTTCATTGTACTCGAAGCACTGGGTGTCAACTTGGGGGGGGATCCAATGTCTTTTTTCCACCGGAAAACCGTATCTTGGAGTATCTCTGACACTGGGGTTTTGGTCAATGAGGCTTAGTGCAATTTTTGAATAGGAGATCGATTTTCAAGAACATTGTGTCGGGAATTCATGGGTAGTGTATTCATGTGGTACTTCTCTAACTAGACTTGTGGGATCTTACGAAACATTGTTATGCTTCTCGGTTTGAATTTTATGCCCCCAGACCAAATTGGCAACATGTCCCTGAATGGACTGAGGAGGCGAGTTGCAACTCGCTATAAAACTAAAATCGAAACTCAGATGGGAAAACCATCAGTTGCATTAGATCCATAGCGCCTAATTTCAACTAGGGGGTCCCCTCCACTGTCATTTTGTCCACCGGAAAACCGTATCTTGGAGTATATCCGATACTAGGGTTTTTCTTAGTGCTTATTACATATGTTTAGGCAAGACATGTCAAGGAAATGATAGTGAAGGCAAGGCATGGAAAGTGATAAGGCAAGTGAAGGAAAGGCATGGCATGGCAAGTGATAAGTCAAGCAAGTGAAGGAAATAAAAGGCAAGGCAAGGAAAGGAAAGGCAAGTGAAGGTAAGTGAAGGCAAGGCATGGAAACACAAGTGAAGGCAAGGAAATACATGGAAAGTGAAGGTAAGGCAAGGCAAGGCAAGGAAAGTGAAGGAAAGGCATGGCAAGGAAAGTGAAGGAAAGGCAAGTCATGGAAAGTGAAGGCAAGGCAAGGCAAGGAAAGGAAAGTAAAGTGAAGGAAAGGCATGGAAAGTGAAGGCAAGGCATGGCAAGTGAAGGTAGAGAAAGGAAAGGAAAGGAATAGAAAGGAAAGTGAAGGAAAGTGAAGGAAAGGCATGAAAAGTGAAGGAAAGGCATGGCAAGGAAAGTGAAGGAAAGGCAAGGCATGGCAAGGAAAGTGAAGGAAAGTGAAGGTAAGGCATGGCAAGTTAAGGAAAGGCATGGAAATGAAAGTGAAGGCAAGGCAAGGCATGGAAAGGGAATGCAAGGCAAGGCATGGAAAGGAAAGTGAAGGGAAGGAAAGGAAAGTGAATGCAAGGCAAGGCATGGAAAGTGAAGGAAAGGCAAGGAAAGTGAAGTAAAGGCACAACAAGGAAAGGAAAGGAAAGGAAGGTGAGGGCAAGACATGGAAATTGAAGGCAAGGCGTGGTAAGGAAAGTGAAGGCAAGGAAAGTCATGGAAAGTGAAGGCAAGGCAAGACATGGAAAGTGAAGGCAAGGAAAGGCAAGGCAAGGCAATTGAAGGAAAGGCATGGAAAAGAAAGTGAAGGAAAGGCAAGGAAAGGCAAGTGAAATAAAGGAAAGGAAAGGAAAGTGAAGGAAAAGCATGGAAAGGAAAGTGAAGGCAAGGCATGGCAAGGCATTGCAAGTGAAGGAAAGGAAAGGCAAGGCAAGGAAAGGAAAGTGAAGGCAAGGCAAGGAAAGGCAAGGCAAGGCAAGGCAAGTGAAGGCAAGGCATGGCAAGTAAAGGCAAGGCATGACAATGTAAGTGAAGGAAAGGCAAGGAAAGTGAAGGCAAGGCATGKAAATTAAAGGCGAGGAATGGAAAGAAAAGTGAAGGAAAGGAAAGGAATAACAAGTGAAGGCAAGGAAAGGAAAGTGAAGGCAAGGAAAGGCATGGAAATTTAAGGAAAGGAAAGTAAAGTAAACACAAGTGAAGGCAAGTAAAGGTAAGGAAAGGAAAGACAAGGCAAGGCAAGTGAAGGAAAGGAATGGAGAGCGAAGGAAAGACAAGGAAAGGAAAGGAAAGTGAAGKAAAGGCAAGACAAGGTAAGACAAGGCAAGKGAAGGCAAGGCAAGGMAAGGCAAGGCAAGGCAAGGMAAGTGAAATCAAGGCATTTAAAGTGAAGGAAAGGCATGACAAGGAAAGTGAAGGAAAGACAAGGCATGGAAAGTGAAGGAAAGGCAAGGCAAGGCAAGTGAAGGAAAGGCATGGCAAGGAAAGTGAAGGAAAGTGAAGTCAAGGAAATCCAAGGAAAGGAAAGGTAAAGAAAGGAAATTGAAGGAAAGGCATGGAAAGGCAAGTGAATTCAAGACATGGAAAGTGAAGGAAAGGAAGCATAAGGAAAGTGAAGACAAGGAAAGGCATGGAAACTTAAGGCAAGTCAAGGCAAGGGAAGGCAAAGAAAGTGAAGGAAATGCAAGGTAAGGCAAGGCAAGGCAAGGAAAGTGAAGGAAAGGCAAGGAATTTGAAGTCAAGGAAAGGCAAGTGAAGGCATGTCAACACAAGACAAGTGAAGGTAAGGAAACACAAGGAAAGTGAAGGAAAAGAAAGGCAAGGAATGTGAAGGCAAGGCAAGGCAAGGAAAGTGAAGGCAAGGCATGGCAAGTGAAGGAAAGGAAAGGAAATGAAAGGCGAGTGAAGGAAAGGAAAGGCATGGAAAGTGAAGGAAAGGCAACGAAAGGCAAGGCAAGGCAAGGAAAGTAAACGAAAGACATGGCAATGCAAGTGAAGGAATGTGAAGGCAAGACATGGAAAGTGAAGGCAAGGCATAGAAAGTGAAGGCAAGGCATGGAAAGTGAATGAAAGGTATGTAAATGGAAGTGAAGGGAAGAAAAGGCATGGAAAGTGAAGGCAAGGTAAGGGAAGACAAGGAAAGAAAATTGAAGGAAAGTGAAGGAAAGGTAAGGCAAGGCAAGGCAATGAAAGGAAAGTGAAGGAAAGGCATGGAAAGTGAAGGCAAGGAAAGGTAAGGCAAGGCAAGGCAAGGCAAGGCAAGGAAAGTGAAGGAAAGGTAAGGCAAGGAAAGGCAAGGAAAGTGAAGGTAAGGAATGTCAAGGGAATGAAAGACATGGAAAGGAAAGTGAAGGAAAGGCAAGGCATGTCAAGGAAAGTCAAGGCAAGCCAATTGAAGGGAAGGAAAGAAAGGCACGTCAATGCAAGTGAAGCCAAAAGTATTCATTTTAGATACTTAGATGGCCATTCAAGTATACCATCAGGATCACTTCTAATACTGACGGTTTCCATTAAATTATCGTGCTCAGAGTAAGGAAAGAAGTATCGTACCTTTCATGAGTTCTTATTTGAAATTGTTTGTAGTTGGAGGTTTGTACCAATAACCAAGTTTGTAAAGTGGTATACAAATTGACCTGGTTTATAATATTGAAATACATAACCACCTTTATTTTGTTTTCTTTCATCCCGTTTCATATATTCTCCTTTAATAACCATTGACCCTATTAGAAATTCAATGCCTTCGGAGTTTTTACTGATCGCATGAGGGTATGCTTTCCCTCTAAGAATTGTGCCAACCAATAATCAATTCCCCATTCGTTATCAATTTGGGGAAACCACTTTGTATATATGCCCTGCAAAAAATGGAGTGCCAAAATGTGAGTCCACTAAATGACCAAAGAATAACACATTCATTCTAGATATTCAATATTTAATAGAAGGATTCAACAAACCTGGCAGTATGATCTCTAAGACATGATCGTTATCTGTTGAAATACTTGATTGTTCCTCCTCCAATTTGGATAATTCCATAGTTATACATTGACCAATGGGGAGTGATACACGATACCATATATCAACCCAGTCTGTGGATTCACAATCATCCCATTCATTACTACTACATGGACCATAGAAGGAAGAGAGTTTTCTCGTCCATATTTCAACTATTGAATTTTATGATGTTCTAACTGAATGGAATCCACGAGTTCCCTATATTATTTAGCATTCATACCATAGTGATCGATCTACATCGACCACCTCTCGAAAATATCTATGTACATGTCCTTTCTTGTGTGATTGGTATTCACGGGTTCATGTTCCCTCTCCCATTACTGAAGAACACCATTCAACAATGGATTTTGCATCTCGAATGAGGGAAGTAGTAGTTAAATTAATTTATTTCCTACGTAATGCTCTTTTTATGCATGAAACTACTCCATCATGGCCCCCTTTCCCTTGCTTAGACTCAAAATAGTTCCAAATGTGTGGCACCTTTATTTTTTTATGCAACATACACAACCATTGAAATACACGAGCATTTTTAACTGGTCTGTTCAACCATATGACCAAATCCAATGTTGATCCATATTTATATTCTTCTCCTAAAGGTAATTGTAGAACAACTGAAAACAATGTTGTACATAGGCTAAGTCATGACACCGATCATCACTTATGTAGAATTGAGACTCTTTCAATATAACTTTGTTTTGTTCGTTACTATCTGGTCCATGCCTGTATGTGATATGTACCATTATGATGGCCTGATTTAAGTGATAATATTGGCTTTGAATCTCATTTTCTAGTTGAAGGGTGTAGTTCTCAGCAAAATCAACTACTGATAACACAGTACCAATAGGAAATGTATCTATGCATATTCTAAAATGCTTGTCCTGCCATTGATCCACATCAACAGGTTGAACATAATGTCGTGTATTTTCGACAAAGTCCTTTGTGTAGTCACAAACTCGTACTTGGGAAGTAACCCATTGCATATTTTTTATTTCATGTCCTCCATCAATATAATATGTCACATATTTAAATATTTGCAAGATGTTGGCACATAGGGGAAGACCCAGGGTTCAGCTTTGACAACGCACCAACAAGACCTAACTATTGTCCCTTTCGGAAACACCTACGAAGAAGATGTTGTCTCACCCGAAGTAGCTATAGGGGATTGCAGGACACATGTGTCTACAACTAGAGGGATTGCGAGTGGATCCAAGGTAACAACACACATAGATATTAACTATTCTTACCAAGCATAAATCTACTTCGCGCAGCTATATTATAGATCTAACACACTAATGCATCAACATAGTAATAGTAGCAAAGAACACACCATCAATCACACAGAAAAACAAGGTATACGTGGTTCACCCTCTCCCTAGGGATGCGTCCACATAACTGTGTTTCTTAGTATTATATGAAAACATATAGTTCTATTTGTGCTCTTAGCTTGCAAATCTCTCTCCTTCTCCTCTTCTCTCCCCTCCTTGCGCACCCAACTGCAGGGTTGATCTTCGCACCCAACTGAATATCTTACAATACCAGAAGGCTCTTTCACTTAGCACTTCTCTCTCAACAATAATAATGAACTCTCAACCAACAACAAATGTGGAATGAACCTCTTCCCTCATCTAGGTTCTTATTTATACAATACAATGACTCACTGACAACCTTAGGCCAAAACCTAGGTGTCAAAACCTTAGATACCAAAACCCTTCGTGTCTAAAACCCTAGGTCAACTTTGATCTCCATTTTCTGGGCTTCGCCAGACTAAGCATCCATTGGTGGATTTTCTCGCTTGCTGAGTTGTCCACAATCCATCTTCCTTGCTTGACCCATTCTCCTCGATCTTCTCATCCAATGACTCATTTTCCCGTACTTCTCTCCTTCTTTTCTTCTCTTTTGGCCACTTCGACCCACTCTTAGTCAATTTATCCTCCGTACAATTTGCACTTCATCTTTTCTCTTCATTTTTCTTTGCTTTCTTTCTTAATCCATACCTAAGGGCCAACAAGCCCCCACCACTAACCTGTGACTTATCCTGAGGCACTGTAATTCTGAACCTTCTATTTCACTTCGATCTCATACTGCATGGGGCAGTTTATGATTTTTTCTCTATCCTTCCCCACTTTGTGTAGACTGTCTTTTCTGTGTCTGGTACCCAGTTTCAACTACACCTGGTACCTAGACCCTTCTCCTTCTGGTCTTACTGAGAGATGCAAGGTAGTTGATCATCATAGTACAATTTCAACCAACTCCCATTCACCAAACCTTCCTTCCATTCTCCATTAAACATATTCAACTGCGCAACTCCTCCTTCCATGACATAAACAACCTCATTTGGCCCAAGATAATGTGTCCTGAACTTCCCTAGAGGCTTAATGAATTTACTGTCATATACCAGTACCAGATCTCCTTTCTTAAAGGCTTTCTTCTTAATATGTCTGTCGTGATAGGCCTTCTCTCTTTCCTTCTAGACTTGCTGATGGAATCCTGCAATAAATCTACCTTCCTCCAATTCGACCAACTGCGCGAGCCTCTCTTGAACAAATCTAGTGTCATCCATATATGTGAAGGATGCAATCTTTAATCTAGGAACTAAATATTCCATGGGTACAATTGCTTAAAGACCATAGACCAACTTAAATGGAGTCTGCATTGCCAGCTCCTTGCAAGTAGTTCTATAGGCCCATAACACTGTTGGTACTCTTAAGTCCCAATCATCCATGTTCACACTGCAAATCTTTGTCAACATTGTCTCCAAGATATTATTGAATGCTTCAACTGTCCCATTTGCTTGTGGATGGTATGGAGTGCTCTTCTGATGATGAACTGCAAATTCCTCGGTCAGGGCTTCGATGGTCTTATTAAAAAAATGTGTTCCTTGATCACTCATAAGGATCTTCGGGCATCCAAACCTGGTTATGATATCATCAAATATGAAGCACACAGTTGTAGTTGCACTATAGTACTTAACTGATCTTGCTTCTGCCCATCTGGTTAAGTATTCTGTCATAGTGATTATGTATCTTGCTCCTGTGTGCTTCCCTAGTGGGTTTATAGGTCCCATAAAATAAATGGCCCATTTCTCAAATGTTTGTAAAGTGAGATGGGGTGCTAAAGGCATCTCATCTCTTTTTGAAGGTTTCCCAACTCATTGGAATACATCACAGGTTTTGTAGTAATCCTTCGCATCCTTGTGTAAAGTGGGTCACCAAAGGCCAGCTCTAAGAATCTTCTGTGTTGTTTATTTTCCTACGTAGTGTCCTCCAGCGATGCCTTCATGTGCTTCTACCAGAATCAATGGTATTTATTCCTCCATAACACATCTCGTCAAGATCTCATCAGGTCCCATCTTGTATAGCCGCCCAACTATAAGTGAAAAATTTGCAACACGAACTACCAGTTGCTTATTCTAAATGACTATATATTTGCGAGGTGTCATTCCTATTGACAAGAACTGAACTATCTCAGTGAAGTGATCATTAGCCTTCCTGATGGCCAACAAATGTGCATCTGGCAGTGTATCCTCCAAACTAGTATGTTCCTCCCCATGTTCTAATATGGAAAAATGATCATGTCCCTTGTTCATTCTCCCTGGCTTGACCACAATCTCAAAATCATATTCTTGAAATAGCAGAAGCCATATGCATATTCTTCCCCCCAACACTGGCTTGTTTACTAGGTATTTCAATGCAGAGTGATCAGTGAACATCTTAAAATTTCCTCCCAACAAGTAGTGACGAAAATTCTGCAGCGCGTACACCATGGCTAAACCTTCTCTCTCAGTGGTGGTGTAATTTATATCAGTTGTTGAAAGCTTCATGCTAGAAAAGGATAATGGATGGTCAATATATCCTGCTCCTAGTTGTGCTAGCATGACTCCTAATGCAATAGAATATGCATTGACATGAACATGAAATTCCTTACTCCTATCTGGGAAAAACAGAATAGGCGCAGTAACCATTTTCTGTTTCAGTGTGTCGAAGCTCTGCTGGCATTCTTCTGTCCATTGGAACTAACAATCTTTCTTCAAAATATTCTCCATGAGTGATGTAATCTATGCATAACCTTTAATGAACTTTTTGTAGTATCTAGTATGTCCCAGTGTAGTGTGCAACTGTCTAAATGAAGTAGTGGGGGTAGATCAACAATAATGACGATATTAGATGGATCTACCAAAAACCCCTTCTTACACACAATATGGCCTAACAACACTCGAAAGGGTGAAAAGAAGATGCACTTCTTTAGGTTCAGGTCAATCTGACATTGCCTGCACTTATCCAACATTAGTATTAAACATTCAATATGATTTTTTAATAATCTAAACACAGTCCAATCATCAAAATTTGCTTCCGGAAATTTATGTAAAAACTCCTTGAATGCTTCAACTACCACCTTAGAAAAGATGGTTGGTGCATTCTTAAATCCAAATGAAATTACTATGTACTGGTAGGCTCCCCATTCTGTTGCAAACGTGGTCTTATGGCCATCTTCCTTGGTAATCCTGGTCTGGTTATAACCACAAAATCCATCTATGAAGGAGTAGACTTCATGTCCTCCCACATTATCTAACACTTCGTTAGTAAACGGTGTAGGAAATGGGTCATGTAGACATGCATCATTTAGTTTCCTCAAGTCTACACAGATTTTGATCTCTCTTGTTTTCTTATCTTGAACCACCATAGGGATAATCCATTCTGACTCTTCAACAGGTTCTATGATTCTTGCTTCCAACATTCTATCTAACTCAATTTTGATTTTCTCCTTATATTTGGGATTCAATATGTAGGGTCTCTGCTTGACTGGCCTTGCATCTAGTTCATCTCTCCCATGGGCCATTTAATGCCCTTCATATCAGTGAACTTGGTTGGAAACAAGTCTTGGTATTCATGTCGTAATTCGATGATCTTGTCAATAGTGGCATCATCCCAATAATGTCCAACGTTTGCAAGTTTGGGTGCTTGCTCTGTTCCAATGTTAACTTTCTTGATTTTGATTAGTTGTCCCATAAAATTTAGTTCGACTCCTGGTCCTTATATGTCTCTATGTCCCTCTGTTTCTGCGATGTTCACATTCCTAGGATCATTGTCTTCATCAGCATTGATGTTGTAACAACCTTGCAGTTTCTGAAGGGGCGCAGTCCATTCGTCCTCTTCTTTATCAATAGGGTGGGTGGGTGCCTCCTCAAAGATCCTTTTTCTTACAACTTGTAATGCTTGATCTACTATAGGGTACTGACCTTCAAATACAAATGTAGATACAAATTTTTGAGTCATACCTTGCCAATCTGCAATAGTGAGGCGCAGTTCTGCTTGAAGATACCAATTGATAGGGTTTGTGTCCAAGGTTTTAATGAATTTATGCACCCACTGTGCTTGAGGAATGCTTCTCCAAGCCTCCTCACAACTTCACACATGTTCCTTCAGACATATTTGACCTATTCATCTAAGTTCTCACCGTCCTACTTGTTCTTAAAAGTGCGTTTTTATCAAAGTGGGACATTGCACCTAGTCCACGATATTCTTTTTGTGTTTACCCCACCATATTGATAGAGTTGTTTTCAAGGCCTCATCCAGTGCCAACAACATTTTTTGTACTGGTACAATTTCTTCAAATTCCAACAAGAAAGCTTCCAGATGATTTAAACTGTCAAAGGTGGGTAGATTACTTACTTCTGTTCCAATCCAGCAAACTTCCCTGGTAAATCTAGCACATCTTCGTGTAGATACTTCATACATTTCGTTCTTCCAGTTCTCTAGTGCTTCCTATGAGTCTTATGAGCATGTGTTGTCACTTCGCCAGCTTAAATTCCCATCTTCGGTAGGATTAATGTAATCTTGTTGTCTTGCTGTCAATTTTTATATATTCTCAAGTTCATAAGCACAATCTTCTTCTCTAATAGGTTTTGTATATCTACAACCTTCATTGGTATCAAGAGGTGCAATGACCCTAACGCCATCACCTTCAAATGTAATTCTTATTTTCTTTAAATCAACTAGAGTAGAATTATTGAAAGCCCAATCAATTCCTAGCAACACAAGATAAGGACAACTATCGTCAACTATCTCAATCACCTCGAAGTCCACAAATGTTCTTACCCCGTCGATGTCCAAAGGGACATGCTCCAGTTGTCCAAATGGGCTCATGACCTGCTGATTAGCCATCTTGAGCATGATAGGGGAATAGATCAACTTAGGCTTTCCCATCAGGGCCCAGGTCTGCTTCGTCATAACATTGACTTCTGACCCTAAGTCAAGGACCACATAGTCTATATCATAATATCCATTATGAGCATTAAGGTGTATTTCCTTATTTATTCTTCTCTTTCTAGATACTTGATGTACTTCTCTATTCAACAGGGGTCTATCCTACCTACCTCATACTATCTGATCAAATTTTGTAGTTCTTGTACAACTCTTTCGTCCTTAATCAAATTAATGCAAGTACATAAGAATTCCATGAGCTTGCTTACCTCTTTTCCTTCTCCTGACGAAGCAGACTGATCGAATTCCGGAGACATTCCACATTCTCACACTTCTGGGTGTGTCTTTGATGAAGAAGCTTGATCCCTTCCAAACTCTTTTCTTGCCTCCTCAAATGTTTTCTTTTCTTCCCTTTCATCAAACACGTGTGTCTTCTCTGCAACTTTTCTAACCCCTGATTCTTCTATAGTCTTTCCCAGTGTCGCTCTATCTTCTCCTATAAAATTGCCTCCTCTAGTGATTACAATGACTCTGGGATCCTCCCTATGAGGTTATGCTGAGATTAGTTGTACTTGTTGGTTCCCTCCTCGTCTTTCCTGAAGTTTGGCTAACAACATGGGACAATATTGAATAACATGTTCAAATGAGTTGCAGTAGCTGCAAGTGGTATGAGGGTTCTGACAGTCCCTTACCAAGTGTCATGATTGTGCGCAGTTATAACAAATGATATGACCTCGATCTCAACCCATGCCTCATGCTCATCCTCTTCCTTTGAATCCACCACGAGGATTGAAGTTTACCCTTTTTGGAGAGTTAAACTGCATAGTATTTCCTTCTTGTTTTACTTCGCCTTGAATCCTATATGTGTCTCTTGATCTTTCATGCAATATTTCATAAGCCCTAAAGTATTTTTCATCTTGCCCCACAAATTTATAGAATGTGCAGTAAAAATGGGTAGGTGTTTGGACATATTTTTGCATGTAGTATCATTCACCAAGGCGATGTCTATTTCTACATACCTCCCACCAAGATAGGGTAACCTGCTACAAAGGGCTCGGACCTCCATAGTCAAAGTACTCATGAAATAGGGGACAATGCTCCTTATCATGGCCTTATGATTTGCATCTAATACACTGGATATCTTCTCTTTTATATTTTCCCTTATCTTTTTTCATATCTTCTACCTGCAAAGATAAGATAGTTATTTGAATCAAAATTTGACTCATACCTAAGATGGATTCTACCATAGGGGATGATTCTAATTTCATGGCGATCTCCAATGCCTCAGCCTATGAATAAATCTTCTGTTGCATTAAAGGGACTCTGATGTGTGGAAAGAGGGAACAATGAACCATTTTTTATTATGTTCATCTGGAATCGGAAAACTCAAATGGCCTGTCAAGGTCTTAAACCTCTGATCAAACTCCCACACCGGTTCAACTATTCTCTTCTTGATTTATTTTAGTTCTTTAATGCATTGTTACTCTGACTTGGGTTTATTGAATTCGAAAATCAACGCAGTTTTAATGACATTCAATGGTTTAGGTTCTACAATTCCTTGGACAAATTTCATGTACCAGCGCAGTGCGTGGTCTCTCAAGGTAGTGCTAAACTAAGCTCTCTAATAGATTGGTCGTTGATTTTCTTAATACTTTATACAACTTCACATAACAACCAATGTTGATCAGGATATTCAGATCCATCTTCCCTAAAGGTAGGTAACCTCATCTCATCGTCCATAGATCTTCCTAGGTTTCTTGACTGAGTATGTACTAGAATGTTGGTAATAGTGCTCTGAGTGCTCTGGTGACTTTGGCTACTCTGGTTACTTAATGCTGCTAAAACAATAGGAGGAGTAATAGTACCTACTTCAAGAGTTTGTGCATTTCTTGAAGTTTCTGATTCTTCTCGGCGAGGTTCCTCAGTCTTCCTTTCCTCTGTCTTAGAGGACTCTAAATTTTCCTTGTTCAATAGCTCTTCTTCTTCTCCACTGTAGAACCCTTCATCCTGTGCTAGTGGCTCGTGGCTCTATTCAAAGAATTCCACCAGAGGGACCTCTCTGAAGATCCTTCCATTGTGCGTATGTCCCACCTCTGCGTCATTGTCACTGCCTGAATTCTTGAACATTAGATTTTCAATCTGACCTACTATTGTATCTTCAAGATGTTCTTCTCATGTAATAGCATCTTGATATTCAACTTTAAGAAGTGTAAAAATTTTCCCCTAGGTTCCTTAAAGAAATATCTCTCTTCTTGGCTATACGACTCAACTCTATCAATGGAAAAATCGGTGATATACCCTCCAATAGTACTATCGAACCAATGATTTGCTACTTTTGACACAACGTTATCAACTCTTTTGACCTTCTGGATTAGCGTCGATGTCCAAACCATAGGAAGTCTAGATCTGATCTCAAACTGGGTATTTTCTAGTCTAGCTAACCACTCGTATAGCTCCTTATGAATTCCTCCAAAGAAAATCTCATGTATATCGGTGAAGATATACCTTCCCAACCAGTCCTTTGTACTGAGATTAGGGTTCTTGTTCTGGGCTTCAGCGAAGTCCTTTTCTTGTTCTTCTATCCACTTCTAAATCTCTGTCTTCGATGGAAACCACCTTTACATTCCCTCAAGAAGATCCCAGTCCTAGCAACAGAACCATTTGTTGGCACACAGGGGCAGACCCAGGGTTCAACTCTAACAACACACCAACAAGCCCTAACTACTGGCCCTTTCGGCAACACCTATGAATAAGATGCAGTCTCACCTGAAGTAGCTATAAAGGGTTGCAGGACACTGTTGTATACAACTAGAGGGATTGCAAGTGGATCCAAGGTAACAACACACAGAGATCTTAACTATTCTTACCAAGAATAAATCTACTTCACGCAACTATATTCTAGATCTAATATACTAATGCATCAACATAGTAACAGAATCAAAGAACACACCATCAATCACACAGAACAACAAGGTATATGTGGTTCACCCTCTCCCTAGGGCTATGTCCATAGAACTACGTTTCTTCATATTATATGAAAACATACAATTATATTTGCGCTCTTAGCTTGCAAATCTCTCTCTCCTTCTCCTCTCCTCTCCCCTCCCTGGGCACCCAGATGCAGGGTTGATATTTTCACCCAGCTAAAGATCTTACAATACCAAAATGCTCTCTCACTCAACAGTTCTCTCTCAACAATAATAATGAACTCTCAATGAACAACAAACTTGGAATGAACCTCTTCCCTCATCTAGGTTCTTATTTATACATTACAATGACTCACCGACAGCCTTAGGCCGAAACCTAGGTGTCAAAACCCTAGATATCAAAACCCTAGGTGTCTAAAACCTTAGGTCAACTTGATCCACATTTTTTGGGCTTCGCCAACCTGTCTTTCCTTCTTTCCCATGAGGTTCTCCAAAGCATCCATTGGTGGATTTTCCCGCTTGTTGATTTGTCCACGATCCATCTTCCTTGCTTGACCCATTCTCCTCAATCTTCTCATCTGATGGATCGTTTTCCCATACTTCGCTCCTTCTTTTCTACTCCTTAGGCCACTTCGACCCACTCTCAGTCAATTTATCCTCTGCACAGTTCACACTTCATCTTTTCTCTTCCTTTTTCTTTTCTTTCTTTCTTAATCCATACTCAAGGGCCAACACAAGACAACCTCCTTCCTCCCCAATTCATACTCATCTCTTACATGGATGCACATGATTAGTTATTTCATTCCATGACACTTGGGGAATGTCCCATCTAATCATGATTTTTTATAAAATGTAAAACCCTCTGGCCTTGTACAGAAGTTGTTGTGAATAAAGTCTCTCAATTACGATAGTGGAAATATAACTGGGCATTCCTGCAAAAGGGTGCTATGAAAAACATGAAATATATATATGTGTGTCTGTGTGTGTGTGTGTGTCATAATAATAACCATACTCAATGTGATATCTACAACAACACGTGTTACAAATTGTGTTTATTCAAACATACCAAGGGTTTCATTTATGGAAATATCTTTAGCATAAGTTAACTGCACTATGTACTATTCCAAATCTCTCATACAATTTTGTTTGTGTAATTTCAAGATAGTGTTTAATGTGGGGTTCATGGTCCCTAGATCCCCTTCTCAATTTTAGTACATATATTTGGTTGGAAGAGGGCCTTGTGTTATCATGCTAGAAATCTTGAACTAGTCCCTTAACCGCTCCAATTAACTTCATGTCAAAACGAGGTAGCCTTCCAATGAGGGCCCACAATTTTTTTGGGGAGCCTGTGTCAAGGCTATCTCATCTATGAGAATACTTTTTAAGGGTTTTGACATTGCATTTCAAGAGGTGAGAGGTTTGTTGTAGAGAACGACGTTTTTTTGTAATCTTGCTAAAAATTGACTGGGAAAGGACACATTAGGTTGCATTGCGGTATTTAGAATGATACTTCTTACCAATTCTTTGAAAAGCATCTGTTAGCACTCAAAATATTTCCTTTTAAATTTTTAAGCGCCTTCATCAATTTGTGCTTGATTCGCCAAATTCCCAATGTCTTTGGTCAGTATCATAACTTCCAATTCCTTCATTAAGTCTTGACAAGTTCCCATTGATCTCTTTTTCTGAATATTCTTGTGTCTCTGTCTTTTAACCCGCATTCCAAAAAAACACAATTATTTTCATTTAGCCTGAAACCCTAGTTTTTAGATCTTTTATATTTTCAAATAAAAATATAGATTTTTATTTGTAAATTTTATGAAAAAATGTGTGTACTCAAGTGTCAACCCTAATCCTTAATCCCAAGTCACAAATTTTACGAAAAAATGTGTGTACTCAAGTGTCAACCCTAATCCTTAATCCTAAGTCACACTACATATAGAGCTAATGCATATACCAAAGTCCACGGTCCAATACACATACAAACGATAGTGCAAGTGCCAAGCCCAACACCATTTCTCATATCTCATCGAATACTTATGGAAGCAATGGCCTATATAAACACTTGTTAATGGCATTTTCTATTGCATGTGGGATATATCAAATAAGAAAATAAGAAAACGCAGGTGTATTTGGAAGTGTTAAAGAAGCCAACTGTCAAATCTCACCAAATGTTTGCAAGCTTGTGCTAGTTTCCAGATTCTATAGATGTCGAGGATTGTGTCACACCAGCGCGTTGAGAAGACATATGAGTAGTTGTTTTTGAATGCTTGCAGGTTTGAAGGGTATCAACAGTATATGCCAAGTGTTTGCAGGGTTTGGATGTGTGATTTTTCAGGTTCTGTATATGAGGAGGGTCATGTCACACCCATGCATGCAGTGAATGAGACATTGGAACTTAACCAATACCCATCTCTTTGTATTGAGGGTGGATATCCATTGCAATTAGTATTTGATCGAGATGATGTTAGGGAACATGCTTGACTGGTGGTTATTCATTTTAATCATGGAGAGGTCGAGTTGACAAACAATATGGATTTCTGGGCACGTTGTTTTAAAACAGAGCATATGTAGACATATATATTCAGCTGGTTAAAACCTCCATTTATAGTAACAGGGATGAATGATTGTATGAAAGAGACATGTGCACATTTGAAAAAAAGAGAGTGCTCTCTTGATTGTCTTCTATTTATATATATTACCAGGAGAATTTGAATTGTTCTCCACTATTTGACTTTAAGCTAATTACAAAATTGGAACTTTTTTTCCATTGATTGGTATTGAGTTTTCACAATAAATTCGACAGGTATATGACTAGCAAGGATATATAGATATTTTTTTATCTCTCTAAATTAGAAGAACACATGTGGCAAAGTGAGACCCATGAGCACCTTCTTGATCTTGTCACTCTGTTTTGTTTTGTTCCTCGATCCAAGTATTTGTTTCTAGGGCCAACAAGTGTTAATCCCATCAATATTTATCGATATTGTCACCATATAAGTGTTGCTACTAGTTTAAATGACCCAACTGTTGCCACAGGAATTTCAGATCTTGTGTATGATAATAAAGTGGGACAAACTCAATCTCCATCGATCAACAATAAACTACAAATGCTTGGGCTGCAAGTCTTGGTGATGATTTATGGGTTAATGAGGAACCTTGCAGATAGTTAGAGACAAATGGCAGAGTGAAGGATTCGATCCATCTTCTTAGGATATATAACAACATTTTTTTCTTATATATATATTGAATAAATTGTAATGATAGAGGGGCATTCAGTCTTCGAGACTGAAAGGTCGACCTTTGGGTTTTCAAACAAGCTTTATGCATTGATATTTTAATAAGTATACATCTGAATTTGCAGTTTCTTCACTGAGTATTTAACTATACCCCCATGTTTTATTTATTTCTATTGTATATGTGAATGAATTTGTAATTCATAGTTTCTTACTATTCATTTGATGATTTTCATAGGTCTTTCTTTGATTACATTGATGGGCTGGGATCACACATACAATTTCCTGCTATAACTAACCGTTCATAAATGCTCTTTAGTGTATATGAGTTTGTTGGTATAGTAGTGTTCTTCCTTCTTTTTTTTTAAACTTATAATCATCTGGTTGGTTCAATGAGGCCTTTATTTTTTGGAGTGTATTCATTATTATCTTGACCAAGTGAGGTTTGATAGTCCATGGTCTGATCCACCTTGCAATTATTTCATTCAAATCATTTTACTGTGTTACCAAGCTTGTTCCCCTTTATAGTCAGGGAGCGACTCTTGGAGTGTTAACAACATCTACAAGGTTTCATACTATAGGATGAATTGTTTCTACACTTTTGATTGCTTTAATGCCTAAAATTCTCCTAATAGTCAAACTTATAGATTTAAAAAAAAATAAAAATAATTGACATTTAGGAGCATCATATTTTGGTCCAAAATATTCTTGAATGATTTTATAAAAGTGATAATGAATAGTACAGTTAGGTAACTTACCTTCAAGTGATGCTATACCACTTTCATCGACTTGGATGTGTCTAGGAGTTCTTCACAGCACAATGCTCAATTTAGGTAGGGATGATGAACCCTTATTCAGGGACTCTTGACCTCCATGTTGTGGAGTTAACATTGTTGCAATTATTTCCCCTTCAATCACTGATGGATCAACTGTGGGAGGCGAGTGCATATTTGACTTTCCAAAAAGAGATTTCACCATAGGACTTTATTCACTACAATGTTTTACACCAATTGTTTCTCTAGTTTCATTCATTATATAATTAGCTCCAAGAAAATCCTCCATCACCTGTTCATCCAAAAAAAATTGTATTGTTGAGATATTGTTTGGATTTATCTCTAATGACCTCTTGCGCTTTTCTTCTCGTGATGGAGGATAAACATTAGCGGAATCTATTGCGCTAGAAAATGGATTTCCTTCATGTGAAATCCTATGCTTTGACATACATAAATTTTATTTTTCTCTTTCTTCTCCTACCTTTTTCATTGGTTTTATTTTTCTCGAGGACTTTCTTTCTCGGATATGGTGGTTCCCCATGTTTAAAGAAAAGAATTGGCTTCCAAACACCCACCACAAATTTGTCTTTGTATTATGTAATAAGGCACAACCAAGTGGAGAAATTTGTTTTTGTATTACAAAAGAAGACACATATAATAATTCCAATTCCAATTCCAATTCCAATTGCACTTGGAAAAATTTCTCTTCCAATTCCAAGAAGATACAAACAAAAATTACAATTGCACTTGTAAAAATTTGTCTTCCAAGTCCAAGAAGAAACAATAAGATACAAACAACAATTCCAATCGCACTTCCACAAATTTGTCTTCCAATTCCAAGAAGACACAAGAAGATACAAACAAAAATTCCAATTGCACTTGGACAAATTTGCCATCTCATTCTAGGAAGACACAATTACATACAAACAACAATTCCAATTATACTTGACAAAGTTGCCCAAATTTTCCTACAATGGTCTGGCAATAAAACAAAAGTATTTATGAATCCAATAGGAACACTAAAAAAATTAAAACATGTATGTGCAAGATGCTTTTGTTTTAAGCTGCTGCATTTTTTCTTGACCATGAGATAAATGAGGTGGGGTGTACTTGGCACCAAAAAAATGCCCAGCAAGAACATGCACGTGTTCCCACTAAAGCATGTGCACGCTCTATTGGACAACTGAGAGGGGGGGTGAATCAGTTGTTACCATGCTTAAACAATTATGCTTCTCTTAAACTCTTTGCAGAAACATTGAGTGATGATCACAATAATGCAGAGAAATAAACAATGGCACATTCAACATCAGTCACATATATGAGAAACACAGAGACAGATGTTTCCTGAGGAAACCCATACAGGGTAAAAATCTCTTTTTCTTTATATGATAAGTAATAGTTACATTCTGTACATTATCATACATATGAGCACCAACTCATAATGAGGCTACAACCTCTATTTTGCAAGCTGCAACTTGCTAAGAGAACCAACTCTTTGTTTTCTCTAGCACCCACTAGAAGGAAGCACCAACTCCCTGATTTCTCTAGCACCAACTAGAAGGAAGCTCCAACTCCCTAGTTTCTCTAGCACCAAATAGAAGGAAGCACCAACTCCCTTGTTTCTCTAGCACCAACTAGAAGGAAGCACCAACTCCCTGAGTGTTTCCAGCACCAACTGGATGGAAGCACCAACTTCCAATCATACAGGCACAAACCTGTATAACAGAGAACAAGAGTTCTCCCTTGCACCACCCTGCCACCCTGGTTTCTCTGGCTGCAACCAGATGGAAGCTACAATTCCCTATGTTCAAGCACCCACTTGAACCTCTGAGGACAACAATCCCCTATGTTCAAGCACCCACTTGAACCTCTGAGGACAACAATCCTCCCTAGCACCTCCCAACCACCCTGAAATATACAGATTTTCTACTAAAACTTATTACAGTGATATAATGTTCAACAATTTCTTACCAGACTCATCACTGTTCTGTTGCATCTCGTTGCTCTGTCTGCCACACTTCCTTTTTGCACACATGACTTGCGCTATCTGTTCTTCTACATTTTATCCTATGTGCGCCATGTCCATTCAGTGCACAGTTCCTCTTCTCTCACATTCAGCAGCTGCACTCCCTCCCTTCTTTACGCATGAATCACCTTCAACTACAACAACCACCACAACTCCCACAACAACCGCAACCCCATCTCCTCTATACCATGTACTTATAGCTTATGTGATATTTGTGCATGCAATGCGTGCAATGCCTCTGCATGCTCACTCTGTGCCAAATTCCTCCACAACTCGAGTGCTTTGTCTGATCATCATCGTGACTCTTCAGCTTCTCTGGTGGTTCAACCCATGTGTCTATCATCACTAGGTGTTATGCCGAGATTCCTTTTTCTCTCTAGCAATTGAGACTCTTTGTCTTCTCTGTTACAGTTGATCTCACCCTCTCTGTTTCAAGTACAGGCTTCAACGCTCATCCATCTGTCAATCCCTTCTAAGAATAGTCTTCCTTCATTGGACGAAGCTTGGAGACTCGTCATCTCCTCTCGTGATCACAAAGAGGTCGCTTCGAATACTCTGGCAGACGCCATCAATGGTTTCTGGCAGTTTCACTGTGTCGTGCATCAGTAGCCCTCCGATCTCCTTTAGGTTTATCTGCGCCATTGGATGGACCTTATTAATATTGCCTTTAAATCAGGTTTCGTCATTTCGACATTCCTGTGCCCAAGTGTCTTGACACTTCATTTCACAATCTCCGAAGCTCCGAAATGGAGCTTATCTACACTAGCTCATTAACCAATATGACTATGGTCATAACCAAACACCTATACAAAAAGTGCTTTCGCGATTTCTAATTTTGTGAATTTCAGCACTATGCTCCGTTGACCTTAAGTCAGTGAACTTTTGATTGCTTGCCACATGTCCTATGATTCAATGGCCCAGATTTTCTCTTGAATCAACAGCTGTCGCGATTTCGCATATCGCGATTTCGACATTCATGTTGCATTGTTTTCTTTGCCTTTCCATATCCCGATTCGCGAAACTCTGATATGGTATTAGATCAACGGTCTAGATTTGAGCTTGACTTGACGGCTACGATTGAAGCGCGATATCGCATATCACGATTTCAGAATTCCTATTGCATTAGGTTCTTTGCCTCTCTATGTCGCGATTCGCGACACTCCGATATGGAGTTTCATCGAAGGTCCAGATCTGATCTCTATTCAATGGCTGCGATTAAATCACGATTTCGCATATCACAAAATTGACATTCTTGTTGCATTGTTTCTTTGACATCTCCAACACGCAATCCTCGAAACCACGACATGGACTGGAATCAATGGTCTAGATTCAACCTAAATCTGACGGCTCAGATTACATTGCGATTTCGCATATCGCGATATCGGGATTCCTGATGTCAATTATCTTTGACATGTCCAACTCTCGATCCCCGAAACTCCGACAGGGACTGGAATCAATGGTCCAGATCAAACCTTTGATCTGACGGCTCAACTTACATCGCGATTTCGTATATCGTGATATCGGGATTCCTAATGCCAATAATATTTGACATGTCCAACTCTTGATCCCCGAATCTTTGACAGGGACTGGAATCAACGGTCCAGATCAAACCTTTGATCTGAAGCTCAACTTACATCACGATTTTGAGAAGTTAAGGAACCCTGTTCCTTTGACTCTCCAGTCAGTGAACTTACGATCTTTCCCCACGTGTCCTACATGTAGATGGATGGTCCTCCTTCTTTCGGGATTTTGTGAGCCCTCTACTCCTTGCACTTTAAAGAATGTGCAGTTTCTCATTGATCCAACAGTGGTCGGACCCTGCTCAGATCTAATGCTCGAGATCTATCCTCCATATCTGCGTGCTCCTCTTGTCTATATTAAGATCTGACAGTCATCGGGAATTCTGGATGGGATCCAACAATCAATAGTGCTTCTCAAACTTTACGGGACTTCATCATGCCTGATCAATAGTTTAGATAAATCCTCTATTTGACGACTGAGGATTGTTACGTTTAGACAATTATTGCATTGTTGGTCTTCATGAATATCATTGCGCTGCTAATCATCGCTGCAGTACTCAAGCCATCATCATTGCTATACTTTCCATCAATGACAAACATACACTACATGTAAAACATACCAAACATCCTCTACACTGTCTCTTCTGATCTTATCGAGGTTGCTCTGCAGCATCTTCCCAAACTACTTATGGTGCCCGTCTGTTACATTCTTCCTGTACTCATGCAATCTTCATTGTTGTACTTACCATCAATGACAAGCATATGCTACCTGTTAAACATTTCCAACAATCTCCCCCTTTGGCATTGATGGCAACAAAGGCACCCAGATTCTTTTCTCCCCCTTTGACATCAATGACAAAGAGAACATGCTCCCCCTGAGATGTTGCAGTATTTTAGGAGGTATCAGATATTAAATCAATGAAAACTCCCCCTGACGGGATGGACTCTTTCATTTGAGGCCTACATAATATTTGTATCTAAACTAGAGTCTTCTCTTTCTGATTCTTGGACCTGTTCATCTTCATCTTCCGTTGTATCCTCTATGGAAAATTCAAAATTTCTCACCTCTCTTACTCGGACTCCTTTTTCAATCTTCTCATGAGTGGATGAGTCCCCCTGTCACTGTTATCTCTCTGCTTCTAACCATTTTCCCGCTTTGTTCCTAAAAGTTTAACTTTCCTTGACAAGGTCTTTCCTCTTGTTGTCTCTATAGGATGTCATGTACATCATATTGTACATCAGAATGTTGTTGTCCTATTTGAACACTGTGCAATTGTAGCTTGTACTTTTTAAAGAGCCCTTAGATCTCCCCATTGAATTTCATCAATCTCTATTACTGCAATTTTCATTTTTCTTCCATGATGCATTCAATCTAGGGCTTTTATTTCCATATTCAATCGCAAGAGAAAACTACTACACCCACTCCCACACTTGCTTTTCTTTCTCATAAATGAAGGACCTATATCAAGTTTCTTAGGAGCATTGATTTCTACCTTGTTGAGTCCAATATTGGATTTGTCATTTGGTGATCTCGTGCTATCCAAGACCTTGTCTAAAGTCATGGATTTTCTCAAGAAATTGATTTGGGTGTCTGCCTTCTCAACCTTCAAGACTTCTACTTCCTGTTTATGACATGGTTCTTCTCCTACTTCATCCAT
>ML779481.1:80585-115611 GCA_009831015.1 Picea engelmannii | reverse complement strand
ATCCACAATCTGACTTAGAGAGATAAAGCAAAGCTATCTCTAGTATAATCTATAGCGGAACTCTTCATACATATGCAAGCCTTAGCCTTTTCAACCTTAGCCTTTTCCATGAGATATCCCTCTTTATATAGGGTGAAAGAGGGATGGATGAGGATATTAGGATGATCCAACTAAATTAGAGAAGCGAGTAAGATCCAAACCGATCAGAGGCCACCTCATCTTCTAGAAGATTCCCTTCTAGAACATTCATGAATTTTAACTTTTCCCTTGCTTAAGCATCGCCGCACCCTATGCATAGGCAGCCTATGATCATGTCGTAGTCCATATTTTGTGTAGTGTGTGATGATCAAGCATCATCGCACCCCAAGCATAGAGCAAGATGTGATGATCTTACTTGTCATAGTTTTTGAGGGAGGAAAAGCAAACCACTTTTCTCTTATAGAAAGTCTCTTTTAATATTTTTTAGGGAACATGGAAGTGAGTTAAGCACATGTCATCAGTTGATCACTGGGGTGACCAAAAAAATGTGTAAAAGAATTCCCCCCAAACTATGAATCGGGAATCTGTGATAGCTAAAATACTTTGTAGAGTGTGTGTGTCGAAACAAGGAGAGCATCGAACGGGAACCTGCAAATAATCAAGAATATGCATAATAATAGACCATCTTCTGAGGTAGGCATTCCCATACTCAGACTACATGTGACTCTAATCATAAATTTCAAGTGATCCATGGCCACTAAACATACGTTGTGGATCCATGTCATCATGATTCAACATAGCCACAAGGAATACACTATGGATCTATGCTCTTAAAGAATTCAAATTCGTACATAGCTATGAGACATACACAATGGATCTATGTGTCATTACAAACTTATGAATACTCCATCGCAACCTAGACCGATATGATGAGATCCAAGGTCTTCATTTCCATCATTTCAATGTATGAATCTAGCCATGTGATTACAGGTGTCGAAGTCGAACATGGTAGAAACCACTGGATTATCGGTCATTAATGAAAATCGTTAACAAGTGCAAGGGAAATCACCATTGAGGTCAATGACTCCAAAGGTACTCTAGTACAATCCAAAGAATGTGAATAAATTAGTTGAAGTTGAACACTCGATGTAATCTTCCAATCAGGGGTCAATGATGTGAACCCAATGTTGGAAGCGAAGAGACCTGCCATTGAGGCATGCAGGTTCCAAGGTACTAATGTGATTTCTAAGTCATGTTCCCAGATAATGAGTTGAAGTCGACAAGAAAAGACTCATCATAGGAGGGCCGTAATGTATCCCCCATAAATGACATAGAATCTGTAACACATTTAAAGTAGATCATAGTATGAATTGATTCAAGACTGACTCAGGGAAGGCCGACATGGTAGAAAATTTATAATTGTAGATGGTCGACTCTATAGAAGGCTATTTTAGGTTGGAATTCTCTTGAACATATGAACGACATGATAATTGTCTTGGTAGAATTGACTCAAGGAGGACCCAACATATGGACTTGTGGATGGTCAAATGAGAGACAAATGGATTTCCGAACCCAGATACAGTGATGAAGGGGGGTGTCATGTTAAAGAATGACTTTAGTACCACTAACACAGATACAACGACACAATTCTTTCCCAATTTTCCCCCACAATTTATGGCAAGTACCTATTTATTTTTACACAAGCTTGAGGAGGATAACATATGCTTATAATGTAAGTTCATCCTTCGGACGAGTCCCTCAGAGTATGTTTAACGAACCCTAAGAAGGAGTGATTTGATCCCATATGGGCTTTTCGATACTTGTTTAATGAGTCAAAATAAGGAAAACTTAGGGTATTTTCATGTTTATAGAGTCTGAAAAACACTTAAAGAGAACTCCATAATGTATTTTTCTGTAAGTTAGTCTAATGAGACTGAAAAAGAGATAAGCTACCGCTCATCAGACGCTTTCTTCAAATACTTTTACGAGTGTGAAAAGAAAAAGGTCACTCGACTATCTTTTCATGTTTAGGGAGCTTAAAAAGAGATTAAAGGATACTCCATAGGGTTCATTTTTCGTATTACTAAAGCGAGTTAGAAAAATCAATAAAAGTTTACTCGATTGCATTCTCATGGTTTCACAAGGACGAGAAAGAATTAAGAATGTGCTAGGAGTTTTTCCTAAAAACCCTAAAAGCATCTGTACATAAGAAAAACACACAAAAACAATAGAAAATGGTGGACCCCTGTCAAACATCTCATCCATAGATATTTCAATATGTAATAGAAAACACTTTGCAAAGTTGGTTAGACTTTACGACATAGGTAAAATATGAAAAATAAATTAATTTTTCAATAAAATATGGTAAAAAGTAATAAAATAGGTCAAAACAACCCATTTACCATTTCATTTTGAAATTTCACCCAAATAGTACCCAAAACCCTCTTTTTCTCCCAAACTTCAAGCGTTGATTCTAGAGCGCCTAGTGGACTATTTAGCAAATGGCTTCCATCAAAAAGGTAGTCTCTTGCCCTTTTATCTTTTAATGGTTTAAAATTTCATTTTTATGGGTTTAATTTTGAGTTTGGGTCGAGTTTTTGGGGGTACATGCGCTTTGAGATTGTCACAGGTCCACAATATCGTGAACTGGGATGATCTCAAATCGTCACAAGGGACACAAATACAGGGTGCGACGATGTCGCTCTATGTAAAAGAAAATCCCTACGATGACCGCAACTCAATTTTTGAAAATATAAAATGAGTTAGGAAAACTTCCAAGAATTGATTTTTTATTATTCTAATCATCTTTTGATGTTAATTGGTAGGTTTTCCTCAGTCAAAATGCTTGAGTGGAGAGAACGGGATCATGAGGAAGAATACTATTTCATCGGGATTGACCCAAGCTCATTATGTCACTTCAAGAGTGTGGGTTTCTCAAATTATTCAAAATTCATCGCATGAGAGCCCAACTAATATTGTTGGAGTATCTAGTCCACACGTGGGATGTAAATGAGAAATCCTTTCACGTGGGTGTTCATACACTCACCTTGGATATACAAGACATTTAATTTATGATGGGGTTATCTTGCCGAGTCTCTCGGGTATCACTCTCGGGAAGCAGGGGTGGGGGAGAACCCATGGATTACTATATTGCACACCATTGCGTGCCAGGTATGGACAAACATAGTGGCAAGGTTTCCATTAGATATGTTCGGTATTTACCATTACATACCATCCTCTATACCATTACCCGGATGGCAGGGAGTGTGGCTCCCTATATGTCTTTGCAAATCCACTTTCAGTACGCCATAGAGTGTATGGAGCCCAAGGTCTTCAATTGGTGTGAGGGTGTCTTAAAGAACATGAAAAAGAAAATGAAAAAGTGTCAAAATGGTTGGTTGAAATGGTTTGTTTATGGATCCATTTTTGTGTCCTTCTTCTTGGAGAGGGTCCCCGTCTTACATTTACAGGTGGAGTGGGGTATACCTACTCCACAAGATCCACAAATAAAAATATGGGTGGACCTGATGGCACGTCACGGTGGCATTCCTATGATCAAGTATGCCAAAGATTTCTTCCAGTGGCTGAGAGATCAGCTCATCATGGTGGAGGACTATGCATAGGCCATGACGGACTTCCGTGGTGATCCTAACTTAGTTATTCCCAAGGGATCTCAGTGGAGATACATAGGTAATAAGAAAATTTTCATTATATGATGTTTTGATATTTTAATTATATAAAATGTTTTTTTTGTCATTTATCCAAGACTAATCAAGTTCTCTCAATAATTCAAATGTGGCACCTTATCGTCCTCTGGGATCATCTCCCATTTAGAGGCGAGGAGAGGTAGGTGTTGTGGTCGGTCGAGGAGTTATTGTTGAGGATCTCAAGGAGATTGAGTAGAGCCTAGAGGGATTAACCATGAATATCCATGATATCTCGGTGGACGAACTTCCTCATCACTACCAAAACCATATAGTTAGCGTATCAACATCTATTGGTTGATTGCTCCATAGAGTGGCACAGGAAGTTGTTTGTTAGAATGAGAAGCATCCTTGATGCTTTTGTACATGAAGCTATGAGCTTCACTATTTTGATATTTTGGTCGTTGGACAAACACTTTTTGTAACTTTTATCGTATTAATATAAAGTTCCTATCGGCTTACTTGTCTTTTAAAAAAATGTGTGTTTGGATTTATAAATGTCTGAAATGTCTGTCTAATACATAATTATCCAATGCATCCGTAAATGTGTTTAGACATCTAGGAATATGTTGATACTCAATATAATCAAAATTTCTTTCCAAGAGGCAAATTCTTAAGTATACCCTTAACAAAGTAGGACTTCAGATGGAATAAATGTTACTCAATTGCAACACTACTAATTGTGAATCAAGTCATGCAATAAGATGACATATGCCAAATGAAATGGTGTCAGTCAATAATTCGATGAATACACTATATTTCATGATATTATTAGTTGCAAAACCAAGGAAAACACCGTGTAGAATGATCAAATCATTCGTAGGTGCATAGATTACCCATGCAACAGATGATAGGTTTTGAGTACTGTGACTAGCACCATTAGAAAAGTTGATATAGGGTAGCAAAGACACCGACATCTGGAAACCAAGAAAAATGCAAGGTAAACAGCTAAAAGGAAGAACAAAAAATGAAAAAGCACACTAGAGTATAGTACACTAAAAATACACAACACTCATGCAAAAATAGTTTAAGCATAGTACTTTTTCAAGTAAATCCCATTTATGGGTTCAGTTAAAGGAATTCCATCATAATATAACAGCTCATAAGCTCCTTTCTCCAACACTCATTTCACAATATAAGGGCCACGCCACATAGGATCGAATTTATAGGCCCCTGGTAAGTCACGATATTGTTCGTAAAGAAGAGCCAAATCACCCGCAGAAAAAATATGTGGTTTTACATGCTTGTCATATTGAGGTTTGACATGCTTCTTCTTAGTTTTAGTGACTAAGGTAGCATCACGACGAGTCTCGTCTAATTGCATCAAATACAATATATGTTCCTCTTCAACTAAGGTGTTAGGGAGAAGTTTGACAACTAGTTTCAAATATGGGATTTCACATTCAATCAACATAATAGCTTCAATACCATATACTAAATGGAAAGGTGTGAACCCTGTGGAAGATTTAACGAATTTATGATAGGCCCATAATGCCGAGAAGAGCATCGCGTGCCATCTTGACTTGTGAATTCTTATCATCCATCGAAGCATATTAGTAAGAACCTTGTTAATTTCTTCAACTTGGCCACTGGCCTATGGATAGTAAGGTGTCGAGTTTTCATGTCGAAGACCCAACTTCTCGGTAAGTTCAGACATCATGAAATTGTGAAAATGACTACCATGGTCAGTGACGATGGCTTGAGGGACACCAAATCTAGTAACGATGTGATTGAATATGAACAATGTTGTATTTTTCTTTGTGTTATCAAATGTAGGCATCGCCTCGACCCATTTAGTGAAATAATCCACGGATATGATGATGTGTCCATGCCCCCTGATTGAGTGAGGGTTACATGTCATGAAGTCAATGCCCCATTTAGTGAATGGACCAATCTAAACTACATGATAAAGAGTAACAGGATGAGATCGGATCTTATTGTTATACGTTTGATAAGCGTGGCATTTATTGATAGCAGTAATGCAATATTTAAACAATGAAGGACAAAACTAACCATCTCGTAAGATCTTTTGGGCAGTGGCATACCCAGACATATGACCGCCACATGCTCCAAAATGAGAGTCATTCAAAGCTTTCTCAACTTTATCGTAGGTTAGACATCATTGAAATATGGAATCAATACCACAACGTTAAAGGGTATCACCAAGGATAATCTATTGACAAGATTGATACCGAATACGATGATGATCGACACTACAAAGATCACGCTGGAAATTTTGGGTTTGGAGATAAATGATAATGTCTACATACCATATGTCATCGAAACTGATCAGAAAGAGATACTTATCATGAAAGGAATCCTTTGCCATAGTTTATGTCTTAGTAGAGGGAAGGTCACATATCAACTCGACAAAAATCAAAGATACATTTTATTTGGCACGCTCAAATTCCAAATCAAACTCCTTGAGAATCACTATCCATTTGGAGTATTTCCCTCCCAACAATTGTCGAGTGAGGATGTGTTTCATAGGGTTTCAATTGGAAATGACGGTGGTTCTATGTAATAATATATAATGATGAAAACATTGAACAACTTGAATAGCTTCCAAGGCCAGTTTCGCACATGCAAATATTTGGTTTCCCTGGTCGTGAGACTCTGACTCAAATAGTAGATGACATGTTCATCACGTGAATCATGCTCTTCGAATAGAACCATAGAGATGATAGAGTGTGAAGGAGCTAAGTATAACAAACAATCTCGACTATAATCAGGTGGAAATAAGAGTGGGGTATGGGTTAAGGAAGTTTCAAATATTCAAAGGCTTTGTTGGGAGTGTCGTCCCATAAAAAATCGTGACCCTTTTTAAGAAGTCAAGTAAAACCTAGTTGGGGATGAATCGACGTAAAAAATTTGCCTTCCCTTGCAAAATTTGGAGTTGGCGTAATGTAGAAGGAGGAGGAAAATTGAGAATAGCTTCAACCTTCATAGGCTCCACCCTAATCACATTTGTAGAAACAATAAAACCAAGAAGTTGGTCGTTTTATCACTCCAAGAGTAACCCTACACTGTAATCAAGTGAGCTTGGTAACATCAAAATATTTGTAAATGGGTTCAAATTTAATCTTGAAAGATAAGTTGTAAAGTCACATGGTTTTGACCATTAAGACAATCAAATTCATCTACTATACAAATTCCAAACTATATCCTTCAGCAAAAGTGTCCTTAACAACTTCAGATCATACAACAAACTGATAAATGAATAAGAAAATAAGACAATGACCTGAACATGTCAGAGATAATTCCAGCACATATGAGAGTAAATCTCACAGTAAAAAAAAAAAATCTGTGTATTAACATATTCCACATCACCAATGCAAAGAATAAATACCTCATTCAATCATTATATGAATCATACATTAGACATTAGTACACAGAGGAAAACAAAAAGAAAAGGAAAAACAATTATCTTCATTGATAAGGAATCACGAGTCCGAACAAATACAGAGAGAGGAAAAAGAACATAGTCACAACATCCTGAATTCCTCAGGGTCAAAGACCCCTTTCCCCTAGCTCATTCTTCCCCTCCTTATCATATGGAATATGTCTTTATAGAAAAAAAGGAAAGGCCATAGCTAGAGGTGCGAGTTGGCCTTCTGTTGGGCTGTAAAGATGTCTAAAAATAGCCTTAGTTTAACATTAATTTATCAACCCGAGGATTCGTCTTTTATCTCAAGAATATCAGCAAAGTCTATGCAGATAGCTAGTAGAGGCTAAAATCGCATAGTTAAAGCAAATATGACTTTATCCATAATCAATTTCCTCAAATGTTCATTAAAGATTCTAAGACTAAGATCTTAATTAACGGAATTGAAATTTGATTACTAACATGCTGCGAATGAAAATGAATTAACTAATCTGTTGAATTCATTTAACTAAGATGCAGTAATTGAAACTGAGTAAAGACTTCCTGAATTAACTATCAACTATGAATTAAATTGCTGGAAAAGAAATAGCGAATTACTCTATCTATGGAAAGAAACAACAATTATAATATAATCGAAAGGGACAACAAACTGAACTGAAAGGAACAACAAATGTAACTTAATTGAAAGGAACAACAATTGTAACTTAATTGAAAGGAACAACAAATGTGAATCTAAGTAAAAGGAACAATGCATATGAAAATGTGAGGAATTGTCAAGCAGTAAACTATAGTAATAGAGGTTGGAACAACAATCATTAATACTTCGAGGGAAATTTCTATCTTCTGTACGCAAATAGCACAAAAACCATTAACACACTTATGCATTCATCTTAACTATTGTGAAGGAAATTTGAATCATAAAATAGAAATCAAACTGATACAATTACAGATTGAGACAATAACTCCTCCAGACTGGGCCCTTAGTCCTTAGAATTACTGCTACTAGAAACTCAGTATGTAGAAATGGTGAAAACGTCCAAATCTTTTATTGATTTCATAGCTGATACAACATTTACAAAAACTACTTGCGTAGAGCAATTCTCGGTTCTGAATACTTGGATGCAATTCTTCGATTCCCCTTTTAGGATCTATTACCCTCTATAAATTACAATAATCTGGGTAAATTAAGCCATCCTTAGGATCGAGAGATCCTCGAGATTTCTTTACTATTATAAAGTTACAATATAGAAAATCAATCATCTTCAAAATTGCTTTGCGCCAAAAGTCCTCAACCTCCAATAGCTTACGCATATTCAATATATCCTTTGCTTTCTCGGTTTTGACAATATTTATCCATTCCTGTAACAGAATTAAACAATTACAATTGTATTTTATAATATATTTAATATAACTTCAATAATATCGCTAGAAGACATATTAATCATTTTATATCCTATTTATCCCTAATTAACATAAAAGTCAATCAAGATTATATCATGAATTGTGGGAAAAAGGAAGATATTCTTACCTTTTTCATAACCCAACATACCCCCCATATTACCTTCTTGCATGTCCTCATGCAAGATGAGATCTTACATGTAAAGCAATGATGATGTAAGGATGAAAAGTTGGTTCACCAGGTCTCCTGAACCCATTATTTCTTTTGAGCTCTCCAAAAGCAGCATCCTCCCTCTTCTTATTAATTTGATAATCCTTCTGGTAACTTTCTGGAGGAAACCAAATGATAGGGGGGTTATATATTCACCCAATCCAAGCAGGTCCTTCCTCCTGGAGCATTATAGAATACCTTTCCACTATGTAGGTAGCTGCAAAGAAATTCTTGAACCCAAAGGGTTCCCTACTTTTGACCTCATTGGAGGATGCATCCCATCTCATCTTAGAATCAACAGGAGCTTATTCTTTGAGTTCTCTAAAACATATGATGCCTGAATGTATAACATGTCAATGGATGGGGGCTAAAGATTCCATGACCCCCTCCCTTTTCATAAAGTTTCTATGTCGCATAATGGTTGGAAAGGACTTTGGAGGCTCCCCTCTRATCCAGATATCTAACCAAGTTTCCCTCTTCATGAAGGTTTTGTGAGCTTTACCCCACCTAATTTGGTTCTTAGTAAAATACATAAATGCTTGAAACTGTATGTCCCCAATGAAGGGACCAGGGTTATCTTTTCTATCATCTTCCAAAATGAAGTTATGGAAGTATAATTCACACAGAAGGTATTGTAACTTCTCTTCCTGCTCTCTGAAACATGAAATAAACTCATGTATAGTAGAAAATGTAATCGGTTTACCTGATCTGATGGATTTTACTCTCAACAACAAGAAACGTTCCAGCAGGAATAAAGTATAATTGGTGGCAGGAGCTCTGCAAATGATTGCATCAGTGTAGACATCACAAATCTCTTTGATTTTCTCCAAAGATTTTCCCAATTGGGTTTGTACCTTCTTCACCTTCCCTTGGGCTCTGGTGAGCTCAACATAAGTCTCACTTTCTATTGCTAAAATGTCCTTCAGTTGTTTAACAACCTTTTGATGTTCATCCATAGTGACCATCTCATTTATGTGTTGAGTCAATGCCTGTTGGGCTTGTAATAACTCTACCTTTAGCCTATCAATGATGGCACTCTGTTCCTGAGACCGAGATGCTTGATATTCTTCCATGGCGTCCATCTCATCCCTGGATTGATTTAATTCTTGCTGGGCGTGTATAATATCTTCTTCCAGTCTATCAACAATAACACTCTATTCCTGAGACTGATATGCTTGATGCTCTGCCATAGTCATCAATTCATTTATTTTTTGAATCAAGCTTTGTTGGGACTACATCAATTCTTCCTCCAATATCCTAATGGTAGCATAATGATCAAGAAATTGAGTTGTTTCCTCTGAGACTAGGGTATCTGTCTACAGCTCAGCATCAATTGTTTCTGTAGCTGTCATCATTTCTAAATAAATTACTTCCACATTCTGAGCTAATGCTTCTTCTTCTATTATTTCTTCAGGGTCTGTCTGTGTCCCCATAGAGTTTGTAGTGACTGCTCTTCTAGGAAGATGATTTCTTCCTTGCACTCTGGGCCTTTTGTTTTTCTTTATTTTGTGGGCCTTATCTACTTGTTATAGTTTCTTTCTTAATTCTTTAATAATTTCCCTCAGTTTTCCAACCTTCTTTAATACTTCAACCTTTTTATCCCTTCTCTTCAACAACTTGTTTTCCTTTTTTAGCTTTCTAATTCTCCTATGGATTTTACCTGATTTTTGTTTGTGAGGGGTCTCAAGGTCTTCTTCAATCTGGCCAATAGGTGGTTGTTCCTATGTTCCTTCCAAATTCTCTATCTTTCCAAGAGGGATTCTTACCTCAGGATGAGGTTCTTATTATGTTGGATCCTCTGGGAATGACATTTCCATATCGGAAAAGTCTTCAGTGGGATTTGAAGAAGAGGCTCGTTCTTGGTATTCTTCTGGTTTATTTGTGTCTCTGTCAATTGAGGCCCCTAAGTTCCCTAAATCCTGAGCTATTTCTATCTCATATCTTTTCAAAAATTGTTTTGTCATATGCTCCAATGCTAGCTGGGTGTCTTCCCGACTGTTCCCTTGTGAGGTTTGTTCTGCTTGCTCAATTTCTTGAACATTTTCCTGTAATGGCTTCTCTGTAATGTCCTAAATTTCTTCAATCTGTTTTGTTGTGTCCTGAATTTCTTCAGTCGTTTCTTGAATTTGTTCGATCATTTCCTGAATTTCTTCAGGGTCTCTTGTTCATCTGCTTCTCCTCTTCTTCTTAATGGGGGATTTAGGAGCATCCATTTCTCTTTTTCTCTTTCTCGTTGATGCCTCTTCTTATGAGGTCTGATTCTTTGTAATTTGGACAGGGTCTGCCTCGACCTCAGTTTGAGGAGGTGGAACTCCTATCTAGGCAGTTCCCTCCCCTTCCTATATCTCTTCAATTTCCTGTAATGGGTCTTCATGATGTAATTCAGGTTCTTCTAGTTGTAGTGGTCCATTGGCCTCGATAAGATCACCCCATGTTAATTGAGTTTGAATCAAGAATTTATTTACTATCAATTTAACTAATCCATGGTGGCTAATGATAGTAACAGGATCCTTGGCCTTCTGTGTTCTTATGGAAACCTCATGTAACATGGCATTTCGAAAAAATGGTAGATTGATTACTAATCATTGTTTGAGTGCGGCTAGTAGTTTGAGGTGGTGTGGTCGGATCATGTCGTATTTTCCATCACAGATGATGTACCTATGAATTACCCCTGCTAGTTCTTTCCATGGTTCACCGAGAGTGTTGGGGTTAAGTCCCTTTCCCTTTTTATCCAATTCCTCTCCAGGTTCTACGAAATATTCTACGACTTCTTTGAGCACTGTATATCATCCTATCCATTGAATGCCCGTGTTAGGGAGACCTGTAACCTATGCTACTATTGCCGGAGTAACTGAAATTCATATATCTCGAACCATGGAAATTTCTCCCTGGAAGTTCTGAAAGAATTCAAGCATGATGTTCATATCATATCCTTGCAACTGGTTGAAGTACTCCATCAACCCCAGACAGTGTAGGATTTCTCTTTCCTGTTCTATTACCTGTAGTAATGTTGGCTCCCTGCGCACACTTCAACCACTCATCTTTCTATGAAAAAAATGAGAACGACTATCGTTCGTGGTTGCAGACTTGGTTAGACCAGCTTAGAGGAAATATTACCAAAAATAGAAAATGTCAGAGAACAACAAGTGTATAAAAATGTGGGTTTTCCATTTATTAAAATCATTACTATCTTATCGGAAAGTGTGTCGAGCATCCATTCCCCTCGTTAATGTAGAGGTCGACCTCGAATGTCAGCGTAGGAGAATGTAATGAGTGTAGGTATTTTCGGTGAGAGGTAATAATTATGCTGCTGCCACTGATGGGGACCAATCATGTATAATTTTCAAAAATCATATCTAACGGTAATCATAAAAGATAGTCCTATTTCGTGGAAAATTTGATTTTTTTTTTGTAGACCTATGCTCAAAATGTTTTAAGAAAAACTAAGCCGAATAAATTAAATCTGTTCATTTAAAAAAATATTCCACATATCATAATGTTGTTACTTTTCCCAAGTTATTGAATATAGCTAAAATGATAGCCTCATTATTGAGTAAAGGAAATCTAGAGACACACAGAAACTTGGTGTTTTTTAGGTCAACTTCCATACCATAGGCAGAGCCACTGCTGCCAGCAGGCATCCATAGCCTTGACAGGGTTTCCTTTTAACCCATAGATGATCCTGTATCCTTAATAAATATTTGAATCGTCTTTTCCCAAAAAAACCAATATCCTGGTTTGGTAGCCAGATGATGATAGTGCCACTCACTAGATTATAACTTAAGTGAACAAGCCAGCTCATGATGAGACCCCTTGTCCTTTGACGAAAAAAATGTTAAAGGCCATTGCCCTAGTGTGGTAGCCATAGTTGGGAATGTCACTTACGTTATTATCCTATGATCGTGGTAGGTTGGCTCATGATGAGACACCCTATTCTTTGTGGGAAAAGTTTATTACTTTATTTTTATTTTTATTTTTGTATACCTATGCTCAAAATGTTTTAAGAAAAACTAAGCTGAATAAATTAAATCTGTTCATTTAAAAAAATATTCCACATATCATAATTTTGTTACTTTTCCTAAGTTATTGAATATAGCTGAAATGATATCCTCATTATTGAGTAAAGGAAATCTAGAGACACACAGAAACTTGGTGTTTTTGAGGTCAACTTCCATACCATAGGTAGAGCCATTTCTACCAGTAGGCGTTCATAGCCTTGACAGGGTTACCTTTTAACCCATAGATGAGCCTGTATCCTTAATAACTATTTGAATCATATTTTCCCAAAAAAACCACTATCCTGGTTTGGTAGCCAGATGATGATAGTTCCACTCAGTAGATTATAACTTAAGTGAACAAGCTAGCTCGTGATGAGACCCCTTGTCCTTTGACGAAAACAATGTCAAAGGCCATTGCCATGGTGTGGTGGCCATAGTGGGAATGTCACTTACGTTATTATCATATGATCGTGGTAGGTTGGCTCGTGATGAGACCCCCTATTCTTTGTGGGAAAAGTTTATTACTTTTTTTTTTTTTAGAGGCTTTATTAAGGGAGGCTCATCTACTCCTTAAGAGTAAGGTATGGCGTAAAGAAGTGTAAAGATGCCAAGTAAAAGTGTGCTTGAGACTCCTTATTATGATATGAAGGCGAATTATCATTCAAGTATATTTTTATGTATATAGGGAAAAGAAACGAATTATGGTGGTTGCAGATTATTAACAAGATTTAAGATATTTCGAAGAAATTAATCCACAAACAATTTGATAACGTATTAGATATACTCCACGAAATAATGGTATAATGTTGCGATGATAATTAGGAATAATGTTGGTGAAAATTACTTAGTGAAAGTCATACCCCAAAGGAATGGCTAACGTTTTAACAGCATGAAGGAAAGGAACAACAACAAGGATGAACTCAGAAGGAACAAAAGTTGTTCCTTTTTAGAATGTACAGTGTGACCTGAGATGAAGGAACGAAAATCGTTACAAAGGGAATGATAGTTTCTCCATTCAAATGAACAACAATGATACTCAAAGGAACACAAATCGCACGAAGGGAACAACAATTGTTCTCTTCAGATGAACAACAATCACACAAAGGGAACGATAGATGTTTCTTTCAAATGAACAACAACTACACTCAAAGGAACAACAATCGCAACAGAGGAACGACATCCGTTAAATTTTCAACCATCCAATTAGGTAATTTTGGAAACCTACCATGGAAATATATTTTTGTTGAATCTAAGGCTGATTAGTCATCAAGTAAATTCATTCAATTATTATGGGTCAGTTTATTTCAAAATCAAGTATTGGATGGTATGTTAATGTCATGAATTCATTATAGTTTCTCGATCACTACTGCGGAACATGACATATTCATTTTTCTGTGAAAGATAGGGTCCAAGCAAAAGTACAAAACATAAAAGAGTGCTAATTGTGTTTATTACAGTCATCTTCCCTGGTTCTTATTTTCCCAAGTGACATTCATAAAAAAAACTAAAAAAAAAAACTAACAACTTAATTAGATATACAATAAAAAATATATACATTATGTACAGTTTCAACAAAATTCATCATTTATGGGGCTGGAGTGATTGGGCTACCTTCCCAGCCAACCAAAATCTGAACGATAGGGTCTTTACTTACTTCCTGGTAGAAAGATTCTTTTGAAGGCGGTTGATGGTAAATTCGTAGTCGGTGCCCATTGAATGGAAATGGAGATCCAAACCTGTCAATGGTACTTAAAGTGACCGTGCCATTATCATGGACTTCATTAATTTCATATGGTCCCAGCCACCATGTCTGTAATTTTCCATGAAAATTCTAAAATTTGGAATCATAGAGAAGCGCCCAATCCCCTTTATTGAATGATTTATTCTTGATATGTTTATCATTCCAGGTCACTCTCTATTGTTGAATAACAGCTGTGGACTCCAAAGTAGACGCATGTGCCTCATCCAGCTCATTGAGTCACTGAAGGCATTGTTTATGTGCTTCTGTAAGGTCCAGTTTCATTTCCTGGGCCATCCTTAGGGTCTTGATCTCAAATTCAATTAGGAAGATGGGTTCTTTACCATAGAATAGGTGATAAGGAGAGTATCCAGTGGTGTTACTCCATGTTGTGCGATAAGCCCATAAATAATTTGGGAGCTCAGTAGCCCAATTATGTCGGTTTGTTGAGACAGTCTTTGTCAGGATTGCCTCTAGGACCTTATTGGTTCTTTCTACTTGCCTGTTTGCATGTGGGTGGTATGGATAAGTAACTCTATGCTTAATATGATAATTTTTCAGGGTGGTGGTGATTCTATGAGATGTAAATTGTGACCCTCCACAAGTGATTACTTCCCTGGGTAGTCCATAGTGTACAAATAATTTGAAAAGAAATTTGATGACTACTTCTTCTATTGCATTTGGTAAGGCTTTTGCCTCTACCGATTTGGTCATGTAGTCCATTGAAACTAGAATATAGGCCTTCTGATTTGACTTTAGATTGAAAGGGAAAACAAAGTCTAGTTCCCATCTCTCAAATGGTTCTGTGACTACTTGTGCTTTCAAGGGCATTTCATCAGCATGACCTAGTTTTCCCATCCGCTGACAACTATCGCAGGTTTGGACATATTTCCTCGCATCTCTGAATATTGAGGGCCAATAGTATCCCATATATAAAATTTTGTGTCCGGTACAACGGTCTGCAAAATGCCCAACATAGGGCTCGTCATGTCCTGTCTTTAGTATGTCGTAGATTTCTTCGTCTCGTACGTATCTACGGATCTGGAGATCAGCTCCTGTGTGGAAGAGATATCCATCGATCCAAGCGAATCGTGTGCTACGCTCAATGGTTAGTTTTCTTTCCCTTGATGATAGATGTGACGGTAATTTTCCCGCTTCCAGATAATTTGCCACATCAGCATACCATGGTGTCTTTGTAGTGACGGAAAACAGATGCTCATCTGGAAATTGATCTTCAATTGTTAAGGAGTCATCTGTTTTGGGTATGTGGGACAGGAAGTCTGCGACAAGAATTTCTCTCCTGGGTTGATCTTTGATGGTGATGTCAAATTCCTGCAATAGTAATAACCACTGAGTGACCCATCCATTATTAATTGGTTTATTAGCTAGATATTTAATAGAAGAATGATCAATATACAAAATAACTGGATAGCCTGTAATATAATGACGAAATTTTTTGATGGCATGTATAACAGCTAGAAATTATTTTTATGTTACTATATAATTAAGTTTAGCTGGAGAAAGATTCTTGCTAATAAAATAAATGGCGTAGGGTTTCTTGTCTTCTTCTTGTCCAAGGATAGTGCCTATGGAAATATTTGATGCATCGATGGAGATATGAAATGGTATTTTCCAATTTGGTCCCCTCAACACCGGTGCTGTCGAGATAAACTTCTCGAGTCCTGCAAATTCCACATCACACTTTTCAAACCAATGAAACTCCACATTACCAATCAAATCATGTAAAGGTGTAACGGTTCTTGCAAAATTTTCCATAAATCTATGATAGTATCCTGAAGCGCCAAGGAAACTACGTACGTCATTTTGTGTGTGTGGCATAGGTACATTAAGGATTACCTCTATTTTTGCTGGATCTAGTCTAATTCCATCTGTAGAAATATAATTCCCTAGTACCACACCTTTCATCATCATCACGTGACACTTTTTGTGGCTTAAACATAACCTGGTAGTAATGCACTGTTCTAGTACCTTCTCCAGATTATTCAATGCTTGATCAAAGTTGTCGCCATAAGGAGTGAAATCATCCATATAAACTTCAAGCTCTTCACTGATCAGATCATTGAATATTCTCAGGATGGCCCTTTGGAATGTGGTTGGAGCATTACAAAGTCTAAAGGGAAATACTCTGTATGCAAAGGTACCCAGGGGCATGTGAATGTAGTTTTATCTTGATCTTTTGGGGCAATCAGGATCTAGTTGTAGCCACTAAAACCGTCAAGGAAAGAAAATAATTTATTCCATGATAAAGTATCTAGGACCTGATCGATGAAAGGTAAGGGGAAGTGGTCTTTTTGAGTGGCTTTGTTAAGTTCCCTGTAGTCGACACAGATTTTCCATTTCCCTTTTTTGGGGGGGACAATTACTAATGGGGAAACCCACCAACTATCTGAGATAGGATATATAAAATCTACGTCCAACATCTTTTGTAATTCTTCTTTAACAATATCCCTGAGGTGGGGATTCAGTCTTCTCTGTGACTGTCAGATAGGTCAAGCATCTTTATCAATATAAATGTGGTGTGTGCAGAGTTGCGGATCAATACCTTTCATATCAGAATAATCCCAGGAAAAATCTTGATGGTATTTAGAGAGGACTTGAATTATATTTTGTTGTTGTTGCTCATCTAAATTGGAATTAATGTTCATTAAAGATTCTAAGACTAAGATTCTAAGACTAAAATCTTAGTCTTAGAATCTTTAATGAACATTTGAGGAACTTGATTTAGAATCTTTAATCTTACAATCAAGTTCCTCAAATGTTCATTAAAGATTCTAAGACTAAGATTTTACTTAATGGAATTGAAATATGATTACTAACATGCTGCGAATGAAAAGGAATTAACTAATCTATTGAATTATTTAACTAATATGTAGTAATTGAATTTGAGTAAAGACTTGCATAATTAACTATCAACTATGAATTAAATTGCTGGAAAGGAAATAGCGAATTAATCTATATATAGAAAAAAACAAAAATTATAATCTAATCGAAAGGGACAACAAACTGAACTGAAAGGAACAACAAATGTAACTTAATTGAAAGGAACATCAATTGTAACTTAATTGAAAGGAACAAAAAATGTGGATCTAAGTAAAAGGAACAATGCGTATGAAAACATGAGGAACTGTCAAGCAGTAAACTACATTAATAGAAGTTGGAACGACAATCATTAATACTTCAAGGGAAATGTCTATCTTCTGTATGCAAACAACAACAAAACCATTAACACACTTATGCATTCATCTTAACTATTGTGAAGGATATTTGAATCATAAAACATAAGTCAAACTGATACAATTACAGATCAAGACAGTAACTCCTTCCGACTGGACCCTTGGTCCTCAGAAGTACTACTACTAGAAACTCAATATGTAGAAATGGTGAAAACGTCCAAAGCTTTTATTGATTTCATAGCTGATACAACATTTACAAAAATTGCTTGTGCAGAGCAATTATGAGTTCTGAATACTGGGATGCAATTCTTCAATTCCCCTTTCAGGATCTATTACCCTCTATATATTACAATAATCGGGGTAAATTAAGCCATCTTGAGGATCGAGAGATCCTCAGGATTTCTTTACTATTATAAAGTTACAATATAGAAAATCAATCATCTTCAAAACTTCTCTGCACCAAAAGTCCTCAACCTCCAATAGCTTATGCATCTTCAAGATCTCCTTTGCTATCTTGGTTTTGACAATATTTATCCATTCCTGTAACAGAATTAAAAAATTCCAGTCGTATTTTAGAATATATTTAATATAAGTTCAATAATATCACTAGAAGACATATTAATCATTTTCTATCCTATTTATCCCTAATTAATATAAAAGTCAATCAAGATTATATCATGAACTATGGGAAAAAGGAATATATTTGTACCTTTTTCATAACCCAACACCTTCCTCACATCAGATTCTCCAAAATAGTTATTTCAACTAACAGTTAGGCTAACAACTATGCTATAAAAAGGGAAAATGTCAGCCACTGATCCAACCAACTTTAAACTGACTTGATCTTCATTGATGTGCATCCTCTTGCATTCCAAGTGTCCTGTAGAGGTTGTAAGTTGTCATCATTCTTCCAGCTACTATCTCAGCCATTCTCCACATCATCAGCCACTATCAAGAATGATAACTCGAGCTCCATGATTTACAAGTACCTGTTGGTAGAATCATTCAGTAGCGCCAACACTGAATATCTTTGTGTGCAATTTGGTAGCGCAATACTTCAAAATAACCTCTGTGGAATTGGTAGCACCATAATTCAAAATCACCTCTATGGAATTGGTAGTGCCTTCACTGAAGCGTCCTGTAGAATTCATAGTGCCATCATTACAATGCTCAGAAGATTTGGTAGCGCACTGTGGAATCCATAGTGCCCAGGAGATTTGGTAGCGCAATGTGTAATTCACAGTGCCCAAAATATTTGGTAGAGCACTGTGGAATTCGCAATGCCCAAGATATTTGGTAGCTCACCATGGAATTCACAGCGCACGCCCCTCTGCACATCCATGCCTGAAAATGGTGGAACAGGCGAGCAATTGGGAACATCATCATATATATTGTGGCTACATTTAGTTCTTCAACACCTGCACAATCACTTGGCACTTGCTAGATTGGAATTTATTTTTAAAAACGACTCATGGAACATATCCCATATGTCTCGAGGAATAGAGATTGTTGTCTTTATATACGCCAATGCTCTCATATCATTTTCGATGAAACAAGTGGGAAATAATTTGGCTTGGCGCTTGCATTGGGATTGATATGTAGTGTGACTCAAGATTAGGATTAGAAGTTAACACTTGAGCACACACCATGTTTTGGTAAAATTTACAAAGGCATAAAAACTAAGCTTTTAGGATAAATAACTGTTTATTGTGTTTTTTTTTTAAATGCAAGTAAGAATAAAGAGACCATAGGGATCATAATTAAAAAGTGATAAAATGAAATCTTGTTAGGGCGTGATGAGGCATTTGAAGATTATGACAATTAGCAAAAGACCCAGGAAATGAAAAATCAAGCATGAAATGATGAAGGAGCTTAAAAATTTTAAGAGCACAATTTTAAGCGCTAACAAGGTATGTCACTCATTCCTCTCTGAACTAATTTATATGACAATGAATTCTAAGGTGAAGTTTGTATTCTATCTTGTTTTGTTCTAACTTCCTGTGGAAGTTAGGGAGATTAGTTTGTGTCCGCACTTACCAATTTGTCCGATAAAAAAATTGGCGACCCTACTGAGGATATGACTTATTTTTGGTTTTTGCTCATTATTTCCTTTTATCCTCCCTTCTTTTGATCAATTTCATTCTCTGAGTATGTGGGTGATCCATCTTGACTCCCTGGTTATGAAATTTCTTTGAGAAATTTTGTCATTCTTCCCAATTTGATTTATATTCAGAGATCGTCACACTCTACTTGTACATACCAGGGTGACGACATCGCATTGTGCCTTGATGATAGCCTACGACAATCCTAGATCGTCTCACTACACCCCTCTGCAGCCTGCGACGATTGCTATAGGAATTGTTGAGTGATAGTTAACTTTTCTTTTCTTTGCCCAGATTTGTCTTGACTGCATGGGATGAACTTTTAGCATTGGTGAATGATTGGTTTACTTATTTTAAGCATGGATTTGATTGATTCTAAAGGATTTTGAGTCTTCTTCAGAATCTTTGCAAGTTTTATTTATTGACTTCTTATCGCAAGGGTATAATCTTGAGACTTTGTTCCTGGGGGCTTGTTTGATAAGTAGTTCTTTATTTCTTTTGAGATTTGGATTGATTGTAAGTTTTAGATTGGTCACTATTAAAAAACAATTTTTGTTTACATTCGACAAAAGGTTTTCCTATCCTTTCATTTTTTCTTGCATTGTGAGTTTGATTCGGGAATTAGTGTTGAGAGTGCATTAGTCTTCTTAGACCATTCTTTCTTTTTTGGATTATGTCTCTGTTCTGATTTGAAAAAGAAAGGACTGAAGTGTGTTCTTCTTTTTAGTAGTCTTTGTAAGAGAATTTTTGCATTCAAATATTTTTCAAAATAGAAAATTGGAAAATTTATTAGTTTTGATTGTTTAGGAATCTATATCATTCAAAGATTGAGAAATTGTACTTTGTAGCCTTTGTATTCTTGGAAAGAGAAACCTTCTCCATGTTGTAATTAGATTTCATCAAATGAAACGATTGCATTTCATCTCCTCTTGCATCTTATTGGGACAAGGTAAAATACCTCATCAGTTTCACTTTTGTTTCCTTATTGAGTAAACAACAACCTTTAAAATACAGCGTTATTTTAAAATATATTAGAAAATTTTATTTTCTAGAACTTTTCTACACCAACATTAGCTAGGATAGTGCTTTGGAATAGTTTGTAAGGTACACTCTTCAAAGAATCAAAACACACAATATTATCTTGTGATAGGGAGAGTACAAATCCACTTGTTACATTTTATCCTGGGAATCCCTTCTAACAAAATGGTCAATCACAAGGTCGCATTAGGGATGGCAGAGTTACTCACTCTGTTTTTTTGGTCTTGGTGCAGAGATTGTGCGTATTATTGCAGGGGGTCACTTGAGAAGACAATCATGTGGGGACCTTCTCGTGTTGATTTCAGGCTTAGATACCCTGCCCTTGCGCGTGGATCGGACTATCGAATGCTTCCCAAGGCATCATTGTTGTAATTGGTAACCTTAGTGGCTTATCTCTTTAGAGTCTTTACACAAGGTGATTGTGGAGGGAAAAGTCTTCACAGTACCTGGAATCGACGTTGGCCAAACTCACTCGGAATCCTTGGAGGGTATACCCACAATTATGTGTGGGAGCTTACACTAGGGTGTAAGTCCATTAAGCAGGTCGTCAATGTACATTTTCCACCCACTTTATCCCAACCCCTTCTTGTCTTGATTTCGCGACGTTGGATTTCATCACCAACTAGTGACTTCGAAATAATAAGGTTTGTTTGTGTGTCTGATATCTAGATTTTATTAGTGAGTCTTGTTTGTTTCTCTAGTTGGCCATAAATTTATTTCATTCTTTATTTGGTGCATCCAACATTGGCCCTCACCGTTCACGTAGGATGCAAGGGTTACCTCTAGAAGATCCGAAAGAGTATAGTCCTTTGTTTCCTAACTCACCAGAGGTTTCTCCTTAAGAAGCAATCAATAATGATGTAGCCTCTAAGATTGGAAGTTCTACTAAATTCGAGGAATCCATACTTCCTGTAAATCCGTTATTGAGTGTTGTGAGAGATCCACTTTTGCTCTGGATAAATTGATCGAGAGACATTGTTGTTGAAGATTATACTAGAGTACCTACTGTACCTCACACCAAGTCTAGTATAGATGCTCTACCCTTTCAGAATGAGTCGTTTAGAACTTTGATTCATACTGCTGGAACTTTTAATCCTAGATCTTTTGGACCTGTCCGTTCTCTTTGGAGGACCGCTTCGAGACACGATATTTTTGAAAAAATAGGAATGAGTCACTTACGTCAAAGGACCTCTAATCAACCTATGACATCACATATGCCTATGACTTCCACTGCTTATAGAGTACCCTTGGATCATTTTACTGGCACGGCCATTAATGTTGTCACAGTCTCAGACCAATTGTTGGTTGGTTCTCATACAATTCTTCCTCTCCAGCTTGCTATCTCTACCATGGTCCCACAAGTTACCCTTGTTTCTATCGGAAGTGCAATAATCACTCAAGATCCTATTGGAACACCACTTCTTCCTAGATCAAAGAAGTCACTTCAACCTTGGTATAACGCACTAAATACTTCTATTACTAATCCTACCTAGAATCCATCTGGAGGGCCTAATATTTATGTTCCTCTTGGGTATAATGGTGCTAGTAGTTTTGTTCCTACACCTACCCAGGTTCTCACCAGGGGGCCTAGCATTCCTCCTCCACCTTCAATTGGAGGATCTAATCGTCCTGGCCCCAATATATCCAATCAAATTGGAGGCACAAGTCATTTTTTCGCTTTTGTTTCTCAAGTTCCTAATGGAGGTCAAACTCAAGTTGTGGGGCAATGTCAAGTTGGGGGTCATAACCCAGTGTACGAGAAGTATACCCCTGGATTACAATCTCAACCTTGGAATTTTTCTTTCCAAGGAAATAAACAACCACCTAGGGGGAAACCTCCTTAAGTTAATTCTTTTGTACCCCCTAATCTTGGGCAACCATATCTAGGTTCTATGAATCCTACCTAGGGTCAAGGTTTTCAGTCTAATGCTCCTTCCCAAGGAAGCTTACACAATCAACCAAATCAAGTTGGCTATTTGACTCGGAACCATCCACAAATGAATTTGAGAGGACCCTCTAACTATCTACAAACTGCTTATGGTTTTACTAGTATACATAAGGGACTACCTCCTCAGAATTACCCGTTTCCTCAAGTGAACAGACAACTATCATTTCTTGATACTTTGGATTTACCAGATTTATCTAGGATTTTGAATGATCCTATCTTGCATTCTCCTTATTGGCCAGTCATGCCTGTTAAGTTACCATCCGACATTCCTAAGTTTGACAGTCGATCAAGGGAATATCCAAATAATCACGTCATGACTTTCCATCTTTGGTGTTCATCCAAATCCTTGATGGATGACTCCATTAGATTACGTCTTTTCCAACGAACTCTGAATAGTTCGGTGGCCAAATGGTATATTGAATTACCATGAGGATTCCTCAATGAATTCAACACCTTAGCTATGGATTTCTTAACGCATTACCAGCTACCAATCCGATACAAGACATGAACCAAAATTTTGAGTTCATTTAAACAATCCTCATCCATGCACATTTCCGATCATATTCATGAGTGGAGGAGTAGAATATGATTAATCAAGGTTCCCCTTCCTGATCAACTATTGGTCCTATATCCAGTGATGTTTCCATGGGTGGTGTCTTCACTGAGGAGTAGGTGATTAGTCGTGCTTAATACTTGTATCTCGTTTATTCACAAATGAGCACACTATATGACTTGATCCATGATGCTCCTCGGCCATCTACAAATCAAACCCCAACACCTCCAGTAGCTTCTCATTTTTTTGATGGTGTGATTGACACTTGTCATGTAGAGACTCAGTCTAAACAAGCCAATCATTCCAATCCCAAGTCTAATACTGCTAATGTACAAAATACTCCTCCTCCAACTCCTTCTCCCAGAAAAACCTTTGAGGTTAATTTGGTTCAATCTACACCTACTAGTAAAAATAAAAATAAAAATAAGGGGAAGGGTAAGAATAAGGAGGACATAAACAATAATAAACAATATGATAACCCCAAGACTCATCCTACTGATGAAAAACAAAATTGCAAACCTCGTTATCCTTGTCGTATCTGTGGTGAGGATCATTATACAAAATATTGCCCATGACGTGTTGAGGTTACTAAGTTCCTGCAAGGGACCGGGACACCTCCTACACCCATGATTTTGTCACAACCTTTTCCTTCTCAGAAGCAGTCCCAATTGGTCATTCATGACCAACCTTCCCCCTCTACCACATCTTATGTACTTATGTGTACTGGTGACTCCAAGAAGAACGATGTTGCAGTCGCTACTCAAGCCAAAGACTATTCTCCTTCAAAAGAGAAAGTTGATGATTCACCACCTCCATTGGTTCAACAATTCTTCACCCTCCTCCTAAGGGTGTTGTTCATAAATCGTCGTTTAATCCCCATGCATGTGCTGCAAAAAAATACAATATTGTAGAAGATCTTGCGCATGCACCTTCTGTGATGTCGACTCTCTAAGTCCTTCAAATTTTTCCTACAAAATGGAAGGAACTATTAAAGGATATTGGTGGAATTAATCCTACTGATACGAACCTCATTATATTTGGCTTGTAAGATCATATTCCAAGGCTTCCTCCTCAATTAGCATTTCAGATACAAGTTATTGTGGAAAATAAGAATATTTGTCGAACCGTTATTGATGAAGGAGCCTCGACTTACGTCATGTTCGTCACTTGTTGGAAATCCATTGGCTCTCCTGCCCTTACCGAGTCACACAATACACTAAAATCATTTAATGGTACAAGATTTAAACCTTATGGTGTTCTTCCTTCATTTTCTATTACGTTAGAAGGAAAAGTGGTTACTGTTGAGGTTGAGGTCTTTGATACACCTCTCGATTACAACCTTCTACTTGTTCATAGTTGGATTAATTCCATGCGTGCATTTGTTTCTACTCTTTTCCATGTGATACATTTCCCTAACCAAGGAAAATTTGTTACTGTCGATCAACTTGCCTTCTTTAATTCTGATTCAAATACTAGTAACACGAGTTTCATTTTGAAAACACCTCCCGATTATGAGAATGTCAGTGTGGGTCTCTTAAAAGATTCATTGTTAATGAAGATGTTCCCCATTCCACCACTCAATATTCCTACTTCTTGTCACCTCAATTAACATGATCTCAACCACTCTTGGTGAAATCCTCGAGCCTTATGACCCTTGGATAGTACCTATCTCTGATGATTTTCTTCATTACGGTTACATAATGTCTTTAAGTTTGGTAGAATTGGCTTATCAAGCTATTCAATTGGATACTCCCTCTCCTCGTTCTCTCTTAGACACGTCTCTGGATCCGTTTCACGTAATTTTTCACACCAATGATATGATTATGAAAATCATGTCTATGGAAGATACCCCATGGGATGATGGTCGTCATCATTCTATTCTCTTCTTGGAACTTGAGACCATAGAGAGTTACTAGCGGATTTTGAATGAGTCTACTGTTGTTACTATTTCCATTTTTCCTAAAAAAATAGACGATATTTTGTATGAATGGAACTTGGGTAACATTTCACCTACCATCCCTTTGTATATTTCGATTAAACCCAGATTCATGGAAAATATTCAGATCAGTGCCTCATGTTCTGCTGATCAAATCCGAATTTATAAAGCTCTTTTCCAAGAATTTCATGACATTTTTTCCTAGAGTTACAAAGATATGTCGGGCATTGATCGAGATATTGTTGTACATGAGATTAAGACTTACCCAGACGCTAAAATAGTTCGACAGAGACTTCTCCCAGTACATCCACAAAAATTTGTTGCTATTAAACTGGAAGTTGAAAAACTTCTTAAAGTCGGTTTTGCTTATCCTGTGTCTTTGACTGATTGGGTATCTAATCTTGTTCAAGTTATGAAGAAATAATGCACGATTCGTTTTTTTGTAGATTATAGGGATATCAACAAGGATTTTCACGAAGAGAATTATCCAACCCCTTTCATTGACCAGATTGTTGACGAATGTGCTGGGAGTGAAATTTTCTCCTTGATGGATGGTTTCTCCAACTATAATAAAATCAATATTTTACCTGTGGATCAACATAAGACTGCTTTTATCAACCCTTGGGGAACCTTCGCATACCAGAAACTACCTTTTGGTCTCAAGAATGCTGGTGTGACTTTTCAATGTGCTATGTCTTATGCTTTTCACGATATTAAGCACATTGTACAACCTTACCTAGATGACCTACCGACACATTTTGTGCGTCGACAAGATCACCTGACACATTTATGGGGAATTTTTCTACGTTGTCGCTATTATCACATACAATTGAATCCACATAAATGCATTTTTTGTGTGAAGTCTAGCCTGTTAGCACAAGGAGTCACCCCATGACTGCATAGGGCTAAGCCTTACACATCAAGATATATGGAAAGAAGGTTGATTTTTAAATTATCAGAGAGGTAGGGCTGGAGCTATCTTCTTGACTTGACAGCTCACATGAACCTATCCCTGCAAATCATCTTCCATATACAACAAAACAGATCATACAAAATAAATATTTAGCCTTTCAAGGCTTTCAGGTGGAAGACTTTTATGAGACAACATAGAACTACAAACAAAATGACATGAAGATCCTTTTCAAGAATACTATTTATATAGTAGAAGAAGAATCATAATCTGAAGGTCCTTTTTAGAAGATATTTAGCAACACACAAGGTAGAATATCTCAAAGAATCCTCCTAAGAAACCCTCTCACACTTGTTGTTGAAGAAGAACAAAGCTTAAGAGTCAAAACAAAGAAAAAACATAGCTAAACATCGCTTCCTTCTGCAAATGAATTCGTAACACAGAAAATGTTAAGATAGGCTATCTTCAAATTAATTCTGTCAATGTACAAAAATATAGCCTCTCGGCCTCTCCCCCCCTTATCCTTTCAAATGATGTATCTATTTTCATATATGGACTCCTCCCCAGGAGAGTCGATATCTTTCTAACTGACCACTAACTGTCATTAACAGAAATTAAATACAAACAACTAATCCTAGGTGATAACAATAACTAATTCCTATAAAGTAGCATTATGTCTCCAGTATTTGATGTATTGAATCCTTCTTTCTCGTATGAGCTGGCAGTTGAGGTGGATGATGAGGTGGAGTTGTTGCTGAAGTGTAAATTCAACTCTGCATGATGATCCGTCTAAGAAACAAAATTGTTGCCATTTCCAAAATTAGAGGATGCCTTCCATTCGAGCAACAAATATGATGAATTGAGTTAATATTGGACAAAACTATGAACCTTCAAAAATCTAGTAGCGTTGTGCTCTGTCTTTTATATAGGGGATGCTACGATAGTTTCCAGAACTGTAAAAATACTTAGAATACTCAACTAATTTCTCATAATCCTTTTCCACGGTGATAAAAAACTGTTGTGGATACTTGTAGAATTATAAACATTCCATCTGTATTTTTTATCTCCGATGATGTGCTCTCTAACATATGCAATTTAGCTCCCAAATTGTTGTCGCAACCTAATAAATTTGCAGAGGTTACTTTAGCATATTTTTCATGTGCAACCCAATTTACGATCACTCCAACCCCAGCTTCAGAGACCAACTTTACACTAATTCGAGCTCCTGGATTGGAATTCTTAAGATCATAAATAGGGACATCTTGTCCCTGCACCTGCCTATGATAATGTCATTGGAAAATATTTGGCCACGTCCCTTAAACCTATTCATCGATCATAGTATGCAAACGCTCCATGGCTACCTTCATGTCATCGCTCTCATCCTGATGAGCGGTGTTTGTGTTATACCAGGGTGCGTGTATTGCTTTGAACCTTTGAAGCCTTCATAGAATTAAGAAGCTCTGTCTGATAAGGATAATACACCAACAGTCAATGCTGTCTCACTTTGGTGTATGAAAATGTCGAGATTCACGCAGATAAGGCTATCAGTTTGTTCTCGGATTCTGCCTTTGCTTGAGGTTGCTGAAATCAAGATCTCACATCAAATTTTTATGCATAGAGAAAGGAACCCTCAGAACCTGACTTAAATGATTGAGCAATCTTGTTTAATATCAAGCCGGTTTTGAAATCTAGACAATGCTTGGAGTTTGGAAATATTTGGCGTTGAGACTCTACACCTGTCACTAGAACTCGGGCTATAGACACGTTTCACTTTGTATTGGTGGGAATTACCCCACCTTGGCAGGATAAACAAACCTTATGTTGAATGGTTTGTTCGATACCCGAATGAATGTTATGATAGTTGCAATCTTACCCTTTAACTCCTGTTAGGATCTCCTTTAGTGCCTCTCCTCGGTCTTTGAACATTTGAACACTTAGTATGAGATGTAGTGCTATGTTTTTTGGCCTCTCGTCATGGGATTTTACCATGGCTCGCTAACATGTGTTGTTGTTGATGCAGGTGCTGATAGCTGGCAGTTATTTGGTAGAACTTTCGGTAGTGACTTTCCAAGAATAGATTTGACTAATGTCTTACGCCAATTTTGTAGCTGTGGGTCTTGGTGCTAACATCAATCTCCATGGGGAATAGAGTCCTCCCTGTGAGGCTCTAAGAACTCCTTTTGCACCTCCAATACCTTAGTGTTGAGTTGTGGAGTCATGCTATGGTACATCATGCTGAAGAGAACATACTAACAATCTATACTACTCTACTTACAGACAGAAAACAAACACACCTGCTCTTGATGGAGCTTGTTTAAGTACAAAACCTAAGCTAACTGACTTTTACAATGGGCTAGGTGAAGACAAACTTCCACAAAATCCATTCAAGAAACTTATTGACATGATTCTTTATAATGCCAATGATTAACATCAGACAAAATGAATATAAAGTAGTTTGAAAACATTAACTATATCTCCTCTGACTGCTACTGACACAATAAGGTTTACAGGTTCCAAAACATTTGAGAAATACAACTCCATATACACCCCTACAGTGTCATGAATATGGTGACAAAACACATGGGACTGATAACATATTTCTTCTTCCACTTCAAGTTGCTTACTATAAACTATGGGTACACGTGGATGAAGGATTGACGTAGGTGGTTGTTGATCCGCTGATGACTGTTGATTTAATTTTGGCTGTGTATAAACGATATCTTCATGTGCCTCAACTAAGATCTTCTCCTACTCAAATCTTCGGGTTACGTCTTCTGTGAAAAGGTAAACCTGTGCACCATCCTCCCTGTCTTCATAGTGATCAAATATAGGATAATATTACTGCTCATCATCACTAGAATATTCGTCAAAAATGGGTTTCCCTTCATATCTATGATCAACCTCTAAAACAATAATTTCATCAAGAATATAACTGTTAGAAATATCCATTTCAAGAACATTAGTAATTGTTGCTTCTGGCTGTTCATACACATGGTTTTTATTAAGACATGGTTGTTCATTTGTTGGTGATGGATAAGAGATTAGTTTTGACTGTTGACTTTTAGAATATCTTGTTCCAGGATGCTCTCTAACAGTAAAGTATTCATCACCAAAGTGTTTGTCAACAACAAGATGCTCTTGGTCAATGTTTGAAATAGTGACTTCCTCAGAAGCAAGGTTGTCAAAGATACCTACTTCGAGGACAAAAACATCCACTATCTCTTCTTCATAGGGACAACAAATAAAATCTATGTCATGTTCAAAGTTGACATAATATTGACTTTGAATCCTACCACAAGCTCGTAGGTTCTCCTCCACTTTCTCATCATCCTTGAATTTCTGTGATAAATATGTATATTTTCTTTCTCTAAGATATAAAACAAGGTCAAAGTATTGAGACACTATGTAATACACCATGGCAATAGTCTCAGAAGGTTTAATTTCCAGGGGCAAGCCGCAATACAAGCTGTAAAACCTTCGATTAAAAGCAGACATAACTTCATTTTTTCCCCTTCTCAAAGTAGTGAACTCATATATGTACTGATCAAATGAATTGTTCTCACCCCAACACCTTAAAAATTCATTGCACAATTCGCTGCAAGAACCAATGGAATAGGCTCCCAAACCCTTAAACCACACATCAACATCTCTAAACAAGGATTTGGAGAACAACCTCATGGTAACATCATCATGAACTATCTCAAACTAATCAACAAAGTTCTCAAAGGCCTCCAAATGCCTCTCAGCTGTAACATGATCTTCTCTAGAGAATCGAGGAAGATACTTGATGAAATCAATAGGATAAGGATGAAGGTAATATGGAAGCCTTAAAGGTTTGAACATATTGTCTCTAATTCGAGTTTGAAAACTAGTGGGCTAGATATGAGTTTTAACAAGTTGATGGAAAGGTTCAATAGTGACAACAGAAGGTGATGAAATTTGAGAAGGTTGTGAATTAGTTCCAACCTCCTCAAGGCTAAAAAGCTAATCAATTTCATGAGGTATTTCAATACAGAGTTCATCTTTGTTAATAGGCTGAGGTGAAGGTATCAAATCAACATCTACAACACAGGTAGAAGGCAGGTCTTCTTCTTCCAAGGATGGATATATAAAATAATATTGATGATCATCCAAATATACAAAACAAAAGATGATCATTTTAATACGTGAAGGTAAAAGTAAAAATGATTTGATAAAAAGAAACAAAAACTCATGAAGAAGGATCATAAACTGATACCTTCTCATCTTTATGTCAACATGATCCTCCCCAATGGAGTATTTTATTGTGGAGTCATCGGGTAGATGATTACAGTCAATTTTCTATATCCCTCTCTTGTCTACCATCAACAACTGGATCTATGTCAATTTTGGATTGATGAATTTGTTGTTTTTACTAGAAAAATGGATTCAACACCCTCGAATACCCCTACTACACTTGGATTATGTAATGTTATCATTTGATATCTACGATTTCATCAATCCAAAATTATTCCTTCCATATTTGAAGCCAAAAGTTTCAATTTCTCCTCCCATTATTTTGAATAGTTGCAAAAGGGTGACCTCATTAGACATATAGATTACACCCTGTCATATATCCTTGTATTTTTTAGTTCTCTTTCAAATATCAACTTGTATGCTTTCAATGACTAGAGATAATATGAATAGAAAGCTTTGTTTGGTCTTTTAATAGAGGTCAACCAATGGAAATGGAATTGGAACTTGATCAAAGTATTAGGTGAAGTCCATGAGATACAAACATTGACCAAAGGTAAAAATCCTCACTCTCTAATGCTAGTATCAAACTTGTTGTAGTATCCAAATTTAATTCTCTTCCTAGAAAAAAAAGGTGTTTATATACATAATACATAATTAAATAATATCCCATTTTAACTAGGTTTGGTTTGTTGATGGGTAAAGAAAGGGTGTTGTGATTCTCAACAAATATTCAAGATTTGTTTGGTTGGTAGGTAAAGAGGGGATGTTGTGATCCCCCCTGCAACATGCCATTTAAAAACATGTTTGTTTGTCGTGGATAATTCACCCTCCAACATGTAGTTTATAAATTAAGATGGATAAACATTCTATGACATTGATTTTTTTCCCAAATGTGAACTATTTCTCATGTAGTCATCAAAATAATGTTAGGAAGGTAAGTTTGCAAGGAAATTAACCTTGTGTATAAATCATTAAAGAAATAAGAATACAATGGCCTTGCCCAACTAGATTCCCACAAGATTTGTACTTAGAATGATATTTCTAAATATTCCCAATAAATGGAATGGCCCTTAATTTTAAAGATTCCCACAAGATTGCTATAAAATAAAAAATTTATTTATTTCGCCCAACATTTTTTTTTTTTTTAAATAAATATTTTTCATCTCCATTTCGACGCACAACAAAAATCCTGCGACGAATTTTCTATATAAACCAAGAAAATTTGTCGTTGCAATTTCGACGAGAATAAAAATCCTACGAAAAATTTGCTATATAAACCAAGAAAAGTTGTCGTCGCAATTTCGACGACAATAAAAATCCTGCAACAAATTTGCTATATAAACCAAGAAAAGTTGTCATCGCAATTTCGACGACAATAAAAAATCCTGCGACAAATTGGCTATATAAACCAAGAAAAGTTGTCGTCGCAATTTCGACGAAAATAAAAAATCATGCAACGAATTTGCTATATAGACCAGAAAATTGTCCTCGCAATTGCGACACACAATAGAAATTCTGCGATGAATTTTCTATATAAACCATGAAATTTGTATAGCGAAATCATCGCTATATACCATGTTGTCATTGCAATAGTGACGAACATTTGGTTTCAGTTAGTTTTCCTATATTGTCGTATTGGCAACGATATTTCTTTTTTTGTCGCAATTGTGAGAAGTTCCCTATGGTCGTCGCTCTTGCAACATTAATTCAAGTTCATCAAAACTGCCACGTCACATGAAACGATGTTTGAGAGACTCAAGATTCGTCACAATATCCATGACATAATGTCGCAAGAGCGTCGAAATAACCGTCGCAAAATGACCCAAATTTTCTAGTGTTGGGGGTCACTTGATAAGACAACCATGTGGGGACATTCTCGAGTTGATTTCGGGCTTAAATACCTTACCCTTGTGCATGGATTGGACTGTCGAATGCTTCCCAAGGCATCATTGTTGTAATTGGTAACCTTAGTGGCCTATCTCTTTAGAGTCTTTACATGAGGTGATTGTGGAGGGGAAAGTCTTCATGCTACCTGGAATAGACGTTGTCCAAACTCACTTGGGATCCTTGGAGGGTATACCCACGATTATGTGTGGGAGCTTACACTAGGGTGTAAGTCCGTTAAGTAGGTCATCAATGTAAATTTCCCACCCACTTTATCCCAACCCCTTCTTGTCTTGATTTCGTGATGTTGGATTTCATCACCAACTAGTGACTTCGAAATAATAAGGTTTGTTTGCGTGTATGATATCTAGATTTTATTAGTGAGTGTTTTTTGTTTCTCTAGTTGGCCATAAATTTCTTTCATTCTTTATTTAGTGTGGCTAACATTGACCCTCACTGTTCACGTAGGATGCAAGGGTTACCTCCGAAATATCTGAAAGAGTATACTCCTTTTCTTCCTAAGTCACCAGAGGCTTCTCCTGAAGGAGCAGTCAATAATGATGTAGGCTCTAAGATTGGAAGTTATACGCCATTGAAGGAATCCATACTTCCTGTAAATCCATTATTGAGTTTTGTGCAAGATGCAATTTTTCTCCGGATAAATTCATCGGGAGATGTTGTTGCTGAAGATTATAGTAGAGTACCTACTGGACCTCACACAGAGTCTAGTTGATCCAGAATCGGATCCAGAAGCCTGACAGACTTAAAAATGATAAAAAATGAAAGTTCTCGGAATCTGACGAAACCAATTCCATTGTGTCTGTCTCGTCTTCCTGATTCCGGCCATATATTTACTTCGTCAAACGGGATTTGTATGCGAAATATATCGCATTCTGTCCGAAAACCCAAATAGGCAAAAAAAGGGAAAGATTGTATAGTCCGTACAGTGCCACATGGCATGCTGACTGTATAGGTTGTATGTTCGTACAGCTGACGTGGAAACCTCTGGAGGTGACACATGGCAAGTGATGAAGAATAGATACGAGCATACAGTTGGACCAATCTATGGGTGACACGTGTCACCACTGTAAGGGTGACACATGGCACGGGATGACGTCAGCAGCTGACTGGGCAGGTACGATGGCAGGGTACGTGGACCAATTGGAAATTGACACTTGGCAAGTTTTGGTTGGTTGTTGAGGTGCCACATGGCCCATTCATGGGCTTCCACATGGCACCCTATGGTTGGTTGATAGGTTATGTAAAATTTTATGGTTTCGTCGAGGGTCGATCCCGAAACCTCTCCTCCAGGCAAAGGACTGGCAGGACCGGGCTAACCACCCACCCCAAAGGTGGTTCTTAATAGCTATACGGTGACATATATATTTATGTTTAACAAAATGTCTATGCGGAAGGGGAAAGGGTCGGGGCTTAGCCCCAACCCTCGACATTGACATATGACCACAATTTATTGTATGCCATGTAACCAGGAGCGCAGAGGATTGAACACTGTAGGTGTGTGCGGATAGGGTCCAGCCCCCGAATCCCAGGTGGATCCCACAAGACCGGGGATACATCCACCAAAGGGGCACGATTACAACAGTTAGCCCGTGGTTCCATAGAACACGCCACAGAACCGGGAGCCAACAGACAAGGGGTGCACGTACATGGAGCACCTGGCCACATGGTGGCACCCATATGACCCAGAGCACATTCCGAAAGGGGATGTGCCCTAAATTTATTCAAAAATGGGTTTTTTTGTTATCGTTGGGATTTTCAATGATTTAATGCCTGTTTTTAGTTGATTTTCTTCGTTTTTGGGAGATATTGGGCATTTTTGGAGCCCAAATTTTGGGAGGAAGTTGGAGATGGATAACCAACTTCAGATCTATAAAAACCAGGCCTGTTTGAGGCCATGAAAGGACAGTCAGAGAAGAGTTATGTTGAAGGCAAGCCAAGCCAAATCCATTTTTATGCAGGGAAGCTATTGAGGAGTAGATGCTTGTGGGCCATTTTTGGGAGCTCCAGATGTCCGTTTTGGGTGCCGTTTTCTTTGCAGGGTTCTAGAGATCTGAAGAACATGACCAGATCAGTCTTGTAGCCAATTGGAACTGTTGCAATGTAATTTTGAGATTTTGAATAGAAATAAAGAAGCCTCCCCCACAGAGACAAAGGCCCAGAGACGTAGGCAAAGTTGTGTCGAACTCCGTTATCAATCCTCGTGTTATGGTTTGTTGTTTATTACTTCATTTCAGGTATGCATATGTGTATATGGCTGTCATAATTCCTCTTCTTTCCTCATTCTTTCATTAAGTTTCTCAAATGGTTAATTAACACATGAAAAATTAAAACTCAACCATAGTCATTAAAAGATCCTACGGATCAAGTGGTATCAGAGCTAGTTGATGTTTGGATTTGAGTTTTGCATGTTAACCAGGGAAAAGCTACAACGTGGTGAAGGCAAGCTTGTTGCAGAGAATCCATTAATTGGATTGAGAAAGAGAGCTTCTCACAGCAAGAAGATGGCATCAGAAGAAGGGATTTCTCAGGATGAGAAAGAATTTTGGAAAACATTCCTTGCTATGTCGGAGATGGTAAAAGTTTTGTACGAGGATTACTTGGAACGAAAGAGACCAGTTTTGGGTGGATCTTCAAAAGGCAGAAGTGAAGAGGAACAGGAACATCCTCATATTCCTCCTTCACCTCCATCAACACCTCCTTCTTCTCCTTCTTCTTCAAGTTCAAGTTCTAAATCTAATGGAAAGAAAAATGTTTATAAGCATAAAAGTGAAATGCCATTGTTAAAACTTGATGTCAAATTTGAGTTTCCCAT
>ML779481.1:5636-35597 GCA_009831015.1 Picea engelmannii | reverse complement strand
AGTGCATTGCACAAAACGAATTGTAGAGCCAACCATTCATAGAGTTTGATGCCCAATATGGACAAAATTCTTCTTCATCCACAAGGATCAACAAGTATCCTTTTCTTAAACACTTTAATTGTGTAAGGTTCCAAATCGATCCTCAAAATCTTAGTTTTTAATCCTCCTAAGGTTTCAAAATTATAATAATAAAACTTAGACTCAATTTAATATAATATGGAATTATCTCTTGGGATACTTCCCAAACCATATAACCATGGGTTACTTACAAAACCATATAACCATGGGCTACTTCAATAAGGAAAACTGATTGTCTTCATTTCTAGAACTCCCATATTCCTCTATATTTGCATCGGCAAATATATCTCCAAGAACAATTTGTCTTTCACCCTGAAAACACATTCAACGGTTAATAAAAATTCATAAAACATATTTTATTTATCATCTCTTTTTCTCGTTAACTCTGATCAAAGTTTTCTCTAATTTTTCATCCTTTTGATGTGCATATGACATGTCAATATTGTCATATCCTCCTTCATGTTGTCTTGTCTTGGAAAAGTCTTATTTGTCTTCACATTGTTCTGAATGATGTATATTTTCTAAATTATGTTCTTTGTTCTTCTCTTTGGCCTTCCTTCCTTGCATATTTCTTTTCATTCTTCCCCTTTTTTTATTACAAATATGTAAGCCACTAAGTTGATTTTTCCATTCCTCGTTCTTTTCAATCAAAATCTGCCAACTTCTCATTTTAGAAGCTAAATTTCTCTTTGTTTTTGTATAGGAAACAAAATCACCATATATAACAGAGTTTCCATTCAACTGTAAAGTCCCTTTTACAATAGTAAAAATTATTGTTACCACCATGAATATCACATTCCATTGAACCCCTTTTCTACTTACTGCAAATGCATAGTTCACTAAAGCATATTTTCCTTCATCCTCTGATATTGTCTGTCTCTTTTCAATTTGTTGATCACATATACCATTTCTCTTTTTACAATTTGTTCAAATAAACTTATCTTCAATTTTTTGTTGTACATCAGCCTCTGCCAACTTATCCTTAGGTTCTTGACTATCCTATTTTCCTTTCCACTTCATAGTCTTTAGTGGACTAGTTGTACCTCCTTGGACTAAGTGCTCCTTATAAATCTATGTTCTACCATCTTCCATAATGAAACCTTTACTAAGAGTACTTTCCATTAGTGCTCCTTTATGTCCTTTCAAGACAATTTCCTTCCCATTAACTATCAATACAGGTTCATAATCACTGAATAAAATTTGAAGAGATAATCCCATTACCTCAAGTGTTTGCACTGTATATATACCCTTGTTTGATCCTGACATAAGGCTATCTTCATGCCTATTTTCTATTCCTTCTTTTGCAATCTGCAATTTCCTTTTGTCTTCAGACTGTCTGCCATCTTTTTGCCAAGTCCTTCTAGATTTATCATCTTCAACTTCCATAGTAGTCTTCAATAATTGTCCATCTTCAGTGTCTTTGAACACATGTTCAATTAAGAACTGTTCTATTACAAACATATCTTCTAACAACTTACATATGGACTAGGGTTTCATGTGGAGTTCTCACCTTCTTGCTACATGGATTTCAAGCATACTTCTAGAGCTTGTGATGGAGTGACCTAGGGTTTCGTGGTTGATTTGGCATGGTTTTGGCACTTATTGTCATTTATTCATGATCTATGAGGAGTTATCCACTTATCCCTTGCTTGGAATACAATTTGATGGTGGTTATTCTTGGATATTGAGATTGGGGAGTTGTTTTGAAGGACACTTGTAGCATATAACCTTTTCATCCAACACTCGAACCTCTCATTTATTTTGTTGTTCCTGTATCTTAGTTCCATCAAAACAGAGAGGTTATCTTTAGCATTTGAAATATTTTATTGGGTTTATTCACTTACCCTTGGAGTGGTTTTGTAGAAGCACTAGTATTCTTTTAAAGTGATATATTTTCAGGCCTGGTTTAGTGTTGTTTACCATTATAATTTGCAAAACAGACAGGCCATAAATTAGCACTCTTTTGAGACCAATTTCATACATATATCATTCATCAAGAGGGGATCTCTCCCATACTGTACGTGGAATTCAAATGAGTTTTCAATAGCACCAATTTTAGCATCTTATGACAGAATAAAGGACACATGTTTGGTAGCAATATTTAGTCTTGTTTCATGGTATAACAACAAGAGGATGAATTATGGACTATTCCCCTAATCCCCTAAAAGGAGTAGGTCTATAAGATAAGGCATCCTCATAATTCCCTTGTATTGAGATCTTTATTTGGAGGAAGACTTGTTTTGTCTCCAATGGATCAACGAATATGGGTTACCAATGCCTTTAAACCTTTAGATATGTTTGCAATCCAAGGGTACCCTCATATTATGCCACAAAATTTTGATAAATGGTTGCCTAAATTCTCTGGTAATAATGTCATAACTGTTGAAGATAATATAGATAACTTCTATGCATGCTTTCAAATTCAGCCTCTGAATAATGATGATGAAGATGTGGTTATGAAACTTTTTGTTGCTTCTCTAGTTGAAGATGCTAGAAAATGGTATAATAACCTTCTTGATAAGAGTATCAAAACTTGGGAAGTCTTTCATGATACCTTTATGAAGATATGGGACACAAAGAGGGATTATCGGTTATTATTAGTGCAATTTAATGAAATTAAGAAGGAAAATGAATCGATAAAAGAATTTGACACAAGATTTGAAAATTTACTGAATCAAATTCCTGAGGACATTAGCTTAAAGGATGGTGTCATCGTCCTTCTTTAATACACAAAAGCCTTTGAGGGGAAATTTGGATTTATGTTAAGGGACAAGTCCCCAAAGATACTTGTAGAAGCACAAGAGCATGCTTCTAAGATTGAAGAGAATCTTCTAGCTTCTCAAAACTTTACATAATGTTGAACCTGCTCAAAATTCTATAACACTTTTTCCCCAAAGACTTGAGCAAATAGTAACCGACTTCTCATAGAATGAAAGTCTCACAGAGAGATTTTATCCCATAAATCAGAGCTTTGTTTTAAAGATACTTTCAAAGGGAAATGATCAGGATTGTCATATATATATGCATGTGCAAAACAACCCTTTAGATGCTTAGAGGGTTGACCTAAAGAAGGGGAAAGAAACATAAAATTTGAATGTTGGGCCGACCTTTAATGATTACCTATGTTTGGTTCAAATTGAAGTTCTAATTTTGAATTGGAAGAGAAATTTACGGCCAACCCATTGAGGAAGGTTATGTGCTTGTGTTGAATCTCTTACGCTCATGTGTAAATGGATAATGGTTCTTTGTTTTCTTAACTTGTAAAGAAGGTAATTCCTTGGACGGTTTTGTGGGCTCTTGGTTGTGATACGACATTATCTCATTTTGAGCCCCACATGCCCACATGTGAACGAAGATGTTTGGTCTTTCTTACATGCTTGAGCAAGGAAACCCCAGCCCACTTGAAGAACAATTGAAGATTGTATAGCTGATTTTGAGTAGAAAAGAGAGCATTGAACGTCCTTTGGAGGCTAGATGTTGCACCAAATCCCCTCTTTTCCCCTCATTTGAGAAACTTTTGTTGAAGCATCTTGTGTTATACTTAGGCACATTTTTTGGAGATTGATCTAGTGGATGTTTTCTCTTTTTGTTTGGTGGATGTTTCATGAAAATGGGTTTTCTTAATGCTATGTGCCTTATCTTAAGCGTTTTCATTATGTTTCATGTGATGTTTCTTGGGATATCTTAGTGAATTCTCTATTAGAGTAATATTTGCATGTTAACTTTGTCTCCTTGAACAATATTGAAACCCTAAGGAAGGATTGAGACTGATCATCCCCTTCCCTTGGTTTATCCATCTTAACTCATTGAAGCATTCAAGGTTTTCCTTAATGGTTAGGAGTGGATATCCCCTTAAGGCTTTTCTTGGCTAGGGTTTAGTTCTAGGGGTTAGAAGTGGCTATCCCCCTAGGGTTTTAAACATAGTTGTATTGATCTTGTGCTAGAATATCTTGAAGGGATAGGATGAAACCTAGTGTCTATGAGGGGATAAACTCTAAGGTTTTCTCTCCTAGGAAGTTGATCTAGGCTTATGAGGTGATAATCCTATGATAGGCTTTCAAGTCCTATTTTTCCCTTGGTCTCCATTGAAGTGCTACATTAACTCCATATGCCCAATGAAAATACATTGATCTTGAGACCTTGAAGTACTTTCTTCAATACTCTAAAGCTACCAAAATGCATTTTTCTCGGACTTCACTCTCCACATTGAGATTTATTGCCCTACGTCATTGCAATCTTAATTGAGGGAAACCCCCTTCAGTCGGAGGAAAGTTGGCTTGAAGTGAAAGAGGGTTAGTGAGGTGACAGGGGCCTTCCCTCTAAGTTACACATGATTGCAGTTGATCTTTCAGAATTTAGCTCAACAATTATGAGTTCGTGTGATAACACACCAGAGACATATCCTAGTGATCCTAAACCTCATTAGACAATAACCCCTTTACCATTGGAAGTTAGTCCTCCTCCTCAACCAACCTTGCCTGAGACCAATGATATAGATTTGAATATTGATATGGATATTATCTTAGGAAAGGTTGATGTACATGTCCCTCACTATTGACATTGTATTTTTTTTAAATACGTACAAAACAGTCGCTATTGTGATGTCTTGGAGTGTCGCTCCCATAGAAACCACGTCGGAGTTGATACCTCTTGACATTTCTCTTGCCACCTCTTTTGACGTCTCTCTTACCACTTCTGTTGGCTTCACTCTTTCCACCTCTGCTGACGTCGCTCTTGCCACCTCCACTGGCGTCTCTCTTGCCACCTATACTGACGTTAGTCTTACAACGTTGTGGAGTCTTACCATTGCTATTTTCACCACTACATACATCGGTCATACGACGTCCTGGAGTGTTTCTCCCATAGAAACCACGTCAGAGATGATACCTTTTACCATCATTATTGCCACCATTGCCTATGTTGGTCTTACAATGTCTGGAGACATCGCTCCTAATGAAAACATGTAGTGGAGACCGACAAAATGGGATGTTGGAATTTTGATGTCTAGGATGTCATTGTAGCGATGGCTATATGTGGTTTAGACAAGAAAATCTGATATGACACGTGTCTGCATGAACCATCGCAATAGAGATGATATCTATATCATCGGAAAAGTGACGTCATGTGAAATGACGTTTGAGGGGGTTCGTTGTTTGTCGTTATCCCGATAATATAAAGTGGAAATTGCATCGAACGCGTCATCGTTATTTGACCAAAATGTACTAATGTGTGTGTGTGAGAGAGAGAGAGAGAGAGAGTGGGAGGGAGACAAAGGAATACATAAAGGGGGGATAGAAATTGTTTGTGTGAGAGTGTGGGAGGGAGAGAGAGGAAGACAAAGAGGGGAGGTAGAGAGTGAGTGTGTTAGTGTGTGGGAGGGAGAGAGAGAGGAAGACATATAACGGGGTAGAAAGTGTGTGTGGGAGGGAGAGAGAGAAAGGAATAGTAAGGAAATAGAGAGTGTGAGAGGGAGAGAGAGAAAAATAAAGAGGGGGGTATAAAGAGAGGTAAATGTAGGAGAGATAGTGGCATGGGGGGGAGGGAGAGAGAGGAATGAGGGGGGAGAGAGAAAGAGTGTGTGTGAGTGTGAGAGGGGGAGAGAGAAAGAAAAAGCGGATCGTGCACGCGTTCTTGTAGTGTGTGCACTCTACTAGAGCATATGCACACTCGTATAGCGCATGTGTGTTCCTAGAGAGTGTGTGTGCTTATTTGAATTCAATTTTTTTAGGCAAGATTGACAAGGTGTATGCTGACTTGGTTGGCTCAGACTTAGGTTTTGGATGAAAAACCTAGTGGTTCGGTCTACAAATTCATAAAAACCTCCATTTTTGTGAGTACCCCTCTATATCTCTATCTTTGACGTTATTTTTATATAGGATAAACAATTCAGTTGTTGAAGAAATTATAGAGATAGATTGAGTCGGCTATGGTAATTTCAAATATATATATTTTTTTAATTATATTTTTTTACTATTTTTAATCTATTTTTGTCTTCACATGTATCAAAAACCTAGAATACATACCTCTCTTATTTCTACTATAACTTTTTCTCGCCTTAACCATTACTCAAATTAGTTATATTCGACATAAGATGAGACCAATACCTACGATATAAATATATATATATAATTGTTTTGATCATTTTAAGACCCTTTTAGCTTGCACGAACAAAAGTCATGATAATTTCATGCATATGTTGACTTTGATAATTTTAAAAAAATATAAAATTAATATTTAAAATTTCCAAAAAATACACGGCACAATTAAAATGGGTTCTCTACAAGTATACAAGTTTTTGGAACAAAATTCCATCATTAACACACACAACACCTGAGCAAACGAAAACATATACCTTATATTTTGTTGGAAAAATAAGATACCACTTTTTGAAAAAATCAAATTTGACCTAGTTATTCACAATGTCTATGAATAAAAGTTGTATATTTGGAAAGCTAATTCAATTTTCTATGTTTCATCTTCTCACACCATATTCAAATTCATTGTAAACATACCTTGAATAATCCCTCCAAGTTAATAGATTGTTGTTTTTCCAGGTTTGCATTGTCACTAAAACATCATGAGAGACCATTATTAGCTCGCACTCACCCAATTCAAAATATTAATTGAATTGGGATATCATTGATTAAATAATTTAATCATGTTTGTGAACTTGTTTAATCAACTTAATTAATGTTTATGAGGATTTCCCACCTACTTTAGTATATATAGAGAGAATGTATATTCATTCTTGGATGACTCGTGTAACGTCATTTATTAAACTGTGAATGAAGGTTTCCCCCTCTGAAAGGATTAGATTTCATACTAAGATCTTGGATATTTTGGCTTCATTCTATATTTGGATTTATTCACTTTATTCTTACTAGCTACATGCTTTTTATTTTCATGGTATTGAGTTCAAATTGACAAGATTAGAGAGAGAAATGAGACACTAAGATAATTAATTAATAAGATGATCAATCCAAAAAATGATTAACCTAGAAGAAGATTAAACTAGAGAATCTGGTCACTCTATTATTCATTGACTCATAACATAGATATATACTCATACATTCTTCTAGAAAAATCTTTAGACATGATCTTTTTAGAACTAAACCAACTAAGTCAAAAATTGTAGAACTAAATCTTCTCTTCTAGAACTCTCTATGACTAATTCAACCAATTTTTTCTAGAACTAGCGTGAGTAATTACCATACTCCAACACTCCCCCTTAATTACGACTACTAATAACATCAACCATGTTACATTTGACAATGCCTCTATGGACTTATATAATCATGATTGCATGCTCGTCTAAGTCTTAGCTAGGATTACAACTTGTCCATAGCTCTATACTCTACAAGTTTTTTCTTTCCTTTGCTCCAAACTTAAATTTTGTGTGCCTTTTCTTCTTCTTCAACTTCTATTTTATTATGGTCTTGTTCTTCAATATTTCCTCATATTCTTTATTTTCTTCATTTATTTCTTCTTCTACATCTTCTTGTATTTCATATATTTCTAACTAAACATCTCTATTAACCTCTATAACAACATTTTCATTTTCTTCCATCTTCTCTTCCACTATTGCAAAAGCTTCAACAACTTCAATGGTTGCCTTCATTTTTTTTGTTCCTTCTTATGCTGAAATTATAGTATCTTTTCCATAATCATTTTCATCTCCACCATATTTTGGATTTGCAAGCCACTCAATAAATGCTAATTCAAGATAAAATTCAACATTCACTATATGCTCATTCATGTCTTCAACAACTTCTATTGTTATATTCTTCTCACATTTTCCTACTATTGCAAAGGCAATTCCATTTTCATCTTCAACTTTAATTGCATCATCCAAATGTGTGTCTACACAATGGGATTCACTTTCTTTACCATGTTCATGCTATGCATTTTGTACAAAGTCACATTTTTCTTCCATAATTTCTTCGACAATTTTCTCTGCAGTGTTCAGGAAAAATACAGTCTTTGTGTCTTGGTTATATTCTTCTCCTTCAACAAGCTCTTCCAAAGATTTTGCAATGTCAAAGTATTCTACTTATTTTGTTACATTAGTCACTTCATCAACAACTTTAACATTTTGTAACTCAGCTTGATGTTGATCAATGTTTCTCCCCCATTCATTATATTCCATCTTAAGAATATCCCAAGCTTCTTTTGACCTTGTTGTTGCTGCAATTTTGGAATAATTCTCTCATCCAAACCTTGTTGAATGAGAAACAATGTTGCTACATCATCCTTCCTATTGGCTATAAGTTGATCCATTTGATCTTGTGTCATGACCTTATATGATACTTGATTTAGGGGTTCTTCAAACCCATTCAAAACAATGTCCCATAAATCATCTATTCTTCATCTAATTCTCATTTTAATGGACCAAATATCATAGTTTTTTCCAATGAAAATAGGAGGCATGAACACATCAATATTCATAACTCCAGATAATTTAGATAATTTCTTTGTCAACTATATATTTTTAGTGAAATCATCACAAAAACATCTTCACCCATTTTTTTTTATCTCTCTCGTTATAGATCTATTTAATCTTCCATGGCCACATTTAATATGACTATTGGTTCCTTACTCTTCATTTTCTATTTTTGAAAAAAAACTTTTCATTCACTTTGAAAAAAATTATGACTAAACTATTAAAAAAAAACTTGCATCATTCAAAATTTTGATACATGTTCCCACACAAATCCAAAAACTTTGATATATGTGCCCACATAAATCCAAAAACACACTTTTTAAGGTTAAAAAACTCCGAATAAATAATTTTGAGAGAACTTTTTACCCAAGTGATTCACTCCAAAATAATTATGACAATCTTTTATATAAACTTTTACCAACGATTAGAACTTCTCCGTGGCACATGAACTTCTCCACAGCTACGAAATCTCTTTGAAATGGAAGTTCACTTAGGAAATATGAATAACAAATTTGGAAAGATTCCACTTACCCCTAATATGATCAAACTTGATGCCTCTTGGGTCCCATGCAATGAATGAAACTATGTTGATTTAGTTGGCTAAGCTTCTCCTAGAATATCAACAAGTCGTGTGCTACAACTCAACTTTATGCAACATTAATGGTGGACAAGGTTTGATGGCAGTCATTCTCCCTTCAGTAGAGGCTTGGACCACTCAATTCCTAGGCTCCAATTCCTTCAATGACGACACTAGCCCAATAATTTCCTCCTCTAAAAAACCTCAGCAAAACAACAACTTCCATCCGCAACTCCTTTCTTGCATTCATCACTTGGCATATTTTCGCCCAGTGATCAAATGACAACTCTCCTTGAAACAAAGGACGTATTGAAACCCTTGATCTACGATTTCCTCTTGATATACTTTACAACCTTCTTGAGTTTCTTGTATTCTTCACTTGGCATATTTTCACCCAGTACTAAAATTACAACTCTCCTTGAAACAAAGGATGTATTGAAACCCTTGATCTACGATTTCCTCTTGATATACTCTACAACCTTCTTCAACTTCTAGTTGCTAAATGACAAAATTACGAGTTTTGAAACGCTTGATCCATAATTCTGTGGTATCTCCTTTCAATAGGTTGACTATCTCATCAGTTCTCTAATATCAGTGCCTTCTCTAGACACATCTATGTCTTGATTCCTCCAGTTATGATTCAATGTGGCTTCTTTGTACTTAATTTTTTTCCCTTGCAAAAATTGTTGCTTTCTCACACTCAAATCTTACATGGTTTCCAATCACTGGATCAATGATTGTACATCTTTCTCCACTGAATTGGAATAATCCTTCTCTTCTATATTCAAGAGATTGAAGCCTACTCGGATACCATGACAAAATCAAAGAAAGCAAGGAGACACTAAGATAATTAATCAACAAGATGATCAATCTAGAAAATGCTTAACCTAGAAGAAGATTAAACTGGAGAATCTGATCACTCTATTTTTAATTGATTCATAACATAGATCTATACACATACATTCTTCTAGAGAAATCTTTAGAAAATATCTAGCCAAGATATTTCTAGAACTAAACCAAGTCAACACTTCTAGAACTAACTCTTCTCTTCTAGAACTCTCTATGGCTAAGTAAACCGAATTAGTCTAGAACTAGCGGGAGTAATTACCATAATCGAATATAAATTACATATAAATATTATTAAAAATGGCATCATAGCATAGATTTGGGAAAATAAGAGAAGATTTCTTGGTAGATTTGGAGCCCATTTTTTTCCTATGGTCAAAAATTTGCAGCCGAAATACTTTTAGTTGTTGTGGCCAACTATAGTGGAAATTGTTCCATTAAGAGTTAAGTTGTAGTGCCATTTTTTAATTATGGTCATAATAGTTCTTATCAGCAAATAGTGATAAGGTTACAAATATTTTAAGTCATGACCCCAAAAGTTTAGCAAAAAAATAGTAGTTCTAGTCATTATAAGTCTCTTATTTTCCAAAATCCTAGCTCCCTTAAATTCAAAGTTACAATCATTATGCATTGTGATACTTTGGAAGCCTACAAGTCCCAATGGTTTCCACTCAAAACTAGTTGGCTATAATGGAGTAATAAAGGAAAAGAACAAAAAAAATGCCAAGAAAGTATATAAACAATAAGGAAATTTCAAGCATATTTCTCAATGAAGTAAAATCAAGAATAGATAGCATGAAAATTGAGATGTAAGAATTAAATAAAGAGATCACAAAAAGGAATAACAAATGGTTAGAGCTCAAAAATAGCTTGTGTAATTACTACAAACATTATAGAAAAAATCTATCTTTACATAGTTCGAGCTCATCATCCTCTAGTAGTGGTATATTGTAAGTTCCCATTCAAGCTCCATATTCATCAATTATGCTTAGTAGTTTACTTTGCCAAAACTTGAACTTCAGAAGTTTGACAGTAATGATGCACCACCATGGGTTAGTCATATGGAACAATATTTTGATCTTCACCGAGTTCCTCAAGATGCACAAGTGATTCCTATAGATGGTATAAATAGCTGGTTAAAAGAAGACCTCAAGGAGGGACATACTCTTGGGACAATTTTTTTAGTGATTCAAGGCTTAATATGAAAATATATGGATTAAATATGGTGCTTCTCCCATCACGTTCTACTCTGTGGTAGAAACGTTAAGGTTTACCAAAAATTGGGTACCATTTTGCAGGGAGTTCGATATAGAGACAAGGGCGCCGTTTATGTATTTCTCCAAACAAAGTCCCCAACATAGCAAGATTTCTGATCCGAATTTTCTTCGAGAATGACAGGAGATGAAGGTATTATGTGATGTTCATGCGAGTGGTACATAGTTAATTTTTCATAGAATTATGAAGTGTTTTAACATTAATTTTGCATCTTTTAGGATGAATATTAGGGTTTGAAGACAAGGATTATGAAAGCATCTAAGACACGGGAAGTGCCATTAGACTCCATATGTCACGACGGTGTCGATGGTTTCCCTCATAGAAGTTCAGACGGTCGCAGCCACCCGAGTGTAGTCAAAGTGATGAAATTTACACTACAGAGTTGTTACAATAAAAACTATTTTTTTTTTAAACTTTATGAATGTTCAAAAATCTTGTAGCGTTTTTGGTAGCACATAAAGAATCACAAAACCATTTATTATCCTAGTTTCTCCTTATTCTGCAAAATAAACAAACTTTTTTCTCTTTTAATATTTTCCATCCCCTTGGAAAATGGACAAATAATTTGCTTTTTCTTCTTTTTATCATCATTTTTATGGAAGTAATATTTATATACAGGTTCTCTATGAAAACAATGGAGTTGAACAAGATATTATGCCTCATGTAGTGTATGTTTCTAGAGAAAAACGCCCCAAAGTTGATCATCATTACAAAGCTGGTGCAATGAACGTTATGGTAATTCTACTTCTAACAAATTTGACATTACCATTGTCTTTTTATGAAGTACAAAAGGGGTAAAAGACTAGAGCGACCTTACTCTTTTATCTTAAATATAGTGCAATAAAAAACAGTGTAAATCTCTCTGTAGAGCCCCTCTCTTTTCTGAGTGCAATGAATGATCTTTATAGTCATTCAAATGATATTTTGAGTTGAATCTATACTGATAATGACACTGATATCTCTTTCAGGCAAGAGTGTCTACAGTGATGACAAAATCACCTTTCCTACTCAATCTCGACTGCGATATGTTTGTGAGCAATTCCAAGGCCATTCAATTATTGGAAACATGCCAACGAATTTCCTCATGCGGTCACATGTGCATGCACATGCACATGCACATGCATGCAGCTATGTTAATGCACATGCATGCAATCTATTTATGAACTTCTCGTGTAACTATGTGATCTATTCATGATCAGTTTGTATAACTGAGTGATAGATGTTATATATATGTAAGCATACCCATAGAGGTGGAGTACAATGTGAGTTCGAGTTGTGCAAGGAGCAAGAGCAGAGTGTGTGGGGAGAGGATAATTGTATGCCTACCAAGGATATTGTAATTCTCCCTTGAGTAATAAGAATATCGATAATCATTTCCCGTGGTTTTTTCCTTCACCGGGTTTCCACATAAATCATTGTGTCAAGTGTATGATTGATGTGTTTGGTTTAATGCTTGTTTGATCTTTCTTACTTTATGCTCTATTATATGCTATGTTTTTCTTTTGTTTTCTAACATGTGGTATGAGATCTTAGAGTTGAAGGAGCAGAGAACGAAGGAGAAGAGAATCTAGTTGTTGGATCGAAGGGTCGAGACGAGCCGAGTCGAGTGAAGTGGATGTGTTTTATTACACTGTCACAGGTTTTCCCTATAGCAAAGTGCGGTAGTCAGTGGCACACTTTCGGAATTGTGAAAAAATTGGAATCGACGCAGGCACTACATAGTACACAGTGCGACGTCGTCGTAGGTTGTAGTTTGGAAAGCTGCAACAATTTTCATGCAAATCATCACAAGCTATCATTTGACAAAGTGCGACGATTCCTAATCGTCGCAGGCTACCCTCATAAAAGTTTTATAAGAAGTGGGTTTTTGGAGTGTTTCTGCTAATGGCGAAAGTGCAGAGTTCCAAGTTTGAGGTGGAAAAGTTCAGTGGTAATAATAGCTTTGCGCTATGGAAGATCAAGATGCGATATTTTCTTGTGCAACAAGGATTGAAAAAGTCCTTGGTTGGAAAGTCAAAGAAACCGGCAAGAATGACATACGAGGACTGGTAGGATCTAGATGCAAGATCCCTCGGTACTATTCGTTTGTGTCTGGCAGTTGAGGTGGTGATTAACATGAATGAAGAGATGACAACAACATGTTTGTGGACCAAACTGGAGAGTCTATATATGACAAAGAACTTGTCAAATATAATCTTATTGAAGAGGTGGTTGTACAACTTTCGGATGAAATAAGGCATGAAAATTGTTGATCACTTGAATGTTTTCAATACTCTAATTTGTCAATTAACTAATATGGAAGTAAAGTTTGAAGATGAGGACAAGGGAGTTATGCTACTATGTTTGTTGCGTGAGTCTTGGGACCATTTGGTCATAACTGTGTGGTTTAACACAACAAATGCCATTGATTATGACAACGTTGTGGGATCTTTGTTGTCTAAGGAGATAAGGAAGACATCTGGTAAAGAAACCTCAAGAGCAGAAGCAATGGTGGTTAGAGGTCGATCTACAGAAAGAGGGAAGAGTCAGAGGGGTACATCAAGGTATAAGTCAAGAGGCAAGAAGAGTAAGCATAAATGTTGGTTTTGTGGCAAATCTGGGCATCTCAAGAAGGATTGCTGGAAAAGACAGAATGCGTCCAAGGAGGACTCCATAAAATAATCAAAGGAAGCTATTGCAGCATAAACAAGTTCAAGTTCTAGTTCAGGTATGGTTGATGAGGTATTTTCTACTTGTGATGTTTTAGATCAACATCAACATTAGTTGTTAGATTCTAGTGCGTCCAACCATATGTGTCTTCATAGAAATTGGTTTTCAACTTACCAATCTATAGATGATGGTGTTGTTTTAATAGGAAATGTTTTTTCTTGTAAAATTGTTGGAGTTGGTAGCGTCTGGATTAAAATGCGTGATTGTTCTGTAAGAACATTAACAGATGTAAGACATGTACCTGAAGTTAGAAAGAACTTGATATCCTTGGAAGTTCTAGATTATGTTGGTTACAAGTGTACATCTCAAGGTGGAGTACTGAAGGTGTCCAAAGGCATCTTAGTAGTCATGAAGGAAAAGAGGATCGAGAACCTTTATTAGCTTGAAGGAAGGACAGAGGTAAAACAAGCAGTGGTAGCATCTGAAGATGCAAGTGACTATGTTCGATTATGGCATCAACGTTTGGGTGATATGAGTGAGAAAGGGCTTAAGGTACTGGTTGATTGTAAATCACTTCCAAGTTTGAAGTTTCTAAATTTGAATTTCTGCAAGTATTGTGTTATTGAAAAATAGTGTAGACAAAAGTTTAAAGAAGGAAGGCATATAAGCAAAGGTACCCTTGATTACATTCATTCGGATGTTTCAGGTCCATCCCCTACAGATTCTCTTGGAGAATCGTCATATTTTGTCACATTTATAGATGATTACTCTAGGAAGGTTTGGGTCTATTTACTTAAAATAAAAACTGATGTATTTAATACTTTTAAGCAATTCAGGGATTTGGTTGAAAAGAGCACTGACAGGTCAATCAAGTGTTTAAGGAGAAATAATGGAGGTGAGTTCACATCTGTGGAATTTGAGAGCTATTGCAAGGAAGTTGGGATCGAAAGACATAAGACCAGATTTTATAATCCTCATCAGAATGGTGTTGTTGAACGCATGAATAAGACTCTTCTAGAGAGAGCAAGGAGGATGCTCAGTAATGCCAAGATGCACCAGGAATTGTGGGAAGAAGAATTTCTTACAACATGTTATATGATAAATCCGTTAATATCAACTACAATAAACTATAAGATTCCAGAAGAGGTATGGACAATTCATTCATGTGATTTTTCCAATCTGAGAATATTTGGTTGTGATGCATATGCTCGTATTTCTAAAGAACAACGTTATAAGTTAGATCCTAGATAAAAGAAATATGTATTTTTTGTTATGGTGATGGAGTTAAGGAGTACAGACTATGGGATCATACTGCCCACAAACTCATTATAAGAAGAGATGTAGTATTTGATGAATCCTCACTCTTAAAATAAGAATTGGTAGATGTTGAAGTGAGACAAGAACAGGTACCACAAGTTCAGAAAATTCAGTTGGAAACTCAACCATCTTCAGAAAGGCAGGAGCATGAAGAAGTTCTAGAAAAAGAAGATGACAATGTAGATGCATAAAATATCTAGGAAAACGAGGATATGCCTCAACCATCTCTGAGAGGATATTCATGGGTTAGGAATCCCCCTACAAGGTATGACGATTATGTTTCACCTGTGGCTTTAGTTTCTATTGATGGAGAATCTAGTTGTTTTTCAGGAAGCAATTAAGGTCTCTGAAAGTGCTCAATGGAAGAAAGCTATGAAATGAGAAATGGATGCCTTGGAAAGGAATAAAACATGGGACCTAGTAGAACTTCCAAAGGACAAGAAGGTTGTCAGCTGCAAGTGGGTCTACAAACTAAAAAAGGGTGTTGATGACAAAGTTGAAAGGTATAAATTAAGACAGATACCAAAAGGGTATTCTCAAAAGGAAGGTATTGATTTTCATGAGATCTTTTCACCAATTGTGAAGCTTGTTTCAGTTTGTGTTATGTTAGCACTAGTTTCTTTACTTGATCTTGAGTTAGAGCAGCGAGATGTTAAAACAACATTTATACATGGAGATTTAGATGAGGATATATATGGAACAACTAGAAGGGTTTATTTAGGATTGCAATAAGAGGTTTGTTTGCAAACTCAAGAAGTCATTCTATGGCCTGAGATAGTCTCCTAGGAAATGGTACAAGAAGTTTGATTCCTTCATGGTGAGCCTAAATTTTACAAGGAGTGAATATGATCATTGTGTTTACCTTAAAAAGTTGGAAAATGGCATGTTCATTATTTTGGTGTTATATGTTGATGATATGCTTGTGGAAAGCAGGAGCATAATCGAAATCAACATGTTAAAGGCCTAGTTGGCTAGGGAGTTTGATAAGTTTTGGTTATCACAACAGAAGTATATGGAGAAAATACTTATGAGATTCGGTATGAATAATGTGAAACCTGTACAGATCCCTTTGGCTTCCCATTTCAAGCTTTATTCAGGTTTATGTCTTAGTAATGATGAAGAAAAGGATTGTATGTCTCGTGTACCATATGCTAATGCAATGGGAAGTTTGATGTATGCGATGGTGAGTACTAGACCAGATATTTCACATGCAATTGGTGTTGTCAGTTGATACATGGAAAATCCAGGAAAAATGCATTGGGAAACAGTGAAATGGGTGCTTCGATATCTTAGAGGAAGAAGCAGTTATTCTATCACCTATGATGGTTCCAGAGATTTAGTTTTCGGTTATGTAGATTCATATTTTGAAAGTGACTTGGACAAAAGGAGATCCACTTCAGGATATGTATTTACTCTTACAAGAGGGCCTGTTAGTTGGATGTCAAAGCTTCAAAATGTAGTCTCTTTATCCACTACAGAGGCAGAGTATATGGCTGCTTCACATGCATGTAAGGAGGTAATTTGGTTATAGGGTTTATTGGGTGAGTTTGGAAGGATGTAGGACAAGGTGAAAGTATTTTGTGATAGCCAAAGTGCTATTCATTTGGATAGAAATACAACTTATCATAGTAAGACGAAGAATATTTTTGTTAAGTACCATTTTGTAAGACAAGTTGTTGATGAGGGTAGAGTTTCTTTGGAAAAGGTCCATACAAAAGTGAATTATGCAGACATGTTTACGAACCTAGTTTTGTTAGAGAAGCTATGGTGTTTGGCTTCTCTTGGCTTGCAAAAAAAGTGATGAATTAATTAAGGGCATGATATATCAGGTAAATTGTTGTCAAAGTAGATATTGTTGGAAACATGCCAACGAATTTCCTCATGCGGTCACATGCACATGCACATGCATGAAGCTATGTTAATGTGCATGCATGCAATCTATTTATGAAATGCTCATGTAACTATGTGATCTATTCATGATCGGTTTGTATAACTGAGTGATAGATGTTATATATATGTAAGCATACCCATAGAGGTGGAGTACAATGTGAGTGCAAGAGTGTGCAAGGAGTAGAGAGAAGAGTGTGTGAGGAGAGGATGATTGTATGCCTATGAAGGCTATTGCAATTATCCCTTGAATAATAAGAATACCGATAATCATTTCCCATGGTTTTTTCCCTCATTGGGTTTCCACATAAATCACTATGTCAAGTGTATGATTGATGTTCTTGGTTTAATGTGTGTTTGATCTTGCTTATTTTATGTTGTATTATATGCTTGGGGTTAGGCACTATGAAAAAAATGAATTTGAAGTTTTCGATCTCCTTAAAGGCATCAGTTTGGCCCTTTCATCTAGCGCAAGAAAAAATTTCATTTGTGAATATACCATGCTAGTTATCTGATCAATTTTCACTCAAAATATTGTGGGAGGAAATGTATTCGTTGGTGATTTAGAAAGAATAAACTCCATCCTCAAGAAATTTGAGACGTACTCCTTTTATCACATTAAAAGAAATCTCAACTCTGATGTTGACCATGAGGCCAAAGAAGGAGTTCTTCTTAGACAAGGAGTTATAAAGGTAAATAGGAGAACAATGTTCCACCACATCCCTTGATTTCTATGAAGCAGGCTACATCAAGGAGTTATGAATGACATCCCTGGGAATTAATTTCTCTAGGCTATACCCAACTTCAAGGACACCATTGTGTGACTATCATTCACTCGGGTGCATGTGGAAGATTTCATCTAGGGCCTACTATGATGGATACACAATCAAGGCATTAGTGGGAGATTCATTTCACTGCTCGGATCTAGGTCTAAGAATGCCTCCTACATTCGGGTTATTCCAAGTACAGGTGGTTCAAGAGTAATGCCCGGTTCAAGTGCAGTTGGTCTTTTTTCTCCCCTCCTAGGAGCCTCTTTAATGACATGGACCCTTCATGGAGCGATATTAAGTACATTCTACAAAGACATGAAGACATGGTGGAAAGAAATAGGTTGGATTACACTCAATTGTCAAGAACAATAGCCAATTAGGAACAAATAAATGCATCTCTGCTTCTAAAAATCGAGATGTTAGAACAAGAGAAAGTGCAAGAAAGACAACACTATAGGGATTTGGAGCAAACAGTGATGATACTTTCACAGTGTGTGGATGATTTGGAACAAGGAAACCATTAGTTAAGAGGCTCAGTATTGCCACCACAATCAAACTTAGGTTCAATCAATCAACTGAATTCAGAAATATAGGCAACAAATCCGGAAAAAATTCATGAAAATCAAGAAATTGTTCTAATGGAGATCGAGAATGATGAGCCCAATCATAAGGAAAATTTGTAAACTCCCGAAAATGAATCAATAGTATGAATTATGCATGTTCAATGCATATTTTTGTTTGGTCAATATGAAAAATTTTCTACTAAAAAAATCACTAGATTGTATAAGGAGATACATAGTTATTTTGATGATAAAACAACAACAGAGTTATCAATAAGCTCTGAGCCCAATTTTGTAATATTTGAACGTTGTTTCACTTAGGTGCAACACATTTTATAGTCCTTAGGAGGACTGTTTCGAGCTTTAGGCTCCACATTATTTTGTCTATACAGGCTTCTTCCAAAATTTCCTACATTTTTATTATTGTTTATAATTTCTTTTACATTGACCTTGTTGCACTGTACATATTTGTTTCTAATGTATAATTTTCTTTGTAAATTTGTATTCTTAAATGAATTATTTGTACTTGAAATAATCTCATATGAGTCAATTGAGCACAAAGTTACTTATTGACTTTTATCTACTTATATGTATTAATATTCCTATATAAATGTGAAATTTAAATTTTGAAATAAAGTTCCATGTAAATAAAGATGCATTTCTTACACCTAAAATTAGAATAATTTACATGATAATGAATGCTATGTGGACTATTCAAGCTAATTGGAGATGGGTCATAAGTGAATGAGTTTGCCCTTTTTGAACTATAAGATATTTGATATTCCAATCCATAACTTTTTTGTAAATTTGTATACTTAAATCAGTTAATATTTGTACTTGCAATCATATCATATTACAATTGAAATCATATCAGATTTGTATATCAGATTTATATGCTTATATCATAATAAAACTCCATTGTAAACAATAAAATTGCATTCTTAAAATAATAATAATAATAATTGAAAATGCATGGTAAGTGGACTATTAATGCAAATGTGCAATATATGAATTGTTTCTAATTGAGCTTTTTGAAGTGTAAGGTATTTGGTTTCATTATCCATAACTTTTTCTAAATTTGAATTTTTAAATGAATTGAAATCATCTCATATAAGCCAATAAGGCATGGAGTTATTTTATTGACTTTTACTTATATGCATTAATATGAGTGTATAAATGCGATACAAATTTTTTGAAATAAAACTCTATATAAACAACAACACATTTTTTTTTTTTTTTAAATCTTAGGATTTCTTGATAATGAATGTTAAGTGGAATATTTAGGCTAATGGGATGGGTTATAGATGAACGCCTTCATACTTGTAAGCCATTCGATTTCTCAATCCATAACTTAGTGTAAATATGTATTCTTAAATCAATTATTTGTAAATGCAAACATCTCGCATAAGCCAATAAGAAATGAAGTCATTTATTTTCCTATTAATATGCATTAGTACGAATATATAAATGTGACATTGTAGTTTTTGAAATAAAACTCCATGTTAAAAAAAAAAATCTTGAAAAAACATAGAACAATTAATTGATAATGAGTGTTAAGTGGACTATTTAGATTCATTAGAGATGTGTCATACATGAATGTTTTTTAACTTTTTGCACCAATATGACATTTGATTTCTCTATCCATATTAACCTTTTGTAAATTTCATCTTATTTTATAATTGAAATCACCTCATATAAGCCAACAAGTCACAAATCTATTTATTGAATTTTATATAGTTATATACATTAATACGAGTGTATAAATGTGATGAATTTTTGAAATAAAAGTCCATGTAAATAAAGATGCATTTTTAATAAAACAAATTAGAATTAATTGATAATGATTTCTAAGTGGTCTATTTAGGCTACATGGGAGAATCATGGGTCATAGATTAATAACTTTGAATATTATTTACTTGATATTGAAAATTAATATCTTAATTGATAATTTATTTGTAGTTAGATTAAATCATCAATAATCAAAGAGCATTGGGACATATACAAAGTTCAAATAAAATCTTTGAAAAAATAAGTTTCAACATCTATCTCTTCTCCATTTAAAATTCTTCTCATTTTCTCCTAGACATGGTGAAAAAAATGCTCAAGTTCCATGGTTTTTTCTATAGTTGGATGAAACTATTACATCTGGTCAGTGTTTTGCAAAATAAAAAATGTTGACGAGGAGATATCGATACCCGGGTTTCTTAGAGTACCGCTCTTTGAAGACCCTTGCCTCCATTTCTTACTTGTCTAGGTTAGTTGGTTCTGAGAGGCCACTCATTTACTTCAATCCATGACATTGTTCATCATAATGGACCAACTTAAATCCCCATTTAAGCACTCTCACTTAATGTACTTCATGGCTTTGAGTGGAGATAGATCAACAATGCCAATATCCTTCTTCAAATACCAAGATCAATGGTGATTATCCTTAATATACATGAGAGAATGCATCAGGCTTAGATATTTCTTTCTCAGACCACCTCCCCCACTAAACACTGCTTGAATGATCACCACCTCTCTGGTGCTTCTTAAAGGCACAAAGAAGTAGGACATTTTAGCTTCTATTTAGACCTGTATTAGACAATGCAAGGGAGGCACCATCCCTCCACTTAGGAAATCCTCACAACATTGTCATTGATAAACAACTCCCACCCCCACCCCCCTCAGTTGTGACAAAGGGGTGGGAGTTGTTAGGAACCAAATTCAAACATCGAGTCAAGGTATTCTATCCACAACAATAATATCTCACTTGGATGTTAAATATACTAATATGATTTAACTAAAATCAATTTCTTATAAGAGCTTCTTTCACACACCTACTATGCATTGATATTGTTGTACCTAGCAGTCCTATGTTTGACCTATTCATGGTCGTTAGATGGTTTGACATTACTAAAACTATTTTTATCTTACATTATCTTAACTTAATATGGTGATTTACAAAAAACTGAATGTTGATGAAGCCCATGTAATAAAATATTTCCAAATTTAATGAAATATGTGTTTTATTAAGTTTTGAGAAATTACAAATACTAGTGAAATATAGGGACACAGTTGATAAGTTTCTTATGATCTTTTTGTTGAACGAACTTGAAGAAACACACCAACGTGTTTGTCTTTTGCATTCATCCAATCATGCTTTATATTTTTGTATTGCAGTTTACATTTCTCCATGACCTGTTTGTTTTCATATTGCATGATAATGGGGAGGACCTAGCTTCAATTAAAAATATCTATCTTCAACACTTCCACTAAGTCCTCAATGGCAGCGATGAGATTGACGTTGATCTTCTACACAAATTTTCTTCATTCTTTTGATATATCTACAAATCTTCCTTCAAATCCTTGACTAGGTCATCCTGGAAACAAAGAGATCAAGCCTTGCTTCCTATGTAATTCATTTCATTATTTTGATATATGTGCATATATACCTAAGTTTTATTGATTTGGTTTACTTGTTTGTGTTGTTGGAGGTAACTATTGGAGTGGAACAACAATGTATCATTGTTACATATGGAATCCATTCATGCAATGATCCATTTATTCACCAAGTTATTAATGCATGTTTGAAGGGTGTTTGTAGAGTTGAGTTGTAGAATATATAATTTAAATACTTCATCTAGATCATTAATGTGTTTCTACATAGAAAGAGTGTGTCATTTAAGGGTGGGTGCAAGCTAATGATGGTCTCTCATGATGGGTTAGTGGCAATGCAAACATGGAAAAACAACGATATATTAAATTGTAGGAATTATTCAAGGTACTTTTACAATGAATTTGACTGTGGTATAAAAAGATGAAATGTAAGAAATTGAATTAAATTTCCAAATATATAATTTGTATTTATAAAAATTGTAAATAACTATGTGGAATCTGAGTTTTTCTATCAGTGGTGTGTTATTTTTCAAGTAAAGTAAAATGTATATGTCTCAGTTAGTGTGTTGAGTTAAAGTACCTTAACTATGGAATTTCCTTTAAAATTTTGTATAATTGTAGAGAACACTTTAAAAATTAATAATATTAATTTATATTTTTTTAAATCACGAGAGTCAATATATCCTTGAAATTACAAGGCTACGAGGGTCTTAACATTGTCAAACAATTTATTTATTTTTTATATTATAGATATAGGTTAAGTTAATAAAACATTATAGCATATATACATTTGGAATCTACATTGTTGACTCTATTTCTATTTGTAGTTTCATTTACAATGGATTTGTATAGACTATAGAAAAATAATGTCAAGAATAGAGATATGTAAAAATGGAGGTTTTAATGTATTTTCAAACCAAACTACTAGGCTTGTAATCCCAAATCTACATCTGAGGCAACCAACTCATCCTTCATGTGCCAACATGTTCCTTTGGATTTTCATCTTTATCTATACTTTGATCTTCCCCTCTGATTATTCTTCCCCTATTCTTGTGTTCTCCCTCTTTCACTAGATACCAAAGCATCTCTCGATGAAGTACCTTGATTTTTCCTTCTCATGTCCTCGTTAAGAAGAACCCTAACAACATCATTGAATTTTAACATGCTTCCCTTCTTGTTAGAACTAGATATAGAACTTGAGTTGGGTATTGAATTACTAATAGCCATAAAAAATCCTTCCCAGCTATAAGCAATGAACAAAACAACTAGATAGCCTTGATCTCATCTTCCAATATGATGCTTACTGAAAATAACTAACTAATCAAGGTGATTTTTGATAGTACCACCTTCTTACATCTTTAAATTGAACAATTTCTTCATCAAAAATACTTTGTTAGATGTAGAGGGAATATCATACATGTCTAATAGACAATCCCACAATCCCTTTGTCATCTTCTATGTTGAGACATTAAATAATACATTGCTTGATAAAGAGAGAATGATCGTAGTTACTGCCTTCCAGTCTAGTTTGTCCAGTCTTCATCCAATATTCTAGTGAGATTATTTGATTTCCCTTTTAGCTTGATCGAAAGTTCCTTTTGGATTAAAACAACTTCTAGTTGCAACTTCCAATTTCTAAAATTTTGTAATGATAATTTCTCGATTCTCCATTTGTTTGTCTCCATTTCTGCAAGTGCTCACATAAAACTCGGTTGTGATACCAATGCATAGAAATAAAAGAAAATACAAATATATTTTCGCACAATAAACAAAAATGAAGCAAAAGAAAAAAAACACACAAAGGGACACATAAAATTAACACAAACGAAAAACAACACACACAGAGATACATAAAATTAATGTGGTTCATCATACTACCTATGACTACATCTATACAGAAAATTAACTTGGTTCACCATACTACCTGTGGCTACATCCATGAGAAAGAGAGACCCTTCTTGAATCCACGCTATTTTTTATTACAAGAGGACTATACAAGCAACCCCATATATAGGTGATCTCACAGTCCTAAACCATAAGTGGTATTGGAATACAATGGGCAACCATTCCCAATAATCAAATTGAAGCGACCAATTTCCTAATCAAATTGTAACCAACACATATATTTACACCCAAATAATCTAAAAATAAATTATGTTACAAAGCTATTCATAAATAAATCTTAAGAATTATAATGATCCTATAAATCAAACTTTACATCCCAACACTTATTACTCAATATATATTAAAATCATCCCATTAATAACCATCCTATAAATCAAACATCAAATTTCACATCCCAACACTTATTACTCAATATATATTAAAATCATCCCATTAATAGCCATCCTATAAATCAAACATCAAACTTCACACCCCAACACTTATTACTCAATATATATTATAATTATCCCATTAATGAAAATGTCCAAATAGTGAACTTGAGGCTTTCTAGTTCCCAAATATACTTAACAAAATTAATCCACCCTAAAATAAACAGGCGAAACCTTTCCTTCCAAACGACACCCTTACTCCCAAATATACATGAAAGGAGTATTACCATCCATCACACGCCCCCTTTTTATTTAAGAAAAAAATTACAACCTTAAAATGATAGGGTAGAGATGGTAGAGATTTGAGTTCAAATTTTCACATTTCAATAAAAACAAAATTCTTTAAAAAAGAACAACAGTCAATCAATTTCAAAAATCTTCAATAAAAACAAAATTCTTCAAAAAAATCAAGAACACTTCATCAATTTCATTGGTCAAACTTCTCATCCTTATTTCCAATTATACGTGAAAGGACTACCATTCATCGAACGTGGCCACTCGGAAAAAACCTCTAAAATAATATGGTAGAGATTCGAGATCAAATTTTTTCATTTTAATCTATTTTTTTTTTTTTAATATCCGTATCAATTTCAATCATTAAACAAATCTCCCTTATTCCCGAGAATAGCCGGGAGGAGTAGTCACTTTGAAAAAACCCATAAAATAATATGGCAGAGATTCCAGATCAAACTTCTACACTTCAATCTTCAATTAAAAAAGGGATAAAATACCTTAAGCTGGTGCAATGAACGTCATGGTAATTCTACTTCTAACAAATTTGTCATTACTCTATTCTTTCTATGAAGTACAGAAAGGGATAAAATACCACAGTGACCTTATTGTTTTCTCTGAAATAGAGTGCGATAAAAAAACAATGTAAATCTCTCTGTAGAGCCCCTCTGAGGGCAATGATCGTTATAGCCGTTAGTTTTGATCATTCAAGTCAATATATTTTGAATTGAATCTATAGCGATAATGGCATTGATATATTTTTCAGGCAAGAGTGTCCGGAGTGATGAGAAACTCACCTTTCATACTCAATCTCGACTGCGATATGTTTGTGAACAATTCCAAGGCCATTCAAAACGCTATGTGCTTTTTTCTCGACTGTAAGTCTGAAAGAGAATGCGGCTTTGTACAATTTCCACAATTATTCTATAGAAGCATCAAGGATGATCCCTTCGGAAACCAGATGAAAATATTTCTGAGAGTAAGTATCAGTTCATCCACCGTTTTATATGCCCTTAAATATTTCTGTTTTATCTGCCCTTAAATGTTTCTAGGTAAGATGGATAGAAATAGGATCCCTGGTTAATTCACAAATGTCTCTTTCTATATATATATATACATTAAAACCATTCTATATTTAAGTGTTCCTTCCTAAATTTTTCTTTTCTTTACTGCAAAAATGCTTGTGTCCAACAGATTTGATCTCTCTGCACATTTGTTAAATTTGAACTTAAAATGAATATAGGAATGAATGGACTCCAAGGTCCTGTCTATTGTGGAACCGGCTGCTTCCATCGAAGAAAAGCGTTATACGGAGTACCACCAGCTGCAGACCAATATAACAACAAAATTGTAAGAGACTATCATAACCATGCAAAAGGTAAGGATTCTTAGACTGGTCCCACTGGATCAATGAGTCTTCTGGTTCATTACTATCTTGCCGAGGCGTTTTGTGTATTAGTCTTAGAAGAACGAAGTCTTTAATGGACCTCTTTATGCTCCAATAGGTCCTGAAATTGAAATGAAAACTTAGCTCCTGGTAATGATTATGATACAATATTGCTAATGATTATGATACAATGTTGCTACGCAATAATATATATTTATTATGGTTTCTGAGCAGTGTTTCACGATTTAAAAGCATCTTCCTGGTCTTTTAAGGCTCTTTCAAGTATATTTGGACCATCCTCTGCCCTTGCAGCATCTGCTCAGACAATTATGAGAGGCCCCCATTACGGTGTCCGTTCTTCTCCTTCAGCGGCTATAGATGAGGCCTTCAACGTTGCTAGCTGCCGATATGAATCCAACACTGCCTGGGGTAAAGAGGTAAGGCGTCTACCCTGCTTGATTTAACTGGTGACATTCGAAGATGCAAAACTCAAACAGAAATGTGACCACCCCAAGCTGAAAAACAAGTCTCACTGCAATAACGTTGCACCTTATATTCAATATACCTAATGTACCGTGCAGATTCATTGCAGACAAGAGTTTTATGACTAGCACAACCGCTAACTCGCGGCTGGTGAACGTAGAAAGGATTAGTTTATATTTTTTAATCAGGTAGAGTGGTAATAAGTTAGTGAATACAGTAATTTTTAAACACGATTAGATAAATGTAAAAAAGTAAACATATAAACGGATGTCTTTATAACAGCTCTGAAGTTAATGGATGAAATCAGAGCCATTTATTTATTGTGACCACTAGGCATATTTAATCTCATCCATAGAAAACATATTAAAAACTAAAAACCTATTAAATGTGCCCATTGTCAATAGGTCACTCTAGGTCCAACACAAACCCTAGCCTTGATTGTAGAATGTACAGGGTAGTCACAGCAAAGTGGCAGTTCTTGGTTTTGCCTTGAGTATGCTTAAGTGTTTGGCCTTACTTTCCTTTTGTGGAAAGGATTTTGTGTGACCCTATATATAAGAGAGTGGTAGGTCTTGCTAATTGGTTGTGCATTGAGTGTGTTTTTTTTATATAAGAGAGTGGTAGGTCTTGCTAATTGGTTGTGCGTTGAGTATGTTTTTTTATATAAGAGGGTGGTAGGTCTTGCTAATTGGTTGTGCGTTGAGTATGTTTTTTTATATAAGAGAGTGGTAAGTCTTGCTAATTGGTTGTGCGTTGAGTATGTTTTTTTTATATAAGAGAGTGGTAGGTCTTGCTAATTGGTTGTGCGTTGAGTATGTTGTTAAGTGTTTGGCATTACTTTCCTTCCCTTCTATGTGCAAGGTTGTGTGTACCTATATAAGAAAAATAGAATTTTAAGATATTTTTTATAACTCTAAAATCTAACATTTAGATATCTTCATATAAGAAATAAGAGATGATATATAAAATCTAACATTTGGATATCTTGATATAAGAAATAAGAGATGATATAAGAAATAAGAGAGTGGTAGGTCTTGCTAATTGGTTGTGTGCCTTGAGTATGCTTTTATATAAGAGAGTGGTAGGTCTTCCTAATTGGTTTTGAGTTGAATATGTTTTTAAATGTTTGGCCTTACTTTCCTTCCCCTCTATGTGAAAGGTTGCGTGTACCTATATAAGAAAAATAGAATTTTAAGATATTCTTTATAACTATAAAATCTAACATTTAGATATCCCGATATCCCATCTTATAAAATCTAAGATTTAGATATCCCATCTTATATAATTTTACTATAAAATATCCTCTTCTATAATTTTCAGTTTTTAGATATCCCATCTTATACAATATCTTATAAGATGTCCTTTATGAAGTCCTATAAAATCTAACATTTAGATATCCCATCTTATAGAATTTTACTATTAAATTTCCTCTTCTATAATTTTCAAGTTTTCTTCTTCTGTAAATAAACAATCCAGAAGATATCGTCTAACAGAGAATTACAGTAGAAGAATAACTGATTTTTGTCCTGTCCTTTGCAGGTGGGATGGATGTATGGATCCATAGTTGAGGATGTTATGACTGGGTTCAAAGTCCATTGCCTGGGTTGGCATTCGGTATTCTGCATACCTGAGCAGCCAGCATTCATGGGAACCGTACCAGCAAATGGTCCAGACAGTCTTGTGCAGATGAAGAGATGGGCTACTGGACTGCTTGAAATATTCCTAAGCAAATTATGCCCCTTCCTGGGTTTTCATAGAAACATCATGGTACGCCAGAGGATGATGTATGCTAATTTCAGTCTATGGGGAATCTTTTCAGTGGCAACGTCCTGCTATGCAATATTGCCAGCTTTCTGTCTGTTAAGTGTCAAATCTTTCTTGCCCACGGTAAGACCAGTGAATTCAACTAGCTAAGCATCAATGCAATACATTCAAGTACATGTTTTCTCAATTTTCATGTTCCTGGAGTTTATGGATTCTTTATATTGCAGATTTCGAAGTCTGCCTTCGCAATTGCGGTTGCATTGTTCGTTTCAAGCTATGGCTTTAAGCTGTGGGAATTTCTTCTGATTGGTGGTTCTATCAGAGAATGGTGGAATAACCAAAGGATGTGGCTGATCCAGTGCTTATCTCCATTATTATTAGCCACGTTTGACGTTTTGGTGAAGTTAATAGGAGTCTCCGAAACAGTTTTCTTGGTGACTCCAAAGGGATCTGGTGACGAGGATGATTGTGGTGAGGGTGACTTCACATTTGATTCATCTTCATTATTCATTCCACCAACCACAGTGTTATTTATAAATTTGGCAGCCATGGTTTCAGGGTCTGTAATGTTTGTGGCAGGCAGATATGATATATTCAGAGACAAGCTATTTGCAGAGTACATTTGTAGTGTTTGGGTGGTGATAAATCTGTGGCCATTTGTCAAAGGATTGGTGAGGAAAGAGAAGCGAGGCATCCCTTGGAGCGTGGTCATGAGATCGGCAGCATTGTCTCTGCTTTTGTGCAGCTGTGCTTGGAGACAGAATTAAACAGTATTTGAGGTGTATTCTGATTATTTGAAGGTGCATGTAGCCCTGAAGAATGGACAAAATCTGATGAAATTTACCGGGCAAACTAAGCGTTGAACACAATATGTTAGAAATCCATTATATATACAGGGTTATTGGGCAAATTCAAGCATGCTTCAAGTTATTGTAGCCACGGATGAGAAATGAAGATGAAACGTAATGTGGCATCTTTTGTTGAATATTGTAATAAGATTTGCATATCGAGTGACATAATAAACCTCGTACATGAATGTCATTACGAAGGCTTCCTTCGAATACTCGTAAAACCATTTCTTCGAAGACATCTACGTGGTATTTTAAAATTTACATTAATAAAGAAGAAAGTAATTAGGGAACATTCTTATCTCAAGGACCCAAATCATCAATAACAAAGAAAAAAATTTAAAAAAGGGGAGAAATAAAAATTATGGAAATCAAAACCACAGTACTATTGTATGTTGTTTCTTTTCAAGTTAGAGGTGAGTGTCAAAATTAGAAATGAAACAAACTCTAGGAAGGAAAAAAGGTCATAAGATTCACGTATTCCTTATGCAACTTAACCCATACAGAATTCATGATATCTATTCATGCACCTATGATATGAACTATGCATTATGGCTAAACCCATACTCTAAAATTGCACACCATTGATTTAGGAGACCGGAAAGAACCATACAAATGAAAAATATTTCCAATATCATTTCAAAAACTTTCTTTGAAATAACAAAACAAAAATGAAAAAACAAATTAGCAAGTTTTCTAGTTAACAAAGCAAAATCAAAACCATGGTATCGTCATATGTTGTTTCTTCTCAAATTGGAGTCAACTATGAAGATTGGGAATGAAACGAACCATGACAAGGAAACAAGCCTAGGGTTTTCACCTACTCCCCATGCAACTTCACTCATGAGACAATTATATCATCTATCCATGCACCCATGATAGAAACAATGAGGTCTAGCTAAATGGATACCCTAACAACTATCCATAGAATATATTTGAAGGAAGGAAAACCCAAAACTATGCAAAAAAATTAACCATCAAAGTAGAAGAATGCATTTAACTATCTAAAAAAGCTCAAACATCAAGCAACGAAAATTATCTTCAAAATGTCCATTCCAATGTCCATATGAAAACATGAATTCGAATATGAGCACAAGTTCTTCAAACATATAAGGGTGAGTGCTCGAAGTTGGTGGAC
>ML779480.1:502422-555786 GCA_009831015.1 Picea engelmannii | reverse complement strand
AGGCATGTGGGGAAGAGAGACCGTTGGTTGGAATGCTGCTGGGGTTTGGTACCTTGGCCTAGACCATGTTGATATGGAAGTCTTCTCAATCAAAAGATAAGTATCAATTCTCTATTCATTGCATGCTATGTATCTCGTAATTCGTATCCAGGTTATAATGTTATTAGAATTACATGTGTATATATTGCATGTATGTTCTAATGTTGCTTTCGAATGAATAGGTGTACGAGCAGAGTGTTTACGTCTGTGGAGTCATAGCACTGTTGAGAGTTTATCAATGGATGGAACATCGTGGATCTACAACCATTCGGTGCTTTCAATGAGGTTTAATTGAAGCATGTAACAAGGAACAATAAGCTGAATGCTTTACTGAAGCAACTCTATGGAATAGAGCAATTGAGTTTCAGTTGCAGTATGGATACCAGAATTAGTGCTTGAAAGTAAAGCTGGATAATGGGCTTCCAATAGCTGAAGCTTGAAGATTTTGAAGAATTTTTGAATTATATATGTGTAAGTAAGTTGCACTAAGGACAGTGCAAAAATAAGGGGAGGGGATTATAATACCCCAAGGACGAGCCCCAGTTATATCTATGTATTGTAAACATGTTTTGTAGGCTGGTGAGCCGAGCAATTGTAAGCTGGTAAGCTTATGTGCAAGTAGGCCGGAGAGCCTAGGTGTTAAAGGCCAGGAGCCTGTTTTGTACATGTAATTGTGCACTTTGTTAATATAAAAACATCGTAGCGTGTAGACCGAGCTTCCACAAGGTTGGGCAAGGGAGGGGGCTAAGTATTTGGGCCTAGGGGCTAAGCTAGGGGGCTTACCTCTAGAGGAATAATATTTTAATATTATTTCCTGAAGACTAAGGTGAACATGATATGTTTTTGTTATCCTAAGTTCCTGGAAAGGGGGACGTAGGCTAAATGGAGCGCATGCAGCTCCAGGAAGACAAGTGTCGACATGGGCTCATGCAGTTAAGAGCTGAAGCGTCAGCTGAGTTGGGGGTTCGCGAGTCATTCTGCCATCCTCCGCCTGAACTCGTTGCCCTCGGACGTCGACCTCTGGTTACCTACTCATAGTTGAGAAAATCGCTCACGGGAAGGGGGTTCGCTTGCCATTTCCCATCCGTCGTCTAACCTGTTGGGGTCTCTACGTCTTCCCTCTGCATAACCTCGCACATTTGAGAAACCAGTCGAGGAGGGAAAAGCCGACCTGTGTGATTCAGGAACCAAGTCTACCCGCACCTGCAGAGCCGAGTTCGTGCCTTAACTGTTTGGGGTTGCTGCCTTGTGTTCGCCTGAGCCATGCTGTGTCTTAGCGTTAGGCTGTTGCCATTTTCGGTGTCCATAACTGTTTCCAGTTGCTACTGTCACCCGTATGCTAGCCGAATGCTGTTGCAGTATTGCTTAGGAGCTGAATTGAAGAAGCAGGTTGTCAGGCCCGTGAGCAGCTCTCCTAGGTGAGAGAGTCTGCTGGGAAGTGAGTTCTTCTGGAAGGGAGTCCCGTAGTAGCTACAATACTCTAAGACTTCTGGTCTAGCCTGTTGCTGAAGCCCAAGGTAATGGAGGTGTACTGGTCGATGGACTTGTAGTAGTGAAGGTGTACTCTCCTGGGGTGGAGCAGGCGTGTGGGGAAAGAAGGTCTGTGAGCTGTGGGCGTAAGTGGCTCATGGGATAAAATATCCTTTCTGTTGCTTTGTGCAACTTCCTTGTTGTCCTTGCCAAGCCTAGAATTCCCTTGCCCGGTGGAGTTTAGTCCCAACTCAGGGGTGACCTACTGCTGAGAGTGATGAGTAGCGCGGTCTAAGGCTGGGAGGTTCATGGAAGGTCTGCACGCAGTCGGTGGTTTTCTAATAAAAGATAAGTACCGTTTTATGTTCATTTACATGCTGTGTAATGGTACATATGTTGTAATTGATGAATATTGCCTGTGTATGTTGTATATGCTGCATGTGTAGGCTTACTGTTATTCCATGCAATAATATGTTATATATATGTAGAATAGTCATTCTATGTTATATGGATGTGTGTGTTTTTCCGCAAGTATATCTGTGTGGCATAGCTGGTAGTTTAAGGCTGGAGCTGTCACAGATAAGAGCAGTAAAGGCAACATTTAAGGTTGTTTTGGTAGCATTACCCGGTTTGTTGACGTCTGGGGATGTTACAACATCCCTCTAAGAACCATCACAAAAGAGAAGAATTTCATCCATAAATAACAGATGTGATATATATAAGGTCCTGCTTACTTTGATACCTTTGAAACTCCCCAAATTTTTTGCCTCAAGGAGAGCTCTGCTAAGACCTTTAGCCACAAATAAACAACATAGGTAATAAAAGACAGCCCTGCCTTAAACCTTGCCCAGGCTTGAAGCACTATGAAGCAGAGTCATTGATTAAGAATGCAAAAGAGATTGCGGTGACACAATTCATAACCCAATTAACGAACATACGGTTAAACCCCAAGTGAATAAACATTAACCACAAGTAAAGCCAACTAACTGTGTCATAGGCTTTAAGGTCGACCTTGATTACCATAGCAAGCATCCTTTTGGTTTTGATAGAGTGGAATGCTTCCCGGGCCACTCCAATAGCTTCGTGAATTTGCCTACTAGCCAAAAACCCAAACTGTTCCTGAGAGATTGTCCTAGACAGAAGAGCCTTCACCCTTTTAGCTATAATCTTTTATATAATTTTGTAAATGCAATTGCACAAAGAAATAGGTTTGTACTCCTCAAAATTGGGGGGGGGGTTATTTGATTTAGGGATGAGAGCAATGAAAGTAGTCTTAAAAGCAACCATAATTACTCTCAAAAGATCCTCCTCTAACATCTCAGAATTACTCTCATCCTCCTCTAACCGTTGAGTAGTATTAAAAACATCTAGAATTACTCTCAAAAGATCCTCCTCTAACATCTCATAAACCCAAGAAAAAACTCAACAGGTTAGCCATCTGGTCCTGGGCTTTACCACCTAAAGCTCTTCATTTGAAACCTCTTACATCAAATTGACATTGTCTTCCTTAGAGACAAAGCTAGGAAAGTAAGTTGCCATCTTAACAACCTCAACTATAATAGCTCTATTGTCTTCCTTAATGATACCATTGAAATGATCCACCCTTGCTCTAGCTAGATCCTTGAAACTTAAAACCATAGATCCATCCGGTCTTTTCTTTTTCCATATGGTGTTCACATTTTTCTATGGTTTGCAAAATGATGAAAAAATTTGGTATTCTCATCACCCAAGGGCTCCGCTTCTAAGTCTCCAATCTGCCTCTTTTTCCTCCAATACGACTCTTCCTTTTTTCCAGGCCACTTATCAAAGTTCTATGATCCTCACTTGTATAACCAATGAGATCTTGAAAGTACAAACCATCCAATTGACTCTCAACCTCCTTTAACTCCCTCTCATCTTTGAGTTGTTTCTCATGGGACTAGTTCACAACAACTTGTTTGATCTTCTTTAGATTGGATGGCTGCGAATTCTCTAAGCCCTCTGTTATAAGGAACCCGCTGTCTCTTTATTAAATCAACAAAACCCTCATCTTCTAGTTAAAGTGGATTGAATTTAAAGGGATTGGGTGGCCTTTCCTTCATGGCAGCTAGCTCCAAGAATATGGGAAAATGATCTGAATCCCACTTGTACCAACCCATTGCTTAACCCTTATATTATGATTATATGGGAAAATGATCTGAATCCCACTTGTACCAACCCATTGCTTAACCCTTATATTATGATTCATAAACCCTTAAACGAATAAAAATCTATCCAACCTCTTTGAAATCCTTTGTGCACCTACCCTTTTGTTCCTTGAGGTAGGCCTTAACTTAACTGGGGCTACATCAATAAGACCACACTCATCCAATCTTCTCGCATAAACGTCTGTCAGAGGGTCCACTAAAGCAACTTCGCCTCAAATCTTAGTGTTCCTCAGTGAGAAATCCAAATCACCACCCACAATAATATGCATATGGCCAAGAAAGCTCATATTAAAAATCTTTCCCAAAAGGGAACTCTATATGAGTAAGGACCATATAGATTCAAGATCGAAACCTCCAACCCTAGCTCTTAGGAGTATAGAGTCAATCTTAAACCTGAGTCAAAAGACCAAGAGTTAGCACATGAAAGAAACCTTGACCTCCAACAAGAAATCAACCCACCAGATCTACTCAGTGTTTTAAAAAATGGTTGACTCAAACTCATACTCGGTTGAGTTGACCAAGTCAATTGTCATCTGGATTGACTCGACCTCCTAAATGGATCGGGGACTGGTTTGGTACCGAACTGACCGAATTGGTGTACAACTTGATCGATTCGATATCAAATTGGTCCAACTTGGGCAAGTTTGTATCTACTTGACCGAGACGATTGGATTTGGCACCCTACAGGCCGTGGTGCACTGTTTGAGGAAAAAATTATTTTTTTAAAATTTATACCTAAAACCTAAATTCTAACACCCTAAACCTTAAAAACACATTATATAGAGACCCCCCCATCTACACCTTTCCCATTGAGCGTTTGCGAGCATTTGGAGTTTTTGGGGCAGCACTAAAGAGTTGTGCTTTAGAGTGAGCTTGGAGCTTGTTTGGCAATCCTCGCGGGCTGTTTGTAGCGGATTTGACTTCTCAGTTAGGAGGCGACAACCCATCTTCAAGCTTGGAGGAGTTGTTGACCAGATTCTTGTGCCAATTGATCTCATTCTTGTGCCATTTAGAGCTTCATTGATTATGTATCTTGTTTTGGATATGTATTGCACTCGATGCCATTTTGATATATTCACCCTTACATGGTATATACATGAGCACACTTAGCATATTTTGTCTCTAATGGTTTGGAATCTTTAAAATATTTATTTTTCATTAAAATTTTAATATTTTGTGTATTTTTTAGTAAACTAAGTTGTAAAAATCAAATTGCTCTAATTCCTAGCCGAGTTTGAGTCCAAGTTTTAAAACATTGGATCTACCTCTAGAGTTAGAGGAAATAAACTCCGCCCCACTTAAAAGCTTAACTAGATCAACATAGATTTTGCCACCTTCTCCCATTGTTTCTTGTAGCAAAAGAATATACAGATTTTTTGACTCCACAAGTCTTTTAAGGGCTTGATTTTTGGTGGGGTGGCCCAAACCCCTACAATTAAAAGACAGACATAGCATGAACATGGACTGGGGGTTTGACTTGCTTTAAGTACCTCTTCTATAGAAAATTGGTTACCAGATTGAACCTCCAAATGTGCCTTCTCTTGGGAAAGAAAGATGTGGGATTTCCTCCCCCTGTAACCACCCTTTTTACCTTTCCCTTCTATGACAACCAAACCTCCTGCCACACCACCTTTTGCATCACATAATTCCTCTTTTCTAGACCTTAGAAAATATCTATTTTGACCATCAACCATTCCATCCTCATTCATAGGAAACATGACATTGATTTCAGAACTACAAGCTAGCCTAGGGGAAGGACCCTCCACCTCCAAACCCAACTCAGACCCCAAGCTTCAAAAAACAATCTGAGAAGACATAACCCTCCCTTCACAAGCAACTCCCAAAACAACACGCCCCCCAATAGACCCTTCATAACCATTACCTAGAGATCCATAAAGTTTAAACCACACCAAAACCTTTGAAAATTGGAGAAAATAGGTACACAAGAGGCTGGAGTCGACCTTGTACATTCAATCATTTGCACAAGATTTGACTCATCTTCCACCACAACAGTTGCCTCTACCTTCGAGTCCTCTGAACCCTCAAGAGCAACTTGAGCCCTGATATTTGGCAAACCTCTTCACAAACTGGATTGGTAACAACTGTCGGTTCTATCCCTGAACCCTTGGAGTCTTTTATGTTAAAAAATCCTCCAAAGGAAGCTTTCCTTCCCTTTTTGATAGCCACATGACTTCTTTCCTTCTCCCAAGCCTTTGGATAAAATGACAAAGTACAGTCTTGAGCCACATGATCGTAAACTTGACATCGATAACACTTAAAGGGAACACTACTGTAATCTAGAGCTTGACTAATCCAGATACTTTCTTTCTGCAGGACCAACTTCGAGGTAGGGCCCTCCCTTAGATCTGTGCCCACTAAAATACGAGTAATGGACATAGTCTCAGTCTCATCAAAACTCATATCAGCCTCACAAAAGGACCCCAGTAAATTCCCCATTTCCTTGAAGACCTCATAAGACCAAAACTCAACTGGAAGTCCCAAAATATTTACCCAACTAGGTTTGAGATCCATCCTCTCAGAGAGAGCATCAAATAAAGGTGTCCACTTCTTTATAAACATCATGGATGAATCCCATTGCCAACAAGTGTCCATAATCTTCTTCACATCTTCCTCCAGACGCAATATAAAACCCATACACCTTCCGACCAATACATAAAATTTTGGCATATAACCTAAGACAGGCTCCCAAGAATCCCGCAGCCATGTCTTCAGCAGAGGCTTACCCATTCTTCTACCCAGAAATAGACCAACTAATGCTTTTGAAGCCATGTCTATGACTTCGTGCATCCAGACATCATCTCCCAATACTAATTTTACCAAAGAGGGTTTTAGTTTTATACATCTTTTCTATTTCTTTTTCATCAAAGTTTCCCCAGAATCTGTTTTGTCAGCCCCAAGCCTGCTTCTAGGCCCCTCCAAAGGGCTCCAAGGCGAAGTCTTGCCACCTTGATCTGACTGTTGAGAAGGGTTTTCACCCAAACTTTGTGAGGAATTTCGATTACCAGCTCCTACATGCAATTTGCAAAGCTCCTCTGAATTCAACCACTTGAGAAGCCAGACACTTCGTCACCACCACTGTAGAGCTTTCCAATTGCGAAACCTTCAACAGATAGAAGGCACTAGCCAAAGGGAAATTCATTGCCATCGTAGACCTGCTTGAACTACACTTAAAGGAAATCACATCTTGCAAGGAAACGACCCCATAATGAGGCACCTATAATGCCAAATTCATAATGTACATAATTTTATTACTTGCCATGTAGTACTTTGGGGAACATGTTTTCTGTTAGAAGCGAGTCTTTTCCTTGGTTAACATGTACTGCTGGGTGTTTAGACTAGATACCGTTGCCCATATCCTAACCATGCTAATCACTTTCCATCTCCCTAGTATCATTCGTTTCCATCCACATAAAAAATAATTGCATCCTAAAATGTATGATTTCTCAAAGGTCAAAAAAGAAAGGTCAATGTCAAATCCTGAATCAAATAAAGCCACTATGGCTGGTGAAGAGCAAAAGTTAAAAAGAAAAAGCCAAAAAATAAACTTGAGCAATGCCCCTCACTATAAGGCCAATGTCCCTAGTCCCTGATTGTCTAAAGAATATATAACGAATAGGGACTTGTTCAATAAAGTGAACATTTAAAGAAAAAGGTTAAGAAGGGGTAGTAAAAAACAGGCCGAGGATAGTAACTGAATGATAATCTCCCTCTAAAAGGCTACTGTAAAAAAAAGGCCTAGCCAAAATGAAGCTAGATGAATAGAAAATGAAAAAATATGACCTATGCATGTCTAAGACTTTGAGGGTCATCACATGAAATCATTCCCCTCCCTTCCTTTTCGTTAATATTACACATTAATTACCTTTCACCTAAAAACTTAGGAAATATGGGTTTTTCTTAGGATTTGATACTTGTATAATGGTTAATAATGTTCCCCAAGGTAAGACTTGGGGAAGTATTAAAATCAACCCATTTTGTTATGCTTTGCTAAGAGATTGTCACTAGGTGCTACCAATTAACGACTCGCTAAGAGGCTAGACCCATCACTTCGAGCGAGTATTGTGCATTGGGATACGTGTAGTACGCCTCGAGATCCGTGACACTGCATGGGGATCCATGTACTCTTCTATGGCCATATCTACAGACATTGGGATCCATGACATTTGCCTTGGGATCCATTTACCACATTGATATACGTGTCACCACATTGGGATCCATGACACACTGATAGTGTATCAGGCCATGACAGGGATGCCACATCATCACACATGCCACATGGATGATGACTAGGATGCCACATTATTAATTTGTACACTTGTCAGCATATGGAGCATGCATGAACTACTTGGAGGAATATTCTCACACATGTGGGTGGTTAGAGGTGGTTATGAGGTGATTTAAGCACATTTTTCAGGGCGGCCAACTTCAGGGGCAATTATCTTTTGACAAAGTGCCCAAAATTCCGCCAGACCAGCACCATTAGATGCAGAATTGCCACGGGATTTCTGAAATGGGGTCATAATAGAAAATTGGGCAAAAATTGACCAAGTTACACTGCTGTTGGAATTTGCCGCAAAAAAATTATCGCCATTATTTGGAGCCGTACGTGTGAAGCCTCTAGAAGCTTCTAGAAAGGGCGCACCTCTTTGGAGCTATATTTTATTATATTTTGATCCTTTCTAAAGGGATGTTGTACTTCATGAGCAAATTATCCATGTATTTTATTATTATTTTATTTTGCTCATGGTTTTATTAAAGCAAATGGTTTTGGGCTCATGGTTTTTGAGTTGGCACGTGCTTTTGTAATGTATTTGAGGAGACTTCTGACCTATAAAAGGAGAAGTCCTCCATTTTCACTCATTGGAGAATAAAGTAAAGTCTTCTTGGCAAACTTTGTGTGAGTTATTTTGTTTCTTGGTGAAATTTCCTTCCATGTTTAATTTAATCATTAATGTCAAGAGTGTGATAGATTCTTGATGAGTTGAAAGTTTTCTAGATGATCAATTAAATAAGATATGGTATTGATCCTATCTTGTTTCTTGTGTTTGGTTTATTTCATTTTATATTCTTGAATATTGATGTCTAGGGCTTGGTCTTTTCCCATAGAATAAATCAATCTTGCTTGCATTTCCTTCATGGTTTGATTCATTAGTATGATTTTACCCTCAAGAAACTTTTCAGCCCCCTGCCCTAGTTTGAACCTCCCCCATGCTCATTTACTGGTGTGAGAGACTTCAGCAATCTCAGAAAAAAGGAGGATGTTCACCAAGGATTTCGATGGACCCCATCACCCAATGGTAGGCAACAACTTCAATTTGTTCTTCAATCAAAACAATAAATTTTAATCCACCCTTCCTTTTTCTTTTTTTTTGAGCTTTATTTCAAAATCTTTTCATCAACTTTTGGCTGGCCGATTTTACTATTTATGAGGGTTTGAACTTTGAAGGGTTTCTTGTTGCTTAATCTCTCTCCACCAAACCCTAGGGGCTCTTTCCTTGCTTTTACAGGACTGATCCATCATAGGTTGCAGCCTGAGCATCATTTCTTTGAGCTGAATCTGCATACAGGGATAAGTTACAGAATTCCAAGAGCCAGATCTAAGGCATATCCACCTCCACTGCAGGTCGTTTGGGTCCAGAACACTTCCAGCTGCTAGGCCATCCTCAAATTGGCTCCAACGCCCTCATCCTTTCCCAGATTGCTGCCTATTTTTTGCTGGATGTATCCCTGTAAACCTAGCACCTGTTGTCAAAGTTTTCTTGCAGAGTATTACAGAGAAAAGGTTTTCCCTTGTTGACCCCTGTTCCAGATCTCGTTTACTGCTTTCTTTACCAGACTACATAGCAGCAGTCTTCCTAGTTTCAAAAACTTCTCAAGGACTTGATCATCAGCTGGGACGTTACCTATACCTGCTTGCTGTCAGAACCGTTTACCCTACCATCAAAACTGCAGAATATACAGAGGTGATAGAGTGTCTATTTGACAGCTCTTTATTGTGGTGTTAGCATATCTTTGATTGACTGTGATATAACCCTATCCCAATCACTCCAAGTGATCTGCCTAGACCTTGTGTCATTCTATTCATTGGCTGGTTATGAGGGCTGATTTTGGACTATTATTGCAGTAATAATATCGCTTCATTCTTGAGAGTCGAGACAGTTTTGAATGTGTTTGAGCTTGATCTATTAATCCTTGAATCAAGTGTCTTAACAGCAACATACAGGTGTTCCATCAACTTTCTCAAAGAGCCTAATCATTTGTTGTCCCATCTACCTCTGCTCCTGACTGCCAAACTGTACAATTTACTGTGTACTGTGGCAAATATTTGATTTTCTGACCTGGTGATATTTGAGGGATTCTTTATTTTATTGCATCTAAGTTCAGAGGAATCCCTACGATTTAATTATCTCTTGGATTGTTCCTCTAAGTTTCACTGGTTTCTCCCAGTCCATGAATATCCTCAAAATGCAGGGTAAACAGTGAGCCTATGCTAGTTTATTACAAGTCTTCCAGGGCATTTTTGGAACATATTTTTGCACTTCTAAACTGGCCTACCACTCACTACCCCAAGTCACCTTCAACAACTTATAATCTAGTGCATCATTCATACCTATTGTTGTCTTGTTTATCAATTCCGTGGACTAATGTTACAGTCAAGGTTTTCATATTGGTAGCTGCACATTTATTGCTGAGCTTTTGAGCCTTTTTCGATCTATTCTAAGCATTAATGTGGCACTGTTGGATGACATAACTGTTCCATGTATCTCATGACCTGGACTCCAAAAATGTGCCTTGTCTGCTGTAATATTTGTCCAACAGAGTTTGCTACAGCAGTAATATTTCATTCATGACATGCATGTATTACATTGCCAAATGGATGTAAATTGTTTGCTATAAATCTGCTACTGATCATAGTAGCATAATTTGCCCGAATTGGGGTTTTCTGTATGGAAATTTCGAATGCGTACGGAATTCGTCGAACATTCGGCTATGTACGGATACGGGCTCCGAGGACCGCCGGCCGACCTGTAATGTTTGAAAATTCCGGGCTTCAAGGACCACCGGCCGACTTGTAATGTTTGAAAATTCCGGGCTTCGAGGACCACCGGCCGACCTGTAATTTTTGAAAATTCATTATAATGAAGTTATGAACTGTTATAAATATACTCCCCCGCCTTGATACTTCGAATCATGATTCATGGACTCGTCAATCCGGAGGTGGAGAATCCAGATCACTCTCGAGAGTCTAAATTAATCGCATTTCGCAGTGCGCAGTGCGCAGTGGAGGTCATTTTTAAATTTTTATGTAAATTTTTAAATTTTTTAGAATTTGAAAAATACATGTTTTTAAATTTATAAGTAACCTACTTCCATATTTTATCTGTACTAGATTTTTTTGTTACGTATTTTTTCCGTATCAAATCGAATTCGTACTCGAATTATGCTACTATGCTACTGATAGCATTCCATTTATGTTGAATAGTGATCAAATACTCTATTGCTTGTACCAATAATTAATGCTGCTGTGATAAATGATGGTAAGTAGGTGCATGAGTACAAAATTGATGTCTCACTGATGTTACATATGAACACATTTTTTTTGGGTTTAATACCTTACATTTGCTACAGTATTGAAAAGGCATATATATTGTTGGACAAATCTCTGCTACCACAAAGTTACTCCAATAAATGATGACAACAGTCCACAAAGTAGCTTGTAAGAGGGGCGTATGTCGCATTGAATACATTTGCATTTGTTCATAACTGATGTGCTCTTCTCGATATGATCTTGAAATGAATCACATGTCACGTTAGAACTTGTGCTGATTGTTGTATACGCATTGGTGAGCGGTACTTGACACTTTGATATACTTGTATGCAATCTTCCAAGCATTTTTAATTGTTTCCTTCTCTTCTTGTATCAAACGATCCTTTAAAGAAGTCAACCCAAGTCAACCTAGTCCTTGTCCTTACCCGTTTTATTTACAATGATAAGACTTAGCTTGACCACGTGGGATCCCCTCCTTAGGTTAGTGATCCTAGCCTAGAAGTGCAGAGGCAAGGCTATCGAGGTGACAATGGGCGGCTTGCTTGTCTGTATCCTTAGGATTTCCCTTGAGTAAGGTTGGACTCTTCCTTTAGGGAGTGTCTGAGTGATAACAAGGGTTAAAAAATATATTGATTGCAAAAAATTGCTATCAAAAGCTATAGTTTGTTGGAATCATCTTCTTGGGGTGATCGCAACCATATAGGTCCTTGGCAAGGCATCCAAGACCATTGTATGAGAAAATCCTATCAAGGCTCATAGTTCGGTGGAACCATATTGCTAAGATGATTGTATCTGCAAAGGTCCCTCTCGGGGCATTTAGAATTCAAATTTGGGTGAGGTTACAAAATGGCACACAATATGGATTCCAAGTTGGAAGAATTGTGCAAGAGCCTCATGTGGGAATTTTGAATGCATGGAGGTGGTGGATGCCAAGAATCATTGCGGATTCATATTTTAGATTTGGGTGAGGTTAAGAAATGGCACACAATATGGATTCCAAGATGAAGAATTTGATAGAGCCTAATACATAAGTCAAAGAATACATGGAGGTGGTGGATGCGAAAATCATTGAGCTAAAGTTATTGGTGATTGGCATCATCGAGCTAAAGGAGCTTACGTTGCCATTGATGCACATGCAACCTATGGGTGCAACAAAGATCTAAATGAAAGCTAGAGGTTCCTCAAGCAAGCTCATGGAAGATTCACTCCTATTCAAGGGAAATGACCTCCCCAAGGTAGACTTTGGGAAGTTTGATGGTATGGATGCTTAGACATCGTTGAGGTAGCTCGAGCAATTCTTTATGATGCACCAAATACACTTGGACAGGAAGGTTGCATTAGCAACCCTTTATTTCGAAATAGAACCATTTCAGTGGTATTGATATATTAGGAAGAAAGAAAACCCTTGGGTGTGATTTACACTTGGTCCAAGTTTGTAGCAAACATCACAATACAATACGACAACATTTGAGAGCATGATGCTGTAGCAAACTAACTAGGCTTTGAAAAGTCCAACTAACCGGGATTCAACAATTAGGCAAAGTGATGGAATGTGCCCTCTATTTTCAAAAGATGCTAGAACTCTACATTAGAGGGTTGCGAGACGAGGTTCATCATGATTTGAAGATTCTTGTGCGTTTATACATCACCTTAATCATAAAGCTAGCTCGATATGTCAAAAGTGTTGGACAATTGGTTGTCATTGATGTCAACTCTCAGAGCGTTCGAGATACCCCAGAGTTGTGATCGAGATTGATGTTGCGTTAGTTGTCATTGATGTCAACAAGAGTGGTTGATGTTAGCAGATGTGATGGGTGCATTTGATGAAGTCTACATGAAGCCTCGAAGGTGTGGTCATGAGACCCGAAGTTGATCAAGGAATAAGGACATGAAGGACAATGCAAATGTAGGTGACGCACTCATAGATGGATAGTCCTCGTTATGCTGTTTTCGATGATAGGTGGTACACTACGTGGTTCCTCACGGTTGAGGAGTTATGGCCTTGTGAAGTTAGAAGCCCCTAGTTGGTTACACGTCTTTAATGAAAGGGTAAAGTGGTTGCAACAAAAAAAGTCAAGAAGCCCCTAAGATTAAGGAAAGAGGTTACCCAACAAAAGTATAAATACACCCCAAGGAGTCATTCACAAGTACATTCACTTACACATTCATTGAATATCTATCTTGTGAGCAAGAGATCTTTTGGCTAGTTTGCGATGGTTAAATCTGAGGTAGCGACAAGTGAGAAGTAGGGGAGTTTTGGGGTTGCAGAGGAGAACGAAAAGATCTGAGAAAACCCTAGTTTGGTTGACCCCCACGTGTCAGACTACTAGTGTCCTGTGAGGCATCCCTGTGGGTTACACAATGTCTCTCACACGATGCCCTGCATGACATCAATTCTTAGTCGCGCGAGGCTAAGACAAATTTGGGGATTATGTTGTTGCCATGCTGCTGAGGAGTGAGGAAAGGTTACAGGTCAGTATTACAGAGTTTCAACTCAGCTACAGGATCAGAGGTGAGTTTTAAGGGTTATGCTTACGTTGTTATGGCACATGCTTAGTGGTGATGATACATGGTATGGTACACCTTGGTGATGACATGATACCTTGTTAGAAGTACATTCTTGGCTATTTTGATATCTGGTTTGGTATATGTCATAGTTATGGTTCATTATTAGAGACATATTTTTGAGATGTTGGTACATGGTTGAAGTTCACACTTGGTATATGGTAGCACATGTATGAGATACACCTCTTGGTGATGTTGGTACTTTGTTGAGGTACATTGCACATGGTTTGAGGTACATCTTGTTTATATGTTGATGATGTGATGGTCATGCCTTTGGTATCTTGTTGAGGCATATGGTATATGTATGAGGCACATCCTTGGTGCATGGTGTGAGGCATATTCTTGGTACATGTTGTAATACACCTTAGTGATGTTATGATACATTGATTAGTAGCACATCTTGGTTATATTGGTATCTTGGTATTGTGGCTATCTTGGTTATGCTGAGGCACTTCATTGATGATATCTTATGATATGGTACATGGTTGATGCATGAGACGATACATGGTTGATGTACTTGGTGTTGTACAAGCTTGGTACATGGTATGGTACATGTGTTGGTGCATTGTTGATGCACAGTTTGGTACAGGTTTTGGTGCATGGTTGATGCACAATATGGTACAGGTTTTGGTGCATGGTTGATGCACGGTTTGGTACATGTGTTGGCGCATGATTGATGCATGGTTGATACAAGTTAATGTACATGGTTTGGTGACAGTATCCATGTGAGAGGATCTGGTTTCGGTGATGTTGAGTATCAGTGACAGTGACAAGTTGACAGTTACAGGTTGATGGTACAGTGACAGTGATAGGTTGGATATAGTGACAGGTTGACAGGTTACAGGTTGATGTGACAGTGACAGTGGCAATGGTAGTGATTGTGGTAGTAACAATTTGGTTTACACTTATATTTCACGGCGACAGGATGGGCCACTGGAAAGGGGGTTGTAGCCTCCTTTTGGTTGGAGTCGGAGAATCAGGGAGTTGGAACTTCCTTCAGGTTGGAGCCTGAGAATTAGGGGGTTGTAGCCTCCTTCTGGTTGGAGCCAGAGAATTCAAGGAGTTGTAACTTCCTTCCGGTTGTAGCCTGTAAATAGGGGGTCGTAGCCTCCTTCCAATTGTAGCTAGAGAATTGGGAAGTTGACGCTTCCAATGAATGTATTCTTTGATATATAAGAAAGCATTCCGTGGTGTTCTCCCATTTGGGTTTCCACGTAAATTCTGTGTATTTGATGTGATGCTGCTTATGTTTATATGCTCATGATATATTGATGATACATTGATGACATACTGTTGATAAAGTTGACATTTATATATTGTGGTAAAAAGTGGTAAAAATGCTCATACTGATTCACCACCCCCTTTCAGTATTCCAACAATTGGTATCAGAGCAGGTTCTTTCAGGAAACAGTTTAACCACTAGAAGGAAGATCATGGAGTACGCTATGTTTGGGGTACCACAGTTTGATGGTCAGAATGGTCAGAGATATGAAATGTGGAGTGTCAGGATGAAAACATTTTAGAGGCACAAAGGTATGATGTTTGGCAATCAATTGTTACAGGATATACCGTTACTAAGAAACCAAAGACTGCAACCAAGAAGGAATTGAAAAGAAACAACATAATAACAATGGATTTCATCTTGGAAGGATTACCTGATTCAGTAAAAGAGAAAGTGGGAAAATGTTTATCAGCTAAAGAACTTTGGGATAAGCTACATGATCTCTATTTTGAGGAATCTCCCATCACAGAGCCAGAGAGTGCCAAAGAAGATGCAAGTATAGAACAAGAAGAAAGATGCTTGTCATGTTAGATAGATTAAGAAGAAAAAGATTGTGAAGAAGGCATATTAGATCTTGAAGCAGAATTAATCTGTGCTTTAGATGATTTGACGAAAGAAATGAAGAAAACCAAGTCTTTTGAGGAACAATTAGTCAAGAAGAATTCTCAAGAAAGTTCCGAAGAAGCCCAACAGGTCATCGTGAATCTAAAAGCTCAGTTGGAAGAAGCCAGTAGGTTTGAAGAAACATACAAAATTCAGATGGAAGAGAAACAATGTTTGGAAGCCGAAATAGTAGCACAAAGAAAGGAAGCATAAAAGAGAGAGAAGATTTTGACAGATCATCTCAAAGAAAGATCTAAGGATTTAAACTAGCTTGAAGCAGAAATCAGTCAACAAGAAAAAAGACTCGAAGAAGAAATCATCTCCTTGAAGATCCAACTTGAAGAAGCAAAGAGAACAAAAGAAGTCATGGAGATTCAAATGATGAAGAAAGAAGAAGTTGAGAAGCTTGAAGAAGAAGTTGTCACATTGAGAGTTAAAATCGTCAAGCACAACAAGAACGTTGAAGAGAAAGAAACATCAACATCATCAGTAAAGAAAGTTGAAGAGAAACACTCCAGGTTGTCAGAAAGGAAGAATGAAGAAAAGAAAGAGTTATGCAGAAGTACCCAAAGGAAGGAATCATGGTCAACAAAAATCAAAGAAGAACGAGTATAATAGAGATACATCTTCAACAAGATCTTCCACATTCAAGCAACAAAGAAGCTTCAATCATGATGAAGGGATCAATAGAAGAGAAGATCATGATCAACCAAGACATGAATTTAGAAGGACTACACCACAAAGAAGATCATTCACTCCTAGGTATGTAAATTTTTTTTATGGTCATTGTTTTAATTGTACTAACTTTAGACATAAAGCCGTAGATTTCAGGGCTTATGGAAGAAATGTTCAAGCAAGAAATGCTTATGTGGCCCCACATAACATTGAATGTTACAAAGGCCACAATTATGGTCACATACCTTGGAATTGTAGAAGCATGATAAATCCCATCATGAAAGAAAACATCGATGTTAGACACATGAAGGTTTGGAAAAAAAAAGAAAGACAAGAAGAGCAGGTGAATAAAGAACATGTCCCAAAGATCGCAGGATTTGCAGTAGTGCGAGAAAGAAAAGAAGAGTAGGTAAATAAAGAACAGGTCAAAGAGATTGTACTTTCAGGAATTGTAATGCAAGATCATAATGAATCCATAGGCAAAAATGAAGAAGTTAGAGTTCAGAGAGATGATGAGTCTACTGATGAAGAAGAAGATTACTCCACATTAGGGCGGATTCCTCCATTGTTCTGAGCCATCCGACTTGGAGACTCCCAGTAAATATGAATATTGAACAAGGGGAGTCTATGCAATAGCTACTACCGATTAGAGAACCATCCTTCGAGCAGTTTGAAGAGTTTGCAGAGACAAATTCAGAGCAGTCAGATAGCAGAAGTACAGAATGACAGATTGATCGATTGAGAAGCAATGTTCCCATGCAGATATGAGAGGAATATCATTGACACACTTTCCAGGCAGGGATATATCCATTACAGGTTCAAGGATGTATTGCAGAACAATGGACATATTTGATTCAGTCTGAGAAACACGAATATGTGATGATCAATTACAACAAAGAAGCCTTCATGATTATATAGTGACAGATGGGTCAACATTGTGGACAATTGAGTAGTAGAGTTATGGACGACTTATGACATATGATTTATGAGATCATTGCAGGTCTAGACAGATATATGACAGAGCATGTTTACAATTGGAATCAGTGGAATCAATGGACAAATGGAATCATTTGGTCATAAGAAGACAAGTAGTGAAAGACATAGCAGAACAAGGAAATAAACCTTTAGCAGAAGCTATATCATCAGAGGGACATTGTTGAATAGTATGGTCATTGATGTCTAAACAGTGAACATAATAGGCCATGAAAATTTGAAGTCAAGAAATTTTGAATGCTTTTTATATATATCAGAGTTGCAAGAGAAAGCACCAATGGACAATAAGTAGCACTGGAAGAAAGGAAAGTAAACATACATAGGGAGCCCTACATTGATCAACACGCCATCTTGCAGAGAAGTCAAGGAAAGAGAAATCATCAAATAAAGAGATCAACGAAGAAAGATGAGAAGCATGTAGACATGGGGAGACACCGACGTGGGAAGTTATTCTTTTTCCCATGATGTCAAAGGGAGAGAAAGAGAAAGATCAGAAAGAGTCAAGCGCATGAAGTCAAAGAAGGATTGTTCAGAAAAGATATACTTTCACTGGGAGTCACTCTTTGTTTTGATATCAAAAGAAAAGAGGAACTTGGAAAGAAACATGAAGAGACAGGGGGAGCAACCCCAAAGAGAGATACCCTTTTCCATTGATGTCAAAGGGGGAGAGAGAGACACATTGATGAGGAGAAATGGTCATAGGAGGAGCATGAGTATTGGAGTATCAATGTGGCCATCAGTGTTGCCATCAATGCCAAACGGGGAGATTGTTGGACAATTGGTTGTCATTGATGTCAACCCTCAAAGTGTTCGAGATACCCCAGAGTTGTGATTGAGATTGATGGTGAGTTAGTTGTCATTGATGTTAACATGAGTGGTTGATGTTAGCAGATGTGATGGGTGCATTTGATGAAGTCTACATGAAGCTTCGGAGGTGTGGTCATGAGACCTGAAGTTGATCAAGGAATAAGGACATGAAGGACAATGCAAATGCAGGTAACACACTCATAGATGGATAGTCCTCGTCATGTCGTTTCCGATGATAGGTGGTACGCCATGTGGTTCCTCATGGTTGATGAGTTATGGCCTTGTGAAGTTAGAAGCCCCAAAGAATGGTCAAGAAGCCCCTAGTTAGTTACAAGTCTTTAATGAAAGGGTAAAGTGGTTGCAACAAGAAAAGTCAAGAAGCCCCTGAGATTAAGGAAGAAGGTTACTCAGCAAAAGTATAAATACACCCCAGGGAGTCATTTGCAAGTACTTTCACTTACACATTCATTGAATATCTATCTTGTGAGCAAGTGATCTTTTGGCTAGTTTGCGTCTGTTAAATCTGAGGTAGCGACAAGTGAGAAGTACGGGAGTTTCAGGGTTACAGAGGAGAACGTAAAGAAACCCTCATTTGGTTGACTCCCGTGGGTCAGACTACTAGTGTCCCGCGAGGCACCCTCGCTGGTTGCACAGTTTCTACACGCGAGGCCTCGCGTGACATCGGTTCTTAGTTCTGTGAGGCTAATACAAATTTGGGGATTATGTTGGTGCCAGGCCGGTGAGGAGTAAGGAAAGGTTACATGTCAGTGTTACAGAGTTTCATATCAACTACAGGATCATAGGTAAGTTTTAAGGCTTATGCTTATGTTGTTATGGCACATGCTTAGTGGTGATGATACATGGTATGGTACACCTTGGTGATGAAATGATACCTTGTTAGAAGTACATTCTTGGCTATCTTGATATTTGGTTTGGTATATGTCATGGTTATGGTTCATTATTAGAGACATATCTTTGAGATGTTGGTACATGGTTGAAGTTCACACTTGGTATATGGTAGCACATGTATGAGATACACCTCCTGGTGATGTTGGTACTTTGTTGAGGTACATCTTGGTTATATGTTGATGATGTGATGGTCATGCCTTTGGTATCTTGTTGAGGCATATGGTATATGTATGAGGCACATCCTTGGTGCATGGTGTGAGGCATATTCTTGGTACATGTTGTGATACACCTTAGTGATGTTATGATACATTGATTAGTAACACATCTTGGCTATATTGGTATCTTGGTATTGTGGCTATCTTGGTTATGCTTGAGGCACTTTATTGATGATATCTTATGATATGGTACATGGTTGATGCACGAGACAATACATGGTTGATGTACTTGTTATAGTACATGGTTGATGTACTTGGTGTGGTACAAGCTTGGTACATGGTATGGTATAAGTGTTGGTGCATTGTTGATGCACGATTTGGTATAGGTTTTGGTGCATTGTTGATGCACGATTTGGTATAGGTTTTGGTGCATGGTTGATGCACGGTTTGGTACAGGTTTTGGTGCATGGTTGATGCATGGTTTGGTACAGGTTTTGGTGCATGATTGATGCATGGTTGATACATGTTGATGTACATGGTTTGGTGACATTATCCATGTGAGAGAATCTGGTTTCATTGATATTGAGTATCGGTGACAGTGAAAGGTGTTGATATTATGGTAGCTACGGGAGGTATTTACCTCCACGTGTAAACCTGACGAGAATAGAATATTCCGGGAAGCAAGAAGAAACCCTAATTAGTTGGCTAATAACCCTAGAAGACAAGTCGACTCAAGAGGATAACTTGTATTAGATTATTAGCCTCCAAGAGAAGAAGTCGACTAAAGGAAATATTATATACTAAGTAAATAGGCACCCAGAATGAGAAGTCGGCCCTGGCAGGTTGCCAGATTTAGTATAAATATAGGAGGCCAGTCTTCATTTTGGCAGGCATTCTTAGAACTACAGAAGCAACACTTGTGTGCACTGCAGTTGGCCAGTTTGTGCGCAAGTTTGGAGGAGAGCTGCCGTTGCAGCTGCTGCAGCTAGCAGATTTCGGTTTTGGCTTGGACTATCTCTTGGTTATGGTTTGGACTCTCTGATCAACTCTTGCTTGGTGTGCTATCCTTGGAGAAAGTTGCGGCACCCTTTGTTTGGCTATCTAGCCTAGGGTTTGCTTTCAGAATGACTCTCTGTCAAGGTTAAGGTGCTTGGGGGTGGCTTCGGCCAATGGTTGGGTGACAATAGTGATATTGTCTATGGTTAAACGAACACATCCATCATATTCTAACAGGTTATGGGCCCACACCTCCTTCATTCAGTCTAACCACTGGAAGGGAGCATAGCCATAAAGATACTCAGCTCGTTGAAGAACTGCCGCTAGGGTTTCTAACATGAGCAGTTACTAAAGCATTGCAGATAGAGTTACTAGTAGGTGCAGTTGCAGAGACCCTAAACCTCTTGTTGAGGCACCTTAAGTGAAGGGATTGACCTAATTTCCCGATAGACTAATGCGCCCTAGCCTAGTGCACCTCCTGGTACTCTTAGCAAGCCAAGACGTCAAGTTTGAGTTTTTGGTCAAATCTAGGGTTGACCAAGTCAAGCAGCCGTGACTTACTCTATGAAGTCAGAAAACAAGTTAGATGGGGCTTCTAACTTCAGAGTGTGGAAGACAAGGATCGACCTCATCTTCGCCAAGAATAAAGTGCTGGATATCGTGAAAGGAAAGATCGTGGAACCAGAGTTTGAAGAAGGAAAAGAGAAGGAACCGCATAACGTTGCAGTTATGGAGAAGTTCAAATACAATGACATCAATGCCATGAGTATCATAGTGGACTCTATAAAAGACCACTTGATACCCTACATCTCCCATCTCGATTCATCTAAGAAGATGTACGATGCCCTAACAAACCTCTTCTCAGTCAGAAACATTGGACAAGTAATGAGTCTGAAGAATGAGCTCCGTGATATGAAGATGAATGATGATGACAACATAACATCATACTTTGTGAGGATCTATCAGTTAAGAGATCAACTACAAGCTATTGAAGAGATCACCTCAGAGAAGGAACTGGTAAAGATAGTACTCAATGGTCTTCCCAAGATATGGGATGCATTTGCCGCAAGCATGAACACAAGGAAGGAGTATCCTACATTTGAAGAACTTTGGACTTGATGTGCATAAGAATAATCAAGGATTAGTGCAAAAGAGAAACCTCAAAAGAAATACGATGATCAAGCCTTCACAGCAAGATTCAAGAATTTCAGCAACAAAAGGAAGTTTGGAAAGAAGCCAAATCAAAAGAAGGATGTGTCAGAAATACAATGCTTCAATTGTCGAAAATATGGTCACTACAAGAACCATTGTCCCGAGCTAAAGAAAAGGAAAGAGACACATGAAGCATTAGTTTCCGAAGAAAGGAAATCCCCAAAGAAGACCAAGCAGGATAAAGTAGACTTCTTCTTCTAAAGACAAGGTAACAATATTCTTCATAGTTATTGTACATATCTTGATTGCATAGTCTCTGTACATATCTTGTATATCTATTTCTTAGAAGATAATATGTTCCAAGAGAAACTATACCTATGGAAGAACAACAAGATAAGGATTGCTATCATTATGACTACAAGTCAGACAATACACATGAAAGGATGAAGTACATCAAACAATTCACGTGGAAGTTATTACATAAGTAACAGTTGCAAGATAAGCCGAAATCAAAATCAATCTTGAAGAAACCTAGAAGAAGTAAAGACAGAAAGTAGTCAACAATCAAGAGGAAATTGGAGAAAGACTTATGACACTTTGCAGAAGGCAATAAGGATGCAGACGGAAGCGTGGAGGGAGATGATTATATACTTCTAAAAGTAAAACATGCACTCATACATGAAGCAAGGATTAGGAGGGAGCCAATCCTATGATCCATTGAAGATGATGAAGTATATATCCATGGTAGCAGCCATGAAAAACAGTACGTGTTCAATTTGACTTCTTCGAAAAGAAGCCTTAAAGTATCGCTAGTTGTCCATCCACATCCATGATCCTATGATGAAAGGAAGAAGTTGGAATCTTCAGAGCATGGAATCTATAGATAACTCTATGAACCCAAGAGCTAAAGAGAAACATGAGGAAGAACATGAAGATTCCAAGAAAGAAAGAAAAGCCATAACAACCAGTCATTGTATCGAGAATCACAAGATTACCAGGCTGATATGAACTCACTAAAAGCGATCAAGCAGAGGAACTGAAACAGTGTATGGAAGACTTATGAATGAAAGCATTGCGAGATCCAGAACTAGACGTTCTCCTAGATGGAGGGAGGAGACTATGATGATTGCTTGTTCCAGTAAACCAGACATACCTCTACATGAACCATCATATCGTCTGCAATGATCCATGGGTTGGAGTTTACATCAGATGAATGCAAAGACTGTTCTCTAGAGCAATTGAACAAAGAGTGTATGAAAAGCAACCTCAAAGGCTTTGAGGTATACCAGAAAGAGATCCTTGTATGCAGATGGAAGAAGACAACTTGGTGGAGAACCTCCAATGCACAACAGAAGCATGGTGAATACTTTCTATAAAAAAGATATTGCACCAGAATGGTTACTCAGAAGCTCAAGATGATGGATTGCTAATCCATGACAAACTCTCATGATGGCAGAAGAAGTACCACTTGGATATGTTCCGGTTTGACCCTTGCCACGATGTTATGAGCTAGCAGGAAACAAAGATGAATCCAACAATGATATACTTTATTGATCAGAGCTATGTGAAGCCTTCAGAGAAAACCAATTTTCCAGAAAGACCGAAGCACATTTGAGATCAAGCATTACATTCTCCGTGATGAAGTCCAGAAAAGAGAAAGTGGTTCTCCAATATATATATCCATAGATGAGCAGATAAGCAAACATTTTGGTAAAGCCTCTATCCAAGATGAAAGAGTTTGCGTACTCAAGCTGGAGCTCGTGGAGACGACTTCCTTATTGAAAAAGGAAGAGATGACTCCCAGGTTGGGAGGGAGTATTGATGTGTTATTGATTTATGGACAGTCATTTTTCAGTTCGAAAAATGGTCCAGGATGAGCAGTTCCTTTTCAGTTCGGAAAGTGGTTTGAGATTTCTGACAGAGAGGCATTTTCCAGTTTGGAAAATGGTCCAGATCGAAGGGTCATTTTCGTAATGAAAATGGTTTGATGGATTGCTGATGTATCATAGACAACAATTTCCAATTGTGGTTAACATGGGGAATGGTATAGGACAGTCTCTCTTCTTGACGATCACTCTTAGTAGTGGTCAAGAACACTGGTCCGCCTCGCCGGACAATCATTCTTTTGAAGCTCACAGTTGTGGGAAGTTTCGAAGAGTGGTCCGTTTTGGAGGTTGGTGCAAGACAGTCATTTCCTTAGGAAATGGTCTGGACAGTCATTCCCTAGGGCAGATTCATTCTCTCCAGGTTGCACTTTGTTTAGTGCCGCAGGAATGACTCAGATAAGTGGATGGTCCAGGTTCAAAAATCATGGACAAACATTCTCTAGGGCAGACTCATTCTCTCCATGTTGCACTTTGTTTAGTGCCGAAGGAATGGCCCAGGATAGGGAATGGTCTAGGCTCAGAAATCAGGACAATTATTCTTCTTTGCTTGAGAAAATAGTCTAGATAGCTCATCATTGATGTATGACCTTCTGAGGGCAGATGCTCTTCCAGATCTCACAGATGTGAGTGGCCCAGATGATTCAGTTTATATCATAACAATGTTTTTCTGTGCAGGTTGATATCAGATGATTGTTATGGAGATTGTATGTCTATAGACAATAGATGTATGCTACTGTGGTGGATTGTGTTCCACTGATTGTGACTATACGTCATTGATCAAGCATCTCTGTGCTACTTGGTGTGGCAGTGTACCATTGGATTGTAGTTGTGTACTACTATGGATAGACACAATTGTGTTCTATTGAATGACATTGTTCCGATTGCGTTGAAGATATCAGTAGTATTGGAAATGATTATCAGCTAGATGGATGATCAATGGACAGAGATTTCCTAGACGAAAAATGGTTCCAGACATTTATTCTTCTAGGACATATGTCCGGATTAGAAGAATGGCTCTTGTGTCACTTTGTGGAGTGAGTGACTTATCCAACATCATATCTGATTACTCAGATAGAGTATGGTTTTGAGAGATGATGCAGCTGATGACACTGATAGTGATGATGATGCTCATGATGTAGTCATGAGATAGTCTATATGACTTTGTTGATGCTACCGAGTGAATTGTACGTTTTGTGCTCAAGACCATTACCTTCAATACCTCCCCAGCTAGGAGGGAGTGTTGATATTATGGTAGTTGCGGGAGGTATTTACCTCCACGTGTAAACCTGACGAGAATAGAATATTCCAGGAAACAAGAAGAAACCCTAATTAGTTGGCTAATAACCCTAGAAGACAAGTCGGCTCAAGAGGATAACTTGTATTAGGTTATTAGCCTCCAAGAGAAGAAGTCGGCTAAAGGAAATATTATATACTAAGTGAATAGGCACCCAGAATGAGAAGTCGGCCTTGGTAGGTTGCCAGATTTAGTATAAATATAGGAAGCTAGTCTTCATTCTGTTAGGCATTCTCAGAACTGCAGAAGCAACACTTGTGCGCACTGCAGTTGGCCAGTTTGTGCGCAAGTTTGGAGGAGAGATGCCGTTGCAGCAGTTGCAACTAGCATATTTCAGTTTTGGCTTGGACTATCTCTTGGTTATGGTTTGGACTCTTTGATTAGCTCTTTCTTGGTGTGCTATCCTTGGAGAAAGGTGCGCCACCCTTTGTTTGGCTATCTAGCCTAGGGTTTGCTTCCAGAATGACTCTCTGTCAAGGTTAAGGTGCTCGGGGGTGGCTTCGGCCTATGGTTGGGTGACAATAGTGATATTGTCTATGGCTAAACGAGCACATCCATCATATTCTAACAAAAGGTTTATAGTTATAGGTTGATGATATGGTGATACTTACAGGTTGATGGTACAGTGACAGTGATAGGTTGGATACAGTGACAGGTTGACAGGTTGTAGGTTGATGTGACAATGATTGTGGTTGTGACAGTTTGTCCTACACTTGTATTTCAGGGAGGCAGGATGGGGCAAGGAAAGGAGGTTGTATCCTCCTTCCGGTTGGAGCAAGAGAATCAGGGAGTTGGAGCTTCCTTCAGGTTGGAGCCTAAGAATCAGGGGGTTGTAGCCTCCTTCTGGTTGGAGCGAGAGAATTCAAGGAGTTGTAGCTTCCTTGAGGTTGGAGCATGTAAATAGGGGGTCGTAGCCTCCTTCCAGTTGTAACTGGAGAATTGGGAAGTTGGTGCTTCCAATGAATGTATTTTTTGATATATAAAGAAAGTATCCTGTGGTTTTCTCCCATTTGGGTTTCCACGTAAATTTTGGTGTACTGTGTATTTGATGTGATGTTGTTGATGTGATGCTGCTTATGTTTATATGCTCATGATATACTGATGATACATTGATGATATACTGGTGATAAAATTGTCATTTATATATTGTGGTTAAAAGTGGTAAAAGTGCTCATACTGATTCACCCCCCCCTCTCAGTATTCCAATAAAAAGATGTTGGAACTCTACATCAGAGGGTTGAGAGATGAAGTTCAACATGATTTGAATATTCTTGTGCATTTAGACATCACCTTAACAATAAATCTAGCACGACACATCGAAGCCAAAAATAGGGTCACACGCAGATATATTGCCTATGTCTGAGATAGAGGAAAGGAGAGGATCATTTAAACTTGTAAAACCTTGCCCCCACTTCTTGGGTAACTCCCAAAGAATTGGAAGAAAGGTGAGCCAAGTGACATTTTTCAGAAGGGCCACACTCCATCTTGCTACTGTAGGGATAATAATAATAATCTATTTCATCTTTGCAAGTTTTGGATATATCAAAGATATTATTAATACTTGGTATTTCGAAATTACTAGTCTTCAAAAGAATTATAGAAAACGAAGTAGAAGTGAATCAAAGTCATTGAGTTATGAGGAAATTGGTTACTCCCATTAAAAATTGATGGATATTTGGAAAGTGGACATTTCCTATCTGAAACTCATTGATCTTATTGATTGAACCCCCTCCCTTATTTAGTGGTTGATCGAATGTTTTGTCAAATCACTTGTTATGATATCTTCTCCCTATGATATCAAAAACAATATTGAAGTCCATCCATTCTAAATTACAGGTGAACAACCTATTTTCTTTCTTTGTTTAGATTAAATAGATTTAAATGGATTCACTCTTCAAGTAATTGACACTCACAAAATGGAAAACTACCAAAGAAAGGGACAATGGATATCATCACCATGTTATTCCATATCGAGGGTTGGAAGGAACAATGATGCAAGAGCATCTTGCTCTCACCAACAAATTCTAAAATTGAATAGACCTAGGGTCTTGACATCAACCCAAGGAGGGGTTCATTGTAAAATTATTGTAAATTCTCATGGTTTACGAATTTAGTCTTAGAAGGTTCTAAGATAGGTGTGTGTGAATTAGAAATGATGAGTCATCGAGTTAAGTGATGAGTGTCAATAGAGTAATGAGTCATTGTAACTAAGTCGATTTATGGTAGCCTTCGATGAGGATCAAAAGATCTAAGGATTAGTTGCAGGAGTATAGTAATCTATTTTGACGAGTCATTAGTTGAGATAGCGTCGAAACTTCTATATTTAGAATTAGTTGCAAGTTTGTAGGAGTTAGTTAGTGTGCTGACAATAACATATGCCATGCATAAATATGTAAGCTCGAGGGCAAGATGAGGTTCACTTCAACTGGCCAAACAATGTAAATAAGGCCAACAGAGGATAGATCAGGGTTATTGGTTGTATGTACAAAAGTTTTCATGAAAGGCATATTTGCCATTTCTTGTGTGTTGAGATTTTATGCATTCATGTGTTATTGAATGCGTTTTAGGGTGAATACTTGGTTGGTAGGAGCAATTGATAAAATTTGTACATTTTATTTGATAGCAAAGCAGTGTGAGTTTGATCAGATTGTTAAGAGTAGCAAACAAAGGGATTGCATTCGTTTGAGAGGAATCAAAATTGGGTAGAATCTTTGTTAAGAGATTCCAGTTAAAATTGGATTGTGTAGAACTCATTGGATGTTCCAATCCGCAACAATTCTTGAGATGTTTGTATGGAATGCAAGAATGTTGGAGGATGTGATATGAAATGCAAGGATAAAGAATTGGAGATTCTAACAATCGATAGCTACAAGAATAGGTGATTCCTGGGAAGAGGGTTTCAACCCTGATGAAAGGATCAACCCACAACCTCGATTTGGGGAGAAGATTGTTTGAGTTTGCATTGAAAGGGGTAATTAACCTTGTTTGAGTTGAAGAGAGTATTTTTTGGAACACTGAGAGTGTTGTGGCATTGTCTATATTGGTATTTAAGAGTGGTGCAGGTTGAGAGGAGTAATCTCTGTGTTTGAACGAAGTGTAAATGTGTTCCTGTAGAAGAGTATGAACACTCTTAAATTGCGGCTCCTATCAAAGAGGTCTTAGCACCATATTGGGAGAATCGAATGGTGAAATTGATTTATGGGAGAGAGGTGTAAAGGAGAGGTTGGGCGCTAGTGTGAACGGTAGGAGTTCCAGGCTAACAGTTGGACCCAGAAGGAAGTCTGGATGCTGAGTAATGAGAAGGCGCAGAGCAGGTAGTTGATCTGAAAGCATGGTTAACTTAAGAGGAGCTAACTTGACAAGTGAATAAATTGAGTGTATGCATGAGATGTGTGTGGGTAGGTAGACATATAGATTGTCTATTTTTTATACTTGAAGATTGCAGTGTTAACACACAGAGAAGAAGACTAGTAGAAGTACAAACATATTTCTGCTTATAATTGCAGGAACATTTATTTCTTGTAACCATGTTTGAGGAAGGAGTTAAGGGATTGGTTTGATGCTGGTAGCTTAAGTGGCTACCAACATTTTAATCCCCATCAAACAAGGCACCATCGGTGTGGAACTCCAATTGGTCTTAGATCAACAAAACAAGGTGTTTGAAGAAATTACCAACAATTTTCCCTTGATTAAAGATCATGACCATGCTATTGAGTCAATACATGGAGCCACTCCCACAACATTTGACCCTATAGGTGTCCCTATTAGAAAACAAGTGAGATCGAAACACCTTTCCCACGAGTTGCTAGAGGTAGGGGTCATTAGAATAAGTCAAAGTTCCTTCTCAACACTAGTCATTTTAGTTTGGGAGAAGGATGGATTATGGTGATTGTGCATTCTAGTTATTCATGAGTTGTTGGATAAACTCACTAGAGTAGTCTTTTTACACGTTTGGATCTTAGTTTTGGATACCACCAAATCCAAATAAGAGACGTCATTCTAAAGACAACCTTTTGAAATCATCAAGGCCACTATGAGTTCATGTTCATACCCTTTGGGTTGAGCAATGTTCCTTCCATGTTCTAGAGTCTCATAAACAAGATTTTTAGGCCCTTTCTTAGGAAGTTAATCTTTTTCTTCTTTGATGAGATCCTCATCTACAACAATAATTGGGACAACCATCTTCGACATGTCAATTGGTTGTTATAGATCTTAGGAGACAATCAATTGCAGGTGAAGAAGTCCAAATGTGCCTTTGACAAAGGGGAGGTAGAATAACTTGGCCATATCATATCAAGGGAAGAAGTTAATGTTGGCCCTTGGAAAATACCGGTTGTTGGGGAGTGGCTCTTCCCAAGAAACATAAAGGGTCCTAGGGGATTTTCGGGCCATATAGGTTATTACAGAAGGTTCATAGAGTACTTAGGGAAAACTTACATCTAGTGTAGAAAAGATGAAGTAAAAAGTTGTTTAGATACATAGTGAGTGTTGATCTCAAGTTGGTGGTTGGGTCTGTCTTTGACTTCAACCCTATACATAGTGGTCTCTCAAGTTGCACCAAAGTTAGAAGTTAGCTCCAAAATTTTATGGACTTTACAAGATCATTCACAAGATTGGAGAACTATCTTATCCTTTAGAATTGCTTTTCAACTCTCGTGTTCACAATGTTTTCCTTGCCTCATGCCTCAAAAGGGTTGCTGGTAAACACTCACAACTGACATTTCCTTGCCAAAGTTAGATGAGGAAGGCCAATTGGTATTGGAATTGGAATTTGTCATTGATCATTGCACTGATCACCTTTGGAATAAAACTATTATTTCATCAAGTAGAAGAACCTACTAGCAAAAAATGCTACTTGGAAAGTGGTAATATATAAGTATATTAACAAAATTGACTATATAATAAATATTATAAAGTTGGCTAAGTTATTGCATCGAGACAAGTGAGGTGCATTCTACAACATCGTATGAGGGAGATGTGTAGTGTCTGTCCCTAATGCTTAGGTGACTCATGGCATAGGTTGACACAAAATTATATATATTTAAAAAAAACAGCGCACTATGGATGAGATGTGTAATATCTATGCTTATAAATCAAAATATTAAAAAAAAAAACGTAATATAAACTAAACTTAAGAAAAGAATACCAAGCATTAATTAAGACACCACACCAAGTAGATCCATCTTAACCAGGATGTTTAGGCATTCATAAATTTGTATCTTGATTTCTTTTTGATATCTCAGTGCTTAATAGATTTAGAGTTAAGATGGATATATGCTAGTAATAATCATTAATATATTAGTCAATTTGTCATGAAGGGATATAACTATTCACACCTCTCAATGGTCACATATTCTTGTAAACTTATCTCATATCAATCTTTTATTAACAAAATATATTTTATCCACTTTAGATGTTATGGTTTTTTTTTTTTTTTAACAGATGCTTTGTAATAAACAATAAATATTGTTGAATATTAGCCCGTGGCCAAATCTTTTTGTTGGTGTTGATGGAATTTCAGAGCTAGTGGCCAACTCTTATTTTCAGAGAAGACTATTGCTATTAAAAAGTCACTACGACAAGAAAAGAAAAAAAGTTGCGAAGTACTAAATCTCGAAGAGCTAAATCAAGTTAATTGTCAAGCTCTCAACATAAAACAAAACTCTCGATAATCAAGAGTGCTACAAGTGCTACATACCATTGCAAATAAATGCCAGCTGCCACATATTCAAGTAGAATATCACCTAAGGGCCTAAAGAAAAATCCCACCAAAAATTGTAGAGGCCACCATATAACTCTCAAAAATCTTGAAAGATGCACCCTTCCTGATGGAAAAACCTTAGAAAGTTGACTGCATCTTGACGGCCACATAAGTCTCGTCCATTTAGGATCCATTGCCTTATAAACCTAGGAAGATGATTTGGGGACCTCTGGATTGATGAAATTGTCTGGAACAACGAACATTGTGGGTTTAATCTTGAGCAACCCGACATTTATCGTCAAGTTTTGTGGTGGTTATAGTGGATGCAACTTGAGATAGTTTCTAGTGATTAAGCAATTGAACAATGGAAGTGGTCGTATAGATATGTGGGAATTTTTATACTTGTAACCATGATCGCTGCCAACGTGTCAAAGAGAAAGACAAAGGATTGGCCATCAAAAGTACTGAGTGAAAATGTAAAAGTTGTGGAATGTATTTAAACAATGTATACATATTAAAGACAAAAGATAAAGTATCATAATTTTTGTTATCAAAAGAAAGGTGAATAAAAAATAATGCCATTATTAGTGTGAGGACTTGAACCTTGGTGTTAAAGAACCAAAAACGCTTGCTTTCACTGGCTACCATCATCCTCGGAATAGGGGGAGTTTCCCGGGTAGTTGTTTCCAAGGAAAATATATCTATATATCTCTATATATAAAAGCAAGGAGCATCTTCCGACTAGCTAAATGAAGGAAAGGAGATAACAGAAAAATCAGACAGCAATAAGCATTCAAAAAGACTAAGAGATGTTATGCCTCCACTACTATTTGCTAGAATGTCGACCAACCTGGCTCTGATATCACTTGGGTGTAGGTTCCTTATCTTCTTCTTTATTCTTTCCTGAACTTGATTATGTGCTGAATACTGCTCTGTCTTTTGATTTGCTTTTATCATACCTTTCATACGATCTTTTTGATGGCTTCTTTGTGCAAACACGGCCTTCTGTTTCATATTTATCACAAGAATCTAATTCATAGATTTCATCTTGTGAACCAAATTCTTCAACATCTGTAGGGATGTATTCCCATGACTTTCCAAAATCCTTGTCTGCATACATGGCTCTGACTTTAGGTTTCTTCTATGGACAGTCTTTAGCAAAATGGCCTGGTTTCCCACAAAGATAGCACCCCTTTTTATCACCTTGCTTCTTTTTACTGAACTGCTTTCTTTCATAAAGTCTTTTCTTCCAATAATTCGTTTTGTATTTTCTGTGCTTGTCTGAAGACTTTCTCAACCAATATTTTCTTTTCTTTTGGAAGGAACCTTTTTCTTTTTTCTGGTTTGCTACAAGTTTTTATATAGGAAAAGCAATGGCAATCTTTTGGGTCAGCATTATGTTTGTTCGTTATTACTTGTTTTATTGATTTCTCGTCAATACAAAAGTCTTCTATACTAGTTCTGATCATTTCAGTTACATCAACCAATGTTTGTTTTGCATTTTCACAATTTGTTTTCTTCATCATGACATGAACCTTCTCTGGATTGGGATGTGGCATCCTGGTTATCAGATTTTGTTTTATTGTATCATCCTCAGCAGGACCACTTCTATATGCCAATTTTTCGTAGTCAGTTATAAACTCAGTGAATCCTTTTAGGCCGACTAATTCCATTCCCATAAACATTCTTAAATCTGCTTCATTTGTAATTTGCTTATGAAGGCCAAAAGCAGCTATAATAGTTTCTTTGAGAGATTCTATGTTTGTGATTTGTATTTTACAGAGAAATTTTCCAACATCAGGAACATGGCCTGATTTATCATTAGCTGTTTGGGGCAACTTAGCTAACCAGTACATTAATATTCCTTTGAATCGAGACCTGGCTGTGCCAACTATTTCATCATCTGTAAAGTCATAATCATCTTGAATTAAATTGCTGAGGTTTGCCCATTCTTGTAGCTTTTCTGCTCTTTGGCTGGTAGTTAGACCATCAAAGTCTAATGGTATACTTAATGAAGATTGTAATGGAATTCTTTGGTTTCCTCAAGTCTGTGTAGCAGGGACTGCTCCTATTTTGCAATAGTTGGGAAATGAATATGGCTTTGGAACAGATTTCAGCCGGTGTCTTCTTCTTTTAGCCCCTTTCATTTCATCAAGCGAACCAGTGAATTTAATTTTCTCTTGAGCAGATTTGTTAAACATTTCAATGTTTTTTACATGGTTTTGAAATCTCCATTGAACATATTTACAACATTCTCCATCCTAGTGATACTTACATTAATATTTGTACAAGAAGCTACAATTCTGCTGGCACTGTTTTTTAATTCTGCCACTCCTACTTTAAGATGGTCAAGGTTATTATCAAGAAGCTTATTTTGTGTCAACAGTTGATCAATTTTAGTTTGGACAGCGTACATCCATTTGCTGTGCGAGTTAGCTTGTTTTTGGCATGTGGCTAAAGATCCTTCTCCCTGGATGCTTATGGTAGGCTGTGTTGGCATTCTTCAATTATCAGGTTGATGTTCTTCAAATGCTTGCCAGGTTGGCTAGGTACAGGCGAGATTCTCTGCTCTGCAATAAGCAACATGGACATCTAGGTCTTTGATGCTAGAATCTGGATTGATGGCCTAGACTGGATAGATGACGTTCCTTCATTTGTATGCTCAGGAGGAGCTTGGAGAGAGGGTTGGATCTGATCAATACAAGGAAGGAATTTTACTGCTGGATTCTTTCTATTTGTAGGCCTTGGTTTAAGTGATATCCTAGATCCTAAAGTTTTTTTTATTTTGTACAGAGAAGTGGTCAGGGTCTTTCTTGTCCATATATTCTTTTATTGCAGGGATTTATCTGCACTATATCCTTGTGTATCAATGGATCTTCCATAGGCTATCAAGTTTTGTCTGACTACAGGAAATCTTGTTCCCAAAGGTAGATTGGCATTGTTCAGCAAAGTGTGATGTAAGTGAAATATTGCTCGACCATTGACAGCAAGATATGATACCTCGGGGTTTAATTTCACTCCTCTTAGTTCTATGCACATCACTGACCTGTGTGGAGTGATCCAGTGGGATAATGCCATGTTGTAATTAAGTTTGGCTGCGCAATAGGCTTGTTAATTGGCCTTTAAATTGATAGTGGCAAGCCTCCTGCCATTCAACATGAGCAATGTCTATCATGCTGATTAAGTATTCATCACTGACTTCAAATGCAAACAAAGGATTAATCAAGAAATTTAATTGGGACAAATGTACATATTTATGACCACTGGCCACCCATTTTCTACATTTTGCCTCTGATAGGAAGGGTAGGAATACAGGTGCCACTCTTGATCATGTTGTTCTAATATCATTTTAAGACTGTTTAATGGAGGTTGTAAACATGGCTTTTGAATTTGTTTCATTGTATAATTCCTTGATGAGGGCTTCAGGAAATGCACGGCAGTCTTTGCTGTCAACAATAGAGAATTTTTATTTATACATGTTGAGGAGATTATTAACTCCAGAGGAAGAAGTACTAGATTGGGATATAGTTAACATAGATTTTTGTGCCATTGGAGAGACTTTGCATATTACACTCACCATGCTGGTGCTGTAGGTATGAAAGGAAGTTTGTAAATCAGGATTCAACTATCAAGGGACTAGTGGTCTTGACTCTTACCTCACCTAACCACAACTTGCTGCCACCTTCAAGTATTGACATAGTAGATTCACTGACCAGAACTAGGCTTCAATCTATAGATAGTGAGAGGAAATACCAAACCCAATACAAACAATCTTATATGCTTGCAAACTAATGCACTCTAGTCCTAGGGTTTTTGTACTTTCCCGGTGTTGACTCAGTTCTTGTATTGGCTCACTTGTATTGCATTTGAAGCGGAATGGGATAAACCTCATCTGCTCCAACATCTCACAGGATTACGACCATACAACAAGAGGTCTGAGTATTGGAAAACTTCACTTAATTTGAACCCTTATTTCTCCAATCATCAAGTGGTATCCTTATCTCTTTGAGATTACCAAATCTCAAAATATATTGTTTCTCTGGTCCTTAGAGCATATATATATATATATATATATATATATATATATATATATATATATATATATTCCTTGGAAATAACTTCTGGGAAACTCCTGAGCACTTCCCCTTGTTTTGAGGATGCACCTAATGTAAAGCAGGTGGAGTAGACTCAGTTCCCCTTACCCCGTGGGAATAAGACTAGGGACCTGCACAACGCATCGGATCACCAACAACGTCTTGGCAACAATGACACCAATTGATTGACCTAACTCTTGGGGCTAATCTCTCTCTCTCTCTATATTTATATGAAGGAAAGCTACCTTTTTTGGAGTTCCAAATTCTAGTTAGAGAAATGTTACTTTTTCAAAAGTTGCAAGGTATCTTCACTTAGTGGACCACTATCACTTAGAAGCAAAAGAAGTCTTGTAACAATCGTGGCATCAATGACATAAATATTTGAGATCAAATGTGTACACATGGAAGAAGAATGGACAAAAGTTAGATTGGATTTTTTGATGCAATCCTTTGAAAAATCTAACCTTTGATTTGAGAACATCGGTCTTGTAGAGTCAAGAAACAAACTATGGATAAAGAAAATTTAAAAATCGAAGTGTCAAAACTAACGAAATACTATTGACCAACAAGGCAATACAAATACACGATGAATATTTTAGTACTCAATTTAAAATGAATTAGGAATATTCTAAAATTGAGACTAGGAAGAGGCAAGTTACAATACTATCTTCTGTAATTTCAAATCACAAATATCATCATTGAGACCAATGAACTTATCGACAATGAAATTTCCCTAACCAAAGTTGACATGATGATTACATTCCAGAGAACTTTGAATTCCAAAACAATATGGAATTGAAACCAAAATAGTGCGAGGAGCTTATAAACATAAAGTTCTTTTTCCAAGAAAAGGTCATAATTTCCTTTATTTCAAGAAGAAACTGCGAAATTACATTTGGCATGGTGTCTAAGGACACTAATACACAAAATGAGCACTACTGCCAACTCTCTAATATAAAACTAGGTCTAGTAGAAGATCTCCAAACTTCATAGCTATATCTATCAACTGAAAGTCAAATAGCTCTGAAGCTATAATTTTCAAAACATTGTTTCTAAAAGAAACCAAAGGAAAAGTCTAAGTCGTTCTTGGTCACTTAAACCAAATCATGTAGAAAAATATATGTACATGTCCATTCCACAGAGAAACTATGCATCAAACAAAGATTTGTCTAGTAGTCATAGCATCTAGCTTCGACTACCTAGAATATGTAATCTCTAGAAGGCCTACAAAAGCATTCACAACCCTCTTAGACAATCCATCTGAAATAACATTTAATTCTCGGAAAATATGACAAGAAGATAAGCTCCCAATCTTGCTTAGAAGCTCTTTGACCCTTATAATAAGATGATCTAGGGCCAAATTAATATGCCTACTCTACCTTGAAATCCAGTTGATCACAAGTTGAGAGTCACCAAAGATTTGCAAGGCACATATGCCTTTTTCCATTGCAATATCTACTAGCAATAGGACAACCTTAACTTCAACCACATTATTTGAGCCAAAATCTAAGCCACATGAAAGGAAAACAATTGATGTTGTGAAAGGAACAAGTCACCTCTTGTTCACACTTCCCATGATTTCCTTTAGAAGCACCATCAAATAAACCGCATAGCTTGGGCATGTCAATATGTAGTTGGTTAATTTGCCTTGGCACCTTTACTTTGATCTTCTTCTTGAATCCTTCAAAGGAATATTTGATCTTGTAGAAATTCTATAAGGGGAAGATCGACGCATCCTCAGAAATCATCCCATTCCTAGTTTTTGAAATGGCCCAACAGATTGACAAACACAGAGCTCTCCAAGAACCAATTCCTCTATTGAGGGTGATTGGTGCATCCCACACTTCCAACGGGAAATAACAACCCACTAACATATGAAACATTGTCTTTGAAGCACCCCTGCATAGTCGACACCATCCAAGACCCTCAAAAGATCGCTTGGATATCCATCCATAGAAACAACCTGTATTTTAATGACGCCTTGATCTTTCAAACTTTCTTCCACCACCACAACACATTTTTCTCCCGATTAGAAGAAAAAATTGCCTCATACCCAAGCTTGGCCGTGTAGAAGCCACCAATTGGATTTCTTGCCCAAACTAATTTGTTCTCTTATATGATGTAGATGTTGCTAGATGTCAATTTCGAAACAAAAGTATCCCACTCCTTTTCTTCTAAATTTACCAAACCAAGTGCTTCGACCTTCAACCATCCTCCACTCCAAAATAATGGGCCACCCGTCCTTTACATCTATTGTGAAGTTCTGTTGAGTGATCTTAGATAAGATAAGATAATTTTATTAATGTCCAACAAGATGACCACAAATAGGTCAAAGGGACTGCTAAGTGTAATAATGTGGAATACAAAGTGGGAGCGCAAAGGCTACTCCTATAAAATATTTATAAAAGTAGCAAGGTAAAAGCAAGATCTAGACTATGCTGTACTATATAAGATTTTTTAGTCCAATATAATGAAACGAGAGAGCAGATCCGTGATGTAGAAACATGCAAGTATTGTTGAAAACCAAAGACTAACTCCTTTAGTAAGGGGGGAAATGATGTCTCACCTGAGGGGCACAGGTCAACCACCCTTGATGTTCCCACTCCTAACATCTGAGGCCTATTGAAACATATATTTTTTCTAAGCTTTAGACTTAAATAGGTTTAATTCTCGTTAAATAAAGACAAACACGCACTTGGATATCACCATTGATGAGGTCTTCCGTTTGATATAACGATCCTAAGTTCTTGAAAGTTATGGAGCCGCCCACTAGTTAATGGGTCAAATCGCTAAAAATAGTCTTCAAAATATCGGGTTTCGGGGTTTCACAGACCTAATAGTCCAATATATAAAGAGTCTCAATGTCCCGACATACGAAATCGTGAAACTACGATAAGTTTTAAGCCATGTTAATTAAGGTGGTAAAAGTGATTAGTACTAACTAATCACATCGCGACTTCACGATTCGGGGATCCTGCCTCGAGCGACCACCAAAGTCTCGATGTACGAAATTGTGAAACTAGCTTAACGTTTTATCGGGTTAATTAAATGATTAATAATGATTAATGATAATTAAATCATATCGCAGTTTCACATTTCGGGAATCCTATCTTGAACGACAACTTGAAATCCCGATACCCGAAGTCGCGAAACCCTTGACTAATCACGATTAATTAGAAGGTTAAATTCGATTAATATTAATTGATCAAATTGCGATCTCGTGATTCGGGGATCATAACCTGAAATGAAATAAGATCGCCCGGGACTCCAAACCCCAAAATGGATTAAGGTTAAACATGATTAATTAACAGGATGAAGCTTGATTTATTAACACCTTAAACAATCTTATCTTCTGTAAAGTTTACGTTGGTTTGAAATGCAGGTAAATTCAAATGATCCCTATGCTTTTCCCAGATCACGAAATATCGACCATTAATGACATTAATAGCTGATTTAGGGAAATGATTTCAAATAAGATCCTGCTTTATCGCCCAAATCTTTTGAATAAAGGAATTAAACACATTGTCAGAAAAGGTCTACGCAGATTGATACGCTTAAGGCAAAGACGGTTTTTTCATTTTCTGAATTACATTCTCGGTTTTCACAGAGCTTGCTTAACGAGATATTCAGTCCTGTGTGTTTTCTGTGGCAACTAGAAGGCTTTCTTTTTAGAACTGCTACCATGCCGCCACGAAAAGAAGCGAAAGCGACTAGTGAGGGTTCAGGCCAGAGTTTAGAGCTTATCTCTGATACCTCACCCAGAAGTATAAACACAATCAAAACCTAGACGAACATATTCAACATCCTATAGTACGAGTTGATAAACTGCCCTGATGATTCAAGCGACAAGGAAAAGGCAGTACCTCTGGAAACAAATGAATACAATCTGCGTACATTATCTATTTTGGAGCTAGAAGATAGGAAAGGAAAACGTTCATGCCAACATAATGAGAAGATCAAGAAGATTGCAAATGAAGCGTTTCAGTTTCCATATTTTGTAATTTTAATTATTCTGAAGATAGAGGAATTCCAACCGTTTGAGGTTGAGAAATTTGTATAAATACATATTCGGAAGAATGAGCAAGGGCTGCTTATTGCCGGTTGTAATTGAGAAAACTCTCCTCATTGAGGATTAATACAAGTGTAGACCAGAGAATCCACATTTCGTCTAGTTTGAGTTATGTGTTCTTCTGTCTTTCCACATTCCAACATTCTTTATATACTTTTTTGATGAATGCCTAATCACAATTTAGTACAACATCTACTGTGGTTATATTTCATTCAATTATCTGATAACAAACATATTTTCCTTTGTATTGGCTATTAGCAAATACAAGACCTGTGAGTTAATTAGATTACTATATTTTATGCTTCATTAAAGTTTACATTATTCATTTTCTTCTTCTGTAACGAAGTAAGATTCTTCTGTATTTGATGCCTTTTTTTGTCTAACAACTTTATGTTTCTCTCTCATTACATCCTATATTTTCAAATTTAACTCATACACGAAAAGCGACCTTTGAGCTGTTAAACTATTAATTCATTTTAAGGAATTTTTCTAGAATAACTGAGATAGAAAAAACAACTTTTAAACTTTCCTTATTTCATGATGCTTGGCATTGTGCTTTGAGCCTTAAGTACGAACTCAGGAACAACATCTTTTTGGCGCCGTTGCCGGGGACGAAGAAACGATGTGATTTTTTCCTGGGAGAACAACATTAGTTAGTTTCTCTATTTGATAGTGAACAAAGATTGAATACATTATAAGGCTTAATTTTTTATTTTTCACTTGTCGACTCCACAATTAATAAAATGGCATTCAGTCGAAGGAATACCAGACAAAACCCTGATGATAGGCAGACCACGCTTGTTTCCAACACAGATTTTTTTTTAAAACCAAGGGGATACCTAAAGAAAACCATTGCGTCCACAAGTAAAGTTTACCAACCTAAACCCACACAGTCTAATGCTAAGGTTCCACTTGAACCGTTAACTTCGCAAGAAGTTTTCACCCAAATCTGTTTAAGAGAAACGTCGACTAATAGAATTGAAGCCGAAATCATAAACCCCAAATTGGTTTTATCCGAGATAAAGGTCGAAACCGATTCAACTACCCCTTTTTTCTAGTAAAGGTAAAGGGCTCATCTCGATACCTGCTTCGTTCGATATTCCATCAGTTCCCGAAGTAAAGAGTCCAGCTTCCCAAAGTATTGAAGAATATATCTTACACTCTGATTCGACTCCCGCTGGTTCTCTCGTTTATATATTCTGCAAGTCTGAAGAACCTAGTCCTCATCTCTTGTTTCACTACTTTCCAATTTTTCTGTCTCCTGAAGGTCAGTTCCTGGAACCTCTTTCGTGTCATCTCGAAGTAACCGAAAGGTCACTACACATCTTTGAAAACCCCCTTTACAATCTCCAAGTCTCATCCCCTAGATTACCAATGGCTGCGGTCGGTGGAGGTGGGGCTGGTGGAGGTGGTAGCGGAGGTGGTGCAGGAGGAAGAGGAGGTGGTCAAGGACCACCCCCACCACCTAGGATTTTCGCTAAAGTAGCTGCTAGATATGCTCCTTTGGTCCTCCTAGTTCCCCTCCACGACTTGCCCGAAAACTATATGAAAAATCTGCTAAAGTTCACAGGGGAGGGAGACCTAACCACGACTGAACAAATAAATTTCTTTGATCAATTCGCCGATATCCTCAGCCTCGAGCATGAAGACGTCTATTCAAGGCTCCTAGTTCAAGCATTCGAAGGACAGGTGAGAACCTGGTTCCGAGGACTGCCGACTGGTTCAATAGGATCATATGACGAGTTAGAAAGTGTCTTTCTCAGACAATGGGGAGAAAGAAAAGATCACCTTTATTATTTAACCGAGTTTGGAGCTTTAAAAAATAAAAATTCAGAAACAGTTCTTGAATTCACACAAAGATTTAATAAATTATACAACAAGATCCCAACTGAGGTTAAACCTTCCCAACCTGTAGCGAAAGTAACTTTCACCGGAGCTTTCGAGCCTGATTTTGCTCTACTGTTGAGAGAGAGGAGAGCCACTGACCTTACTAGAATGCAAGACGATGTTGTAGAGATTGAGTCAAATATGATGGCATCGGGAAAGTTAAAAACTAAAGTCGAAACGGGAAATAAAGAGACTAGACGATTTAGAGAACAAGTAGGACCCTCTGGATCTGGGAGGTCTTCAGAAGATAAGATGGATGATATGGAAAAAATAATTAAAGAATTATCAAACAAAATTTCAAAGATGGAACTAGATCAATCTAAAGCAGATCAGTTCGCTAGAAAAGATTTCAGGAGAAACCCTAACTCCGAAATACAACAAAGACCAATTAAAAATGAAGATCAAAAGATTCAGACTCTGTTTAAAAACGAAAATTTTATTGGAGGAGATGACATACAAGAGTTTGAGGAGTTAGAGGAAGATATGAATCATCTTGCCGATGACTGTCAACAACCTCATCTGACGAGACAAGATTATGAAAGGTCTTTAAACGCAGAACACCGGTCTAATAACGATGATAGTGTAAATATCACAGAAGATTTTGCTTATCAAGGAATCGCCGATAATATAATGGCCGAGCTCCAACATAAGTATAATTTGAGGCCCGGAAATAGAAATATGACAACTGCCCAATCGAAGAAAATCTTGTCAAGAGGGGAAGCGGATGAGGTAGCTCCCAAAGCTGCTGGAAGACAAACCGTTAAAACAAAGGCTGCTGACACGCAGTCTGCCAAGACAACAACAACATAGACACCAGCTGTTAACACAAGAACAACATAGATTCCTATGACTAAAACACAGACTATCAAAACAAAAACAGCTGAAACACAGACCGCGGAAGCAAAAACAGCTGAAACAAAAGCGACACATACCAATAAGTTAGAAAGAAAGGAAATAGAGATCCAAACCAAAGAAACCGATAAAACAACGAGAAATTTCAGTCTCGAAAACAAAATTAATAAGATCAATATTCCTGTAACTCTGGTCGAATTGGCAAAAAACCCTATATACAGAAAACAAATTGCCAAATTGATAAATTTTCCAGATATTGAAAGTCAGGCCAACATTATAAATTTAGAAGATGATAAACCGAATATAGTGTTTGGTTCGCGTTTTGAAGGTATCAGGGATTCTGTTGCTCCTTTCTAAATTATGTTAACTGTGCATGATCATCTGCTCCATAATTGCATGTTGGATTCTGGAGCCTCCCACAATGTGATGCCCAAAGCTATTATGGATAGACTTGGTCTCGAAATTACCAGACCATACGAGGATCTTTATTCTTTCGATTCGAGAAGAGTTAAATGTTTGGGTATGATTAAAGATTTAGTGGTCAAACTTGCACAGATCATTGTAAAAAGTGTTCTAATGGATGTGGTTGTTGCTAATATCCCTCCGAAGTATGGTACACTATTATCCAGGTCTTGGGGTGCTAAGCTTGGATGATCTCTTCAACTTGACATGACATATGCTACAATCCCGATCTTCGACGGACAGTTCACCCGCTTGTACAAAGAAACAAGACTGACATATACAGTAAGTGATCTGCTGAACCCGAATAATTATCCTATGTATATCGCAGATCAGGATTTAGGAAACTGTATACTATCGATCGATGATGATTTAGAATAATGTATAGAAGAAAATTAAATAGAAAAAGAAAAAATACAAAAAACAAATGAAAATGTAAATAAGATTGGAGTTTGGAAAATGTATTTTGATGGTGCTTCATCATGTGAAGGAGCAGGAGATGGAGTGCTGTTTGTGTCACCTCGGGATGAATTTATTATTCCTTTCTCTTACAGATCACAGTGGGATATCGATTACACCAATAATATATGTGAATATGAAGCTCTGGTCTTGGGATTAGAAGCTGCTAGGAAGCTGAAAATTGAAAACCTGATAGTTTATGGTGATGCATAATTGATCGTAAAACAGATAAAGCAACAGTACCAGGCCAAACACCCAAGGTTGAGATCCTACAGAAATTGTGCCTGTGATCTGATTGAGAATTTTTTCTCATTGTTTAATATCCACCACATTCCCAGAGTTGAAAATCAACAGGCGGATTCCTTGGCCAAAGCCACTGCAACTTTTGTACCTCATACTATCCTCAAACTAAAATATCATATAGAAATGAGGCACAGACCATCAATACCAAAAAATATACAACACTGACAGGTATTCGAAGATGATGAACAAATAAAACAATTCTTAGAAATGGTGGATGAATTTGCTGAAATCCATATTGATTAGGAAAATTAGAATGATCCTGTTTGGATTATATAGGAAGGTGAATATCCTCAGGAGTTTCGAGATAAGATCGCAAATCATCGCATGATTATACTAAAAAATAATCAGATCCCTAAGGGTCTGATTCCTCTAGAGAGATTATTCGATCGTGACAACATTCCCTTAAAGTCTACTTTACAGCCTCAACCTGAAGAGGTTGAAGACTGTGATATAGGCACCAAGGAAACTCCTATGCTGGTAAAAATATCTAAATACCTTCCTCCTGAAGTAAAAAGAAAATATTCCGAATTGCTCAAGTAGTACAAGGACGTTTTTGCTTGGTCCTATGATGAATTAAGAACTTATGATACCACCGTAATTGAACACAAAATTCCTCTAAAGCAGGGTGTTAAATCGTTCAGGCAAAAACTTAGACAGATAAATCCCATACTCCTGCCTGTAATAGAAAATGAGGTAAAGAAGCTCCTAGATGCTAAAATCATTGTTCCACTCAGATACTCCGAGTGGGTATCCAATCTAGTACTGGTAAGAAAGAAGAACGATGAAATTAGGCTGTGCGTAGATTTCATAAATTTAAATAGATCATCCCTCAAGGATAATCATCTATTACCTAAAATGGATGATGTATTGGAAAAAGTGGTCGGGGAAAATAGAATGTCCATGATTGATGTCTTTTCGGGTTATAATCAAATTGTGGTCCATGAGGATGATAAATAAAAAACCGCGTTCACCACCCCATGGGGTACCTTTATGTATGAAAAAATGCCATTTGGTTTGATGAACGCAGGTGCCACTTTCCAATGAGCTATGGACATCATATTTGTCGGCGAAAGAGATAAGTTTGTTGCCATTTATCTTGATGATCTAACTGTATTTTCTAAATCTGATGCAAAACACCTGGTACACCTCAAACAAACGTTTGAGAAATGTCGCAAATTCGGTTTGTCTTTAAACCCCATTAAATCTCACTCTGCAATGCAGGAATGTAAGCTCTTGGGCCATATAGTATCTTGCGATGGAATTAAAATCGACCCAAAAAGGGTTGAAGCTATAGATACTATCAATATTCCTAGAAATAGAAAAGAGATTCAGTCATTTTTAGGAAAAAATAATTTTTTAAGAAGATTTATTCCAAACTTCGCTGAGATTGTGAAATTGATTACAAATATGTTTAAGAAGGACAACGAGGTTAAATGGACGATCGAAGCCAAAGCGTCATTTGAGTGCATCAAGAAGGTCATAGGTGAAGCACCAGTGCTGGCAAGCCCAGATTATATGAAATAATTCTTAATTTTCTCATTCGCATCTGAACACACAATTGTTGTAGTACTCCTTCAGAAGAACGAAGAAGGGTTCGAACAACCAATAGATTTCTTCAACAAAAGCCTTAGAGATGCAGAGATGAGATACGATATAATGGAAAATCAGGCCTATGCAATGGTGAAGGCCCTAAAGGTTTTCAGGACCTACGTACTACATTCTAAAATAATTGCATATGTACCCACCAGTTCTGTTAAAGATATACTGGTTCAACCCGATAGTGACGGAAGGAGGGGCCAATGGCTTGCTAAAATTCAAGAATTTGATCTGGAGGTGAAACCAACAAATCTTGTAAAAGGACAAGGTTTAGCTAAGTTACTAGCCGAATCTAATTTCAGAGCGCTTGGAATAAACAACCTGGAAGAGTGCGAAGGATTTCTGGGCATAGACGAATTCAATGATCAAATACCCACAACTCAAATCGAGGATAAGTTCTCTTATTCAACTTGGTATAAAGATATAGTCCATTACCTTCTAACTCTGCTGTGCCCATGCGATATGACTCCTTCTAAAGCTAGAATGTTAAAGTTGCACACAGTAAAATATTGTATCATGGATAGACATTTATATTGGAAGGATCCTCTAGGCTTTTTCTTGAGCTGTTTGGTAGAATCCAAACTAGAGAGAGTTATAAATGAATTTCACGAAGGAGTGTGTGGAGGTCATCACGCATGGAGAGCAACAACCTATAAAATCCTGAGAGCAGGATATTATTGGCCTAAATTATTTGCTGGTGTGAATACCAAAGTTAGAGCTTGTAATCCCTGCCAATTATTTTCAGGCAAGTAGAAGCTTCCAACATTACGTTTGGTTCCAGTTAAAATAGAAGCCTCGTTTCAACAATGGGGGCTAGATTTTATCGATGAAATCAATCCACACTCTAGCGCGCAACACAAGTGGATCCTAACCGCTACGGATTATTTCACCAAGTGGGTAGAAGCCATTCCGATTAGAAATGATATAGACTCGGTGGTGATAAAATTCTTGGAGTAAAACATTTTATCTAGATTTGGCTGCCCTCGGAAGATAGTTACAAATAATGCCCAGGGATTTAAATCTATGGCGATGGTCAGTTTTTGCCAAAAGTACAATATTGTACTCGGCCATTCCACAACGTACTATCCTCAAGGCAATGGATTATTTGAATCATCAGATAAAATCTTGATCACCATAATTAAGAAAGTGTTGAACGAGAATAAGAAAGCCTGGCATATGCATTTGAAATATGCTTTGTGGGCGAATCAGATAGGCACCAAAAAATCGATCGGGATGTCCCCTTTTCAAATGGTGTACGGAATTGATGTGGTACTACCCATAAACCTGACTCTTCCTGTAATGAAACCCTGGCAAGATGAAAAGGAAGAGACAAATCATGTCACCAGAAGAATAAATCAACTGATTGAAGTCCAGCAAAATAGGGCTGAAGTAGATGAAAAACTTCAGAAGTATCAGGATAACATGAAAGCCCTGTTAGACCAAAAAGATAAATATAGGGAATTCCTCCCTGATGACCTGGTTTTAAAGTGGGATGCTAGAAAGGGAGATTCAGGAAACATCAACAAATTCGACCATATCTGGTGCGGGCCTTTCAAAATCACAACTTCTGAAGGGAAGAATTCATTTTTTTTAGAAAATCTGGATGGTAAAATCCTTAACGCCCCTATCAACGGGCGTTACCTTAAGCATTTTATGCAATGATCGGTTTACAAACTCTCACTGTACATATCAGTTTGTTTTCTTCATTTTGAGTCACACATTTTCATTTTTTTGGTAAGTTTTTACTTTCGCTATAAATAAAATCAGGTTAGTTGATTTCATAAAAACAAAAAAAAATATAAAAACAAGTAACATACAGAATTTGGTTTGTGTAAGTTCCTGACATCTTTCATATTACTGTCATGCAGGATACTTCCCGATAGCCGAGAGATCAGAGACATTAGAAACCGACCTTCATGTATCAGAACATTGACTATCGCTCAAAACAGGTGACAAATAAATAGTTTACTTGGGTGAAAATATAAGAATAAATCTAAGGTATGAGCTTTTTCCCCGTTTAAATTTCCAAAGGAATATCATTTAGTATGACAGAGGTCTCATATGTAGAAATATTGTCACCCAATCTATAACCAGAGGAAGGAAAATTACACTTTAAGTTATCAAGAGTTTCCTCTGGATAAAATAAAAAATGAAATAAAACTTGAAATAAAAAGTAAGCAGTAAGAAGACCTTAAAGAAAAAGTTTCAAGAATCGAGTATAAAATTTGCATGGGAGTGATCGTACTTATAACAGAACATATGAAACCTTCATTCTTTTCCCCCACTCGTTTTCAAGGTTGTATTTTCATGTGATTCTTGATATAACCCCATGGTCTTCACAGAGGAAAAAGGGTCTCACCTTAACTTTGAAAACTCATAAACGAATTTTCGAAATGAGAATAGTTAAAAATTCTTATAATTCCTCTAACTTCAACTGAACAAAAAAGTATGTCTAGGCTAATCCTAATTATATTAGCCCTTTTAACAGGCTTAAATTGTTTTTTTTTTCGCTTAAGAAAAGTCCCTGGAAAATAAAAACTCCCCATGAGAATTTCCCTGTAGGCGAAGGTGTTCTGAAGGTGAAAGGAGGATTAGTCCAGAGTAATTAAAGTGAGTTAACAAGCCTATATTGTTAAATTATAAACAAATATCATCCCTGGTATATTGTATACAAATTGATTTCCCCCACTTCATGTTTTAAAAATATAAAACATATGGTGAAAGGAAATTCATAAAATGATTGCCTCCATCTAGTCCAATAGAGATGATGAAAGAAAATTCATTAAATGATTTCCCTCATCTCAACATTTAAATGCAAAATTACTAATTGAAGTGGTGAAATAAAATTCAATGTGGGAAATTAGATAACTTTACCGAGGTACTGAACAAGCTCACTGGCAGTGAAACAATGCTTACGATATCTGCAAGGCTGTTATACATGAATTACAATGTGCTCTCGTAACTAGTTCTTTTTTCGACTAGGTCTACATCCTAAGCTAACATGGGACTCCCTGATTAAAAACATTGAAATTACTTTACCTTGATGCGGACAAAATCGAACAAAGCCTGGTAGAATGATTAAGGCTGTTTTGATTATCTTAAGCAGATCTGAACTCAGTTTTAAGAAAAGGAAGCTATTGATAAGCCTAAACTCGAGATCAATGGATGATTAAGTTTTGAAGGTTTTCAGAGATAAGGATGAAATCCTAAGTCCTTTTGTGTGACCTCTTTTGGAATGTGTTTCACAGAAATGCAATAATGACTCCATTTACCCAATAAAGGCACTTGGTCTACTGTTCTTCTCGTCCTGCAGGGAGACGAGATCCCTAGATGGAGCCTATGTTGAAACATATATTTTTTCTAAGCTTTAGAATTAAATAGGTTTAATTCTTGTTAAATAAAGACAAACACGCACTTGGATATCACCATTGATGAGGTCTTCTGTTTGATATAACAATCCTAAGTTCTTGAAAGTTATGGAGCCGCCCACTAGTTAAAGGGTCAAATCGCTAAAAACAGTGTTCAAAATATTGGGTTTCGGGGTTTCATAGACCTAACAGTCCAATATATAAAGAGTCTCAATGTTCCGACATGCGAAATCGCGAAACTACGATAAGTTTTAAGCCATGTTAATTAAGGCGGTAAAGGTGATTAGTACTAACTAATCACATCGCGACTTCGCGATTCAGGGATCCTGCCTCGAGTGACCACCAAAGTCCCGATATACGAAATTGCGAAAATAGCTTAAAGTTTTACCGGGTTAATTAAACGATTAATAATGATTAGCGATAATTAAATCATATCGCAGTTTCGTGTTTCAGGAATCCTGTCTTGAACGACAACTTGAAATTCCGATACCTGAAGTCGTGAAACCCTTGACTAATCACGATTAATTAAAAGGTTAAAACCGATTAATATTAATTGATCAAATCGCGATCTCGTGATTCGGGGATCATAACCTAAAACGAAATAAGATCGTCTGGGACTCCAAACCCCGAAATGGATTACGGTTAAACACGATTAATTAACAGGGCGAAGCTTGATTTATTAACACCTTAAACAATCTTATCTCCTGTAAAGTTTACGTTGGTTTGAAATGCAGGTAAATTCAAATGATCCCTATGCTTTTCCTAGATCACGAAATATCGACCATTAATGACATTAATAGCTGATTTAGGGATATGATTTCAAATAAGATCCTGCTTTATCGCCCAAATCTTTTGAATAAAGGAATTAAACGCGTTGTCAGAAAAGGTCTACGCAGATTGATACGCTTAAGGCAAAGAATATTTTTTCATTTTCTGAATCACATTCTCGTTTTTCATAGAGCTTGCTTAGCGAGATATTCACTCCTGTGTGTTTTCTGTGGCAAATAGAAGGTTTGATTTTTAGAACTGCTACCATGCCACCAGCTAAAGCGAAAAACAGCTAAAGCGACCAGTGAGGGTTCAGGCCAGAGTTCATAGGTTATCTCTGATACCTCACCCATAAGTATAAACACAGTCAAAACCTAGACGAACGTATTCAACATCCTACAATACGAGCTGATAAACTGCCCTGATGATGCAAGCGATAAGGAGAAGGCAGTACCTCTGGAAACAAATGAATACAATCTGCGTACATTATCTATTTTGGAGCTAGAAGATAGGTAAGGAAAATATTCATGCCAACATAACGAGAAGATCAAGAAGATTGCAGATGAAGCGTTTCAGTTTCCATATTTTGTAATTTTAATTATTCTGAAGATAGAGGAATCCCAACCGTTTGAGGTTGAGAAATTTTGTATAAATACATATTCGGAAGAATGAGCAAGGGATGCTTCTTGCCGGTTGTAATTGAGAAAACTCTCCTCATTCAGGATTAATACAAGTGCAGACCAGAGATTCCACATTTCGTCTAGTTTGAGTTATGTGTTCTTCTGTCTTTCCACATTCCAACATCCTTTATATACTTCTTTGATGAATGCCTAATCGCAATTTAGTACAACATCTACTGTGGTAATATTTCATTCAGTTATCTGATAACAAACAAATTTTCCTTTGGATTGGCTACTAGCAAATACAAGAGCTGTGAGTTAATTAGATTACTATATTTTATGCTTCATTAAAGTTTACATTATCCATTTTCTTCTTCTGTAATGAAGTAAGATTCTTCTGTATTTGATGCCTTTCTTTGTCTAACAACTTTATGTTTTTCTCTCATTACATCCTGTATTTTCAAATTTAACTCAGACACGAAAAACAACCTCTGAGTTGTTAAACTATTAATTCATTTTAAGGAATTTTTCTCGCATAACTGAGATAGAAAAAACAACTTTTAAACTTTCCTTATTTCCTGATTCCTGACATTGTGCTTTGAGCCTTAAGTACGAACTTAGGAACAACAAGGCTGAAGAGAAGAAACTAACGATAGATGACTAATTGGAAGATTCAAAAGAGTTGGAAAATCTAGTGTGAGATATATCTCGCTGTCCAGATGAGGTAGCCCCATGTTGAGATCCAGAGGAAGTCCTCTGTTTGCCTATGCTCTGTGAACTGTCCCTCGATCTAAGATGACACCTCCCATAAGGGCCTCATTGGATAAGAATCCTTAGATTCTTAGCCAAATAAACCTATAGACTACAAATCCTTAGACAACTTGAAATCCCCCCCCCCAAACCAAACACCTATCCAAGGCTTTACCCCTAATATGATGCTCTTCCCATCACCAACCTTCCAGGAAAGCTACTTCCCCACCAACGAGAAACATTGGACCAATGCCTTCCAGACAATAGAGGCATTCACCTAGGATTTGATGGGATTCCTAATCCAATCCAAATTTGTCATCGGGTGGATATTGTTTTGGACTAGGACATCCCTCCACAAACTAGAACTTGTAATCACCTTCCATAAAAAATTTCAGCAGGGGATTTTAAGAAATGAAATATGTTCTTGAGATCTCTCCCTCCTTTTGTTTTAGGCCTTGCTAACGTCTCCCATCTAACTAAATCCATCTTCTCCTTTTCGTGCCTTCTAGTGCATAAGAAGTTGAAAATATTCCTCCTGATCATTTGAGGAATTCCTTTGGGATTGTAAGCAAGTGACTACCAATAGACATGGATGTATTCCAGAACAACTTTCAACAATGTTAATCTGCCCCCTAAGGATAGCCACCTAATATACCATGAGGTATCCCTGCTCTTAATCTTGCTACATAGTATAAATCCATATACAATCTTGGGATCTATATTCATTAGGCTTTCATCGAAACCTAAAGCATTTGAGCCCACTCTGAAAATTTCCTTCTCAAAAAGGGAGTAATTCCTTTATAGATCTTATGCGACCTTCCACTACTCTATGAAACATTATGAAAGTTTTCTGTTGGTTCACTTCCATCCCCGTGGCCTTACAATACAACTCTAAGGCATGATGAGTAGCTCTTGTGTCCCTTAAGGACCCATCTTCAAATAGTAAGACATCATCTACAAAAAATAGGTGGGATTTAGAGATATGAGTCCCTAAACTGATATGTTTTGGTTTTCTAGACCATATTTCATGGAAGAGACATCTACTTAAACTTTTTTCTATAAGAAGAAAAAGGAGGGGTGAAAGTTACATCCCTATCTCAGAGCTCTTGTAGGTTGGAAAAAGGGAGAAGCAGAGCCATTAATGAACAATGAGAAATAAACATACGAGTAACATCCCTCCACCCAATTAACAAATTCACTAGAAAACCCTACACATAACAACATCAATCTAAGATATGACCAACCAACCTTTTCATATGTCTTAGATAACTCTAGATTGATTTGAAGGAGGATTTCACATTTACCTTTATAGCATGTAGACCTAATTGAGCTATGCCTATAGTGTCATGAGTTTGTCTACCATCTAAAAAACCAAATTGCTTGCATGAGATGGAAATGGATAGCATAGGCTTAAGTCTTCTGGCAATAATCTTGGAAATAATCTTGTACACAACATTACAAAGTGAAACCGGTCTAAAATCTTCAAAAGACTCGGGAACATCTTTCTTACTGATCATAGCTAAGAAAGTAAAATCAAAAGTCCACAAAACCTTACTAGAACTCTTGGATTCCTCCACAACTATTAATAAATCCTTACCCATCAAATTGAGAAACCCTTCTAAAATTCAATAGACCAACCATTCGGTCCAAGACTCTTATTTTTCTGGAAGGACTCAATAAACACTTGTAATTTTTCCATAAAGACATCTTTTATAAGGGTCTTGTTATGAACTTACCCCACAAAATTAGGGAAGAAAGCTGTCATCTGAACAATATTTGCAGTATTTCCCTAGGAAGTTTCTTAAAAATATTATGGAAATGGTTGTTACCCACTTCTACCATACCCTTGAAACTGTAGACTTGATCGCCTCTCTCATCCTTCATACTCCAGATTGTATTAATATTTTCCCCCATTTTGACATAGTTGTGAAAGCATCTAGTATTTTCATCACCTTGAGTTATCCATGTTTCTCTACTCTTCTTTCTCCATTTTGCTTCTTCTCTGTTGAAGGGAAATATTGTCTATACGAAATAGAAATATCTAGTAAGTGGGTTGATCTCACCGATTGAGAAAAATAAAGATCACAAGCTTACTTTCCGGAGTTTAGAAGTTAGATGATTAATGCACGATAGAGGAAAAGGAGAATGCATGTGGTTATGCGGTCAAACCTTTGACCTTAGTGAGCAATTTGAACAATATTCTAGCACAATTCACTTTCTGTACCTACACAGATCAAACAACCAAAACCTTCCTCAAATCCATTTTAGCATAATAAATGAATAATATAAACTTAGAAGGCATGAACCCTGACTCGTTTTAGGCTATCTAGAATAACCACAATTCCCAAATTTAGACAAAGATCATCATTACATGAATACACAAGGAATGGGTGGGCGGGGGGTCGGGGTGCGGGGGAAGAGAGATCTTTATTAGAATAATTCAAATATGAACAACAAAAATATACTTGACTTTGCTGCTAGCACCTTTGTCACTCAAGATTGGGTTCCTCAAGCCTTGACCACTTATCAAGCTCAACCGCACCAAGGATCATAATCTTATTGCGGAAGGGGAATCAAAGGATGAATAAAAACCTACTGAACATTATATCAAGCTTGTAGAACCAGGAGGGTTTTGTTCAAGAAGAGGGTAATATGGCCATATGGTGTCAGATCTCAAATGATTTATCCAATATAAGGGTGTGGTCTCCTCTTCCAACCAGGGATCATCTATTTATGTAATTGGAAAGTGGTTCAAACAGTTGGGGAGTGAAATCCAGAGTGTATAGGTGTATGGGCTGCACAATGTTTGCTCGAGACCTGTGCATTTTGCATTTAGTTTATTTTTCTGGGCCATTATGAGGATTCTTGCGATTGCTATCTAGCAACAATAGAACACTCCCAAGTTGCACTTCCATAGGTGGCGAGCACAAGACAAAAAGTCTGAAGAATATGTCAAAATGATTTGCAACTCATGGGATGAAGGGATGCAAGTGGCCCAGGTCAAATCTTATGGTCAGAGGTGACCAAGTTCATTTATAACATCCCAATCTAATAGCTTCTTTTTTGCAACTTCCTTCAGTTTGAGATTCTTCAACTCAACATCACTAAAAATTCCTTTCATATTAGATTTGGAAATGTTTGCCATGTCCTCTTCCAAGCTCCAAATTTGCTCTTGTGAATCATTGAATTTGACATTGTCCCAATCGATAGTTTTTATTTTTATTTTTTATTTTGTTTAAATTTTCATTGCACTGTAACATTGTTGAATCCTCCAGTTGGTTATCATAATGCCTCCATTCATTTTGAACCAATTCTTTGGACTCAGGGTCCTTTATCTAGTGAGAGTTGAAATTGAAGGGACCTAGGTTTAGGGACAAAAATCCCCACTTGAAGAAATATAGGGATACTATCAGAAGGACCTTTTTCTCTTGTCCAAGTTTTGATGCTACCCAAACTATTAGCTTTCATCAAGAAGAAATCTGTTAAGTCTCTTGGAGATAGCCCCATCCACCACCCTCTTGTTCATCTAGGTTGGATTCAAAGTCAATGGCTCTATGTCATAAACATCCACTTTCTTAATCTTCTATAGGAGAAAATTTGCCAACAGGTCTGTTGGGCTTCATAATTGACATGTTTTATGATGCCATCAACCATTGTTTCACCTACTTTTTCCTTCCATCTTCATTCACTTCATTAACCGTATTCCCGTAATTGTCCATTTTTACCCTACACGAGCTTCACATGCCATATGTATATAAAATGGTCAATTTCCCATGTTTAGATGATTACTTAGAGTCTAAGTCACCTGACACGAAGACACAGGACACGAAGGACATAGGAATACGAGTATCCGATA